>PVHT020004944.1:25675887-25735389 GCA_004024745.2 Catagonus wagneri
GACATAATATTTTAAATCCTGCCCTTGAACATGAGCTTCTCAGTTGCTAAAGGGATTAAGCAATACTTTTAAAATGGTGTATTTTTCCCCCAACAACTTGTACACAAGTTTCAAAAGATGATAGCAATTTACTGACTATTTCAGCTGTTGAACAACCTGAAAAAGCAATAACCCCTTGTCCTCTAAGCCAAATATAGGTGATGTCACAGATACACTTGGCCCTCTATCCATGGGTTCTGTATCTGTGGAGTCAACTCACTGTGGATCAAAAATACTTTTAAAAAATTCCAGAAAGTTCCACAAAGCAAAACGTGAGTTTGCCAGCAACTATTTACATATCATTTGCATTGTATTTACAACTATTTACATAGCATTCCAGTTGTATTAGGTATTGTGAGCATTGTAGAGATGGTTTTAGGTAAACAGGAGGATGTGTGAAGGTTATATGCAAATGCTCTGCCTTTTTATATGAGGGACTTGAGCGTCCCTGGATTTTAGGATCTGCAAAGGATCCTGGAAACAATTCCCCAGGGAACAACTGTACCCACCTTTCACCAAATTATCAAGCACATGCAGTTGTACACACAATCCAGTAGCATCTGGAAGAGACATATGGACTATTTCGGGGTAGTATTTAACCTTAGGCTGGTTGTATTAAAGGCACTCATTTTGTTTGGAATTCAAGAGAGTATCGGGAAGGGTGAAGAGAGAAAGAGGCTCATAGATTCCTGCAATCCTTTGTTGATCAGTCCCTTTCTTATCCAGAGATAGGTGGATTCAGCATATGGACCGAAAAGCAAGGCCATTCTAGAAGACTTGCATCTTTAGAGGGGTAAGAGGGAAACTTTAAGAGGCTAGACGAGATAGTAATTTATTGGACTGATTAGTGAGGGCTTGGCCTCTTAGCTGAAGCTATATCTGGCAAATCTGAAATGGAGAGTTGAGGTAACCAGAGGCATGATATAAACAAGATTACCCAGTTAGTAACAGCAGTTAAGTATTCGTGTAGGAAACATTTGAATAGAATTATACTAATAACTACAGCTGTCCTGTCTTTGACTTTGCGTGTATAAACAACACTGCTTAGGACTCATCTCCATACCAGAACCACGTTGGCAAATGTACAGCTATTGATGCTCTTTAAGGCACTGGACTAACAGCCTGGCAAGTCTTGGAGGGTTTATAGGATGGAACCACTCTTGATTTAGTTTCATCCTTTACTTTGCATGAAAAACAAAACCAGACAACGAAATGGAATGGCTTTTGACCTCAGTGTGCATTCTAATTCAAGTTGCAAATTTGCATCATTGGTTTCACATTACTGAGTTAAATCACGTCCGCCTTTTGCCAGGTCAAAATTTTAATATCGGTGCTTCCTGGAGTGGCACACAAGTAATTCAATGAACACAAATTAATACAGACACAGAGAGATCACTACCGTGCCTCTGTTGCCCACAAAAACTGAATTTCCCCCCGAAAGAACTCCTAATTGGACTATAACCAAATGAGTGTGCTCCATAAAAGAGTATAGATCTCAACCAGTGTGGAGGGCACATCTAACTACACTTTAGATACGTTAGAAAACTGTCACTGGGGGTCCAGGAATGAGAGTCAGCAGCCACCTTTGTCACCATTCCTGGCTTTGACTGGGAGAGCTGAACTGATACTACTGTGCTAGCTTGGGGGCATTGAAAAAGAGGCTGGGGTTGGGGGACAGAACAGTTTGGGTTTGGATCCTGGCTTTGTGGTTTACCATATACGACGTAATTCCGACTGGGCCTCATTTTACTCTATGAAATGGAAACGTGATATTTCAGAGAGACGAGGATGAGTGAACACAGGTACGGTGCCTGCAACCGTGTCTGACTCAGAAATGGCAGTCAGGGCATGTGGTGTCCCTTCTCTTTGAGCAGGTATTTGGAATAAGAGGATTGTGGCTACTTGAGGAGGTAGCGGAGGGTTAGTCTATCCACTCAGGGATCGTGGAATCCTCTCTAAGTCACAGGAGAATGGGCCTTGGCATCTGGGTTTGAGCCGTCCCTCTGGGTCTTTTCCAGGCCTCTTCCTCCACTGCCAGTTCTAATTTGCAATTTGGTATCATGCGACACCAGGGCCTATAATATCAGGAAATCCAGGAGCCCCTGTAAATGCAGGCACATTGTTTACGGCCCTTTGTGTACCAGGGGAAAATCCTCCATTAGCTCTGTTCAGAAAACACTGGGCCTCAAAGAGAACTCAAGGGAATTTGCAGGAATGGCTGATAGCGGGTTTGGCACCATCCCGCTTCTCGTCATGATCCCCTTTCCGGCACAGCTAGGGCTATTTTTTGGCACCTAAAAGTCACGCCGTGGCAGCAGTCACCTCCAGTGCTTCAGAAACAACTGCCTTTCCCCTTTATCCTCCTCAGACCTTGACTTTAGTCTGATGTCAGAGAGATTTTAATAGAAAGGCAAACTGATTCAATTAAATCTCTATTGAACTCAGTCCGTATTTATCATCCTTGGTCCTCAGGGCTGTGCTAAGTGTTGGGGAGGTAACGATGAGCAAATTACAGCCTCTGCCTCCAAGGGACATGATCTAGGGATGTCAGAGTTCCATGTGGAAATAACCGGAGTCACAGGAGTCAAGTACCAGCAGAAAGGAGGAGAATGCCTGGGACCATGCCAGGAGCTTTCCAATATGTTACCTCATTTAATCCTCCCAGTGTCTCCGGGAGGGAGGTTTTAAGTCTCCACATTTATGGATCAGGAAACACCTGCACAGAGATTTTGAGTAAAACAACGTATCTTAATGGCAGAGCAGAAAAAGGAGTTATTTGCTCTACCTGGCGAGTAGAGAAGTTGTCACAGAAATGGCTTTTGGCATGAGCCTAGAATCAGGATGAGACGTTTGACAGTCGTGGCAGAGATGGAGGAAGGGCTTGGCGCTGAAAGATGTGTGTGGGTGGTCTTCCTCCTCAAAGTGTCAGAAGTGCCAAGTGGAGAATGAGGCTCTCCACGTGGAGGGAGGTCTTGGGCTCCAACAGTCCTGCCCGAGTTGCCGTTGATACTGACTGTTGGTAGAGTTCCTCCTCCTCTGCATCACTACCAGCTGTGGCTAGAGAGTGGCCACGGACCTTTGACTTGGCTCCTCTGAGCTCAGGGAGACGAGCTGGGACTTGCAAAAAACTTGACTGAGCATCAGTGGAGAATGAATACAATGCAAAGAGTTGAAGAGCGTGGTAGATTATCAAGTGTTGATTTTTCAGTCCTGCTTTTGCTTTTCCTTGATTGCTGGGGCTGCCTTGTCTTGACCAGTGCCCCTGACCTCCAGTTTCTGTGGGAAGGTAGGAGGCTAACTTCCATATGCAACAATGAGCAAACACAAATGGCCCAACTGCACAGACTACGCTTCCCCCTAATGTCTTCTAATACTTTGCACTAGCTTACCTCATCTCCTCAAAATCCTCCCACCTTTTTCCATCTGGGAAATTAAAATACGTGTGAATGGGCTCTTGATGGAATGAAGAGGGAGGCTCCTTTGTGCAGTCTTTTTAGTGTGGCACTGAGATTGTGAAGCATGAGGGACTGTTGTTGACTTCAGAAACCACACTGTTCGTTTCTGAAGTAAGCTTTAATATTTACTCAGTCATAAAGAGTGAAAACGCTATTTATGTCTTTCAATTTTGCAATCACCTATAAACAAAACAAGAAAAACTTCACTGTGGTTACAGAGTAAAATATAAATGTTTTCAATCTTGATGATGTGACGTATGGAGGTGGAAAGAGGCAGGAGAGGATAAGGGTAGGGATGTGAAAAGAGCGGGTTAGAAAAAAGGTAAAAATATTTCATTTAAAAGAGATCTGGGCATTCCCGACATGCTCAGTGGGTTACAAACCCAACTAGTATCCCAAGAGGATGTGGGTTCAAGCCCTGGCTTTGCTCAGTGGGTTAAGGATCTGGCTTTGCTGAGGTTGTGGTGTAGGTCAGCAGCTGCAGCTCCGATTCGACCCCTAGCCTGGGAATCTCCATATGCTGCAGGTGTGGCCATAAAAAGCAAAATAAATAAATAAATAAATAAAAATAGAAAGAGACATCTAATAAAGTGATATAATATAGGCTCTATTGGGGAATGGGAAGAGGATAAAGAATTTTAAGCATATTAAATAGTTATAGGAGCATTAATTTTCAAAGTTGATAAAACAACAGATAATATACTAAATATTAAACACAAGTATGGTATATGAAAATGAAGAACTAAAATTAGAGATTAAATGATTGTCTCTGAAAAGGAGTTTTGGGGTAGTGAAGACTGGTGGCTTTGTTTTATTATAAATATTTTTGTGTATTTTAATTTTTTAACCTTGTCGTTTATTATTTTGATAAATTCTTCAAAGTTTCTCTTTGCTCACACTCGGGCTTTTCTGTCTTGAAATTCCTGCTTCAGCACAGCCTCCAAATCTCCCTGGACCCTGCTGTCCTTTGAGCACAGTCTTCCCTGAATCCCTGCATCTCTCTTGTACTTTTATTTTAGGGCCGCACCAGCAGCATATGGAGGTTCCCAGTCTAGGATCCATCTGGAGCTACAGCTGCCAGCCTGCACCACAGCCACAGCAATGCAGGATTCAAGCCGCGTCTGTGACCTGCGACTCAGTGGTTTAAGGATCCTGTAACACTAGATCCTTAACCCGCTGAGCAAGACCAGGGATTGAACCTGCATTCTCATGGATACTAGTTGGGTTCCTTACCACTGAGCCACAATGGGAACTTCTCTCTCCTACTCTTAGTCTGAGGTTAGTCCTTTCTTTTCCCCACAACTCCTGTTCAGTGAAGAACACCCCCCACCACTTCTTAGAAGGAAGCAGGTACCAGAAACCCCCCTCCTGAGAAGGAAGCAGGATATTATCAGTAACAAAAGGCAACCAGCTGGCCAGAACTAAAATTTCCTGTCACGGTTTCTTTATTTTGCGTCACACCTTGAAGACTTCCTTTTTGTGATAATCTTTGGGATATTTGAAGAATGCTAGCAGACTGCCCCTTTCACCTCAGTTATCTTTCTTCCTGAAACCCCCTCTCTGTAAGCGAAATTGTCTCCAGGTTTTCAACTCCTGTCATATGCCTCTTAAACCCTTGTCATGTTCTGGAAACTTCTCAGTCCTGTTTGTTCACCTCTGGACCGCTGTCTGTTAATCTCTTGATGCTTGGCTTCCAGGATGGAAGAGAAGGCTCTCACTGTTGCTCAAGACCTACCCTTTTCCTTCACTGCTCTTTTCTTGCAGCCAAGTTCATCTTAGATCCCCAGTGCTTATCATTGCAGTCACTGTTTTTAATGCTGGATGGTGTCCTGTACCCCTTGGACTCTCATTTTGTGATGACCTGGCTTCTGGAGGAGTCTGGCTCTGTGCTTTCCCTGGTTTATGGATCTCTCAAAGATATGGGGAATCCTAGCATTGCTCCCCCAGCGCCCCCCCTCCCATCATGAGGAGAAGGACGGGGCCATGTTTCTTCAACACGAATCCTCCTTGAACAATCATACTCTCTCTTCCACTCTTAACGTTTCAAGGAATTGCTGCTCTTCCTGTCTTGACTTTCTTCCCTCCTGTTCACACAGAGCCCTTCTGTAGTCTCAATTTTGGCTTCATCACTACACTTGACTTTTCTGACCAAGACGGCCAGTGAGCCAAGGTGCGGTTGGTGTCCTCAAAGGGGGTGTCTGAATCATTAACTTATTTGACTATGTCTAGAATTAAACATTCCCTTTTGAATAGATGGATGTATTTCCCTGCCCTTCCTTATGTCTCTTTCATGACTCCTCTCTTTCTTAGTATCCATTTCCTTCACCTGTTCCTGGCATCCTCCTTGGGGTCTTTTCCCTTCTAGATGTACAAACTAGAACCGGAAGACCATTTTCTTCCATTTTCAAAGTGACTGTCAGCTATCACTCATCTGTCCAAAGCTCTCCCTTGAGTTTTAGACCTAAATGTCCTCCCACATAGTAGTCAGCAACCCCACTCCATTGTCAGATCCCATATTGTGCAGGCAAACAAATTTTCTAAAAATTGGTTTCATCTATGTTCAGTTTTATTGAATTATAGTTGATTTACCATGTTGTGAAAATTTCTGCTGTACAACAACGTGACTCAGTTATACATAGAATCATCTGCTTTAAAATACCCAGAAGAGAGATTTCTAGGAATTGTTTATATTTCTGACTGTTAAAAATATTACAGTTTTGATCTTAGAACCTCATAAATACAAATGTTACTGAACCGTTTATGAAAATAATATCAACTAATACTTATTAAGCACATACTATGTTCCAGGGACTATTTTAAGACCTTGGGATGTATACAGACATCACCTCCTTAAAAACTGCTTTACAAGGTGGTACTCGAGCTGATTGTTTGCATTTCACTGATGAGAAACCTGAGGTACAGAGAATCATGTCATGTTTTCCAAGCCACACAAGAAGAAAATAGAACAGGACTCTGTGCCCTGATGTCAGTGCCTAAGTCCTTGGTCGTTTGGTTATACTTCTGTTCAAGAAAAACGCCGAGAAACTGTGAGAAATTCTTAATGAAACATTATAAGACATTAGAAAAGAGATCAGGCAGATGATTAGATGAAAAGACTCTTTGAAGATGAAGGTAGAAAAGAACTCTGAAAACCAGAAAATATGAGGAAAATTCAGTGCAAAGTAGAAAATCTAAAGGCTATAATTGATGTGAAGGATCCTAACATAGAAATTCGGGTCACAATTATGTCACTGCCATCAACAAGTTGCTTTTTCAAGAGACTGCTAATTTTGTTTATAATAGAACGTATAAAATACATACAAACTAAAAAGCATTAATAAAAATTGTTAGTGAATAGCATCTTCTAGAAAGTTATACAATGTGTTGGGTACAACTAGACAATTTTTCATTAGTCACTGGAGAATTTTAATTTCTTCTATTATGAATTTTCACACCCCTCTCCCTCTGCTCTCCCTTGCCTCCCACATAAGTACATTGGCAATGCCTGGAAAGTTCTCGAAAAGGGTTAGTAAACTATAAAAAAGAAACTTTGTAAATACTGTTGGATTGGGGGAAAGAACTTGAAAAGGAGTAAGACGACCTAGGGTCTGATGAGGTGTCCAATCCTCTGATCCGCCCGCTACTGGAATTCAGGTCCCTCTCTAGTCCAGGATGGTGATCACACCGAGATCCAGCTTCATGAATTACAGACCTCGCCACTTGAGGCGCACCCCCGAGCCTTTGGAATCCCACTCTGCTCACCTACGATGTGACTCATCCCAGCTCCTGAGGGGGCTGCGTGGGCAAAGTTGCCGCTGAGTCAAGGCGTTGTGTGCTATTAGGGTGCAGGAACCGCGAGGGGACCCAGGATGTGGCTCTCCTGCTGTCTCTCTGCACTTCCCCAGAATACTTAAAATTCTTGTGTAAGTGCCTGCGTTTCTCATTAGCTAGCGGATGGAGTCTGACCTGTCGTGTGTCATCAATAAATCTACGGTGGATAAACAAACGGGTCAGGGCCAAGTGGAGAGAAGTGGTCGCAGCGCGCGTGTCTCTTGACTCCCCCGCCTTCAGTCCCTCCCCTCTACGTCATCTTTCTAAGTTGCCTCTGCCCCGTAAATTGGAGTCTCAGTTTACCGGGTCCACGCCTGGTGGGAGAGCAGCGAAGGGCTTTTCAGAGAGTAGGATGGTGTCACAAATCCTGGGGCTGTGGGTGGGAGATGGGGGAGGGGGCGGGACAGGCATATCAGCCTTTGCTTGGGGTCCATATACCAGATCTGCTATTTCTTCTGAGGATGAAACGTCATAAAAGCACATAGTTTTGAGAGACTTTTGAAAAACTGTTGATGAGGTTACTCTGCGGAGATGAGGGTGTCAATGTCAGTATTTGCTCTTTCCCTGCTTCTCGTGCCTTGTTTCTAAAACTGAGTCTTCCTCGTCAATAAGAAAGGAGGTGATGGAGGAGGGCGGGGAGGGGGGATGGACTGATTTCAGAAAGAAAGAAGTGGCTTACTTTAAATGAACATTCAAGCTCGGATTGAAACAGTGCATTTTAAAAGTACATGCTTGAAACTATGCACTAATACATAAAAAGAACGATAGCAGTAATTTCACAAATGTCATGTGAATGAACTGAAGGAATCTGTGGAGCACAAATGCTCAATGACCCGAATGTATTGCCTGTATCATATTTGCAAACCTGGCTGTGATGTAAAGAGCCCTGCTGAAGCAGTGTGACTAAGCATTTCTTTATCCTAATAGTGGAATACTCATATTTAAAGTCACAAAAGCCTGTATTAATATGTGAGAATTTTGATCAGACGAAACTGTGCCTATACACCATGTATCTTGGTGCCTACTTTCTAGCTTAAGGCTCTTTCTTTGGCAATACAAGCTTCACAGAAATATCGCTGTTTCACTTGGTAAATATCCATGTCAATAGGAATAGTTTTAAAAGGACTCATTGTTGCTGTGGAGGAGTTGATAGCACATACTGGAAAATCACATCGAGGAAACACAGGCCATACACTCTAGACTGTAGAAAATATATCAGACACACATATATTTGGTTGGAAGTAGCAGAGTTAACTTAGGCAAAAGAAAGCATTGAGCATAAGGATCTCAGTGTATCTCTTGGAACTTGGGGACATGAAAACAGCCAGATTACAGGAAAGTCTGTCTCTGAAATCTGCTCAAACATCTTAGAAGAGGATGCAGCTATTCACAAGAGAGCAGGTGAGAGAGTGGGTGCTTCAGCGTGGAGCCACTAAAGTTACTAGGAGTTGCAAAGTAACTCCTGCGAACAGATAAACTGGTGTAGGGCACAGCTGCAGCTTGGGTTTGATCCCTGCTGGGGAACTTCCATCCGTATGGTGCAGGGCTGGCGAACCAGGGAGTCGGGGGCTTCAATCCATTCCGAATCTACCTATATGAAGACCATTTAAAAAAATGAATAAAAAGTAAATAAATAAAGAAGTTCCCGTTGTGGCGCAGCGGAAACGAATCTGACTAGCATCCGTGAGGACACAGGTTTGATCCCTGGCCTTGTTGAGTGGGTTAAGGATCCAGCATTGCCATGAGCTGTGCTGTAGGTTGCAGACTCAGCATGTATCCCGTGTTGCTGTGGCGAAGGCCGGCAGCTACAGCTCCAAATTGACCCCTAGCCTGGGAACCTCCATATGCCATGGGTGTGACCCTAAAAAAGACAATAAATACATACGTACGTATGTGTGTACGTACAAAGGAGAAAGTCACTTACCTTTTCATTTCCTCCCAGATTTATTTCTTTTTCCTCTGAAGAACATTATGCATAAAATAAAATTTTATTACCTACACATGGCTTCTGACAGCAAGGACTATCAAATCAGGAAGTGCAATTATTATTTTTGTTTTTTAGCATTATGGCCTCTTGTCGTAGGAGTGTGTTCACGCATTTTAATGAAACAACTCACCCTCAGGGTTTTGCATAGCTGGCTTCAAATAATATGAGGAGTTGTTGTTAAGTGGGGATTTTTTGAGTGTAGAGGCAAAACGGTTAACTTCAAATTCTAAACAGAAATAATGAAGTGAATTTTTTAAGCTAAATGATTTGGTTGCCTTATCTTGTCTATGTTGATCTGTTTTTTTTTTTCTTCTTTCTCTCTCTCTCTGGCTGTGCCCCTGGCATGTGGAAGTTCCCGGGCCAGGTGTCAAACTCATGGCACAGTTGTGACCCCAGCAGCTGCTTCAGTGATAACACTGGATCCTTAACTTGTTGTGACACAAGGGAACCCTGGGTTTGCTTCTTGTGGATACAACCTCTGCTATTTGCTGAAAGCGCTGCTTTCTGTTTCTACCAGGCTTACACTTCAGAGTGAAAAATTCAGTGTCTCCCTGGGGACTCCTTTTCAGAGTCCTCTGTTGCTAAAACTGTTTCTTCGGAATTTCTGTTTTAGTGATGCAAACTATTGTATTTAGAACACATAAGCTATGGGGTCCTGTGGTTCAGCACAGGGAACTGTGCCCAGTCTCTTGGGTTAGAACATGATGGAAGATAGTATGGGAAAAAAAAAAAAGGAATGTGTGTGCATATGTGGCTGGGTCACTTTGCTGTACAGACAGCATGGTTGGAGGAACACTGCAAATCAACTATACTTGAATAAGAAAAGATATTAAAAAATTTCTTTTTTTTAAAGGAAAAAGCTCTGAGCAACTTTTCCTTACGCATCGGGGGAATTTGTGGATTTCCACTACATTTGTCCACTCAACACATGTTTTCTTTGATAGCGTAAGTTCCAGGCACAGTGCTAGGTACTTGGGATATATTAAAAAACAAAACATAGGATTAAAAAAAAACAATACTTCCCCTCAAGGAGCTTACATTCTAGTGGGGGAAGATAAATGATAAATGTGATAAATAGTAAGTGATATGTTACATTCGAAGGTGGTAAGTGCTGTGGGGGAAAAAAGTGGGGCCAGGTAAGGAGGCTCTGGAGTGTTTGGGGTGAAGGGCTGAGTTTAGGTTTCAATTTAAAATAGGGTGGTTGGTGCACAGCTCATTGAGCAAGTGACTTCTGGAGCAAAGATGGGAAGGTGACAAAGTGAACTCTCCTGATGGAAGAGGGTGTGCAGGCACAGAGGACAGCCAGCGCCAAGGCCCCGAGGGGAGGCGTCCTGGTGCGTGCGTGGGGAGGAAGTAGGCCAGCGTGGCTGGAGGGGAGTGAGTTGGGGGAGGTGGGGCCTGCAGCGGGGGCGGTCAGAGAGAGGAGGGGTCTGAAAGGAGATCTTGTGGGCCTTGTGGAGTGTCATGAGTTTGCATCATGTCCCCCAAATTCATAGACTGAAGTCCTAACCGTGGTACATGAGAATGCGACCTTTTTGGGAAAGAGGGTCATTGCAAGTATAATAACCTAAGATGAGGTCACACCAGGGTTAGAGGGGCCCCCTGCCCCAATAATGGTGTCATAAAGGGGAAATTTGTAGACAGGTAGTCGTGGGGAGAACACCGTGTGGAGATGAAGGTACCGACCGGGGTGATGCTTCTGTAAGCCAAGGAATGCCAAATAGGACCACAAGCCACCAGAAGCTAGGGGAGATAGAATAAACCCTCCTCCATAGAAGGAACCAACCCTGGCCTACTACAATAGCCACAATGCTAAAAATAGTAATAATTGCACTTCCTGATTTGATAGTCTTTGTTGTAGGAGGCCATGCGTAGGCCACAAAATTTTAAGCGATATGTTCCTCAGAGGAAGAATAAATAAATAAATCTGTTTGGAGGGAAATGAAAAGGTAAGTGACTTTATTTTTTAATTCAGTTTTTAAACATGGTCTTCATGTAGGAAGATTCAGAATGGACTCAAACCCCAGGGTCTCCCATTCGCGTATTTTTGGACCACATCCACAGCATATAGCAGTTCACGGGTCAGGGATCACATCTGAGCCGCAGCTTCGACCTGTGCCAGTTTATTTGCTCATTGGAGTTCATGTTTTCCTAGTAACGCTGGTAGCTATATGCGAAAGCACCTACACCCTCACCCCTCTCTTGAGAGCAGCTGCGTCCTTTTCTAAAATATCTGAGCAGATGTCAGAGATAGGCTTTCCTGCAATCTGGCTGATTTGATGTGCCCCAGTTCCTAGAGATAGCCTGGGGTCCTTACAGTGAATGCTTTCTTGTGCCTAAGCTAACTCTGCTGCTTCTGGCCTCAAGAACTCCGAGTCGGTGAACTATTGGGTTTAACGCCCGCAGCTGGTGTGGCACTTCGCAGCCCTAGCACACGAGTCCATGAATCATTGGAAGCACTTTGGCTTTTACTCTGAGTCAGCGGACAGGCGTTGCAGAGTTTTGAACAAAGGCAGGGCATAATCTGACTTAAAATTTAAAAAGATTCTCCTGGATGCACTATTGGGGGAGAGGGTGTCGAGGAACCGTGAGGGGATGTTGATATCATGTATGTTGCCAAGAGGTGATGGTGGCTCGCCCCAGGGTGGTGGCAGTGGATGGTGAGAAGTGACTGGATTCTGCTGTGTTTTGGAAATAGGGTTAATAGATGAGGTGTGTGCGATGAGAGAAAGAGAAGTCAACGAGAATGACTGCAAGGTTTTGGACTTCAACTACCACGTGAAGTGTGAGTTTCTGGTCTCTGTTCCCTGAACAAGAGGAAGGCTGTGACTGGGGTAGGTTTTTGTTTGCTTTCTGTGGCGGGACTTTGCATTTTGGACCTGAGAAGTATGAGGTTTCTTGCAGACCCCACGGAAGTGTTAGCAGGTAGTAGCACACAAAAAAAATATTCATCTCCCTTTAATGCTCCTGAGAAATGCTAATGGAGATAAAAATCCTTTAAAATGTAGGAAAGTCAGATGCGGAGACTTAATGCCGACTAATTTAACAAGAGCCATTTAGGGGATTAAATGAATGCCGCACGGATAGGGAATTAGAAGACACAGGAAGATGCTGCAGCTCGTTAAGATAGCTTTTAATTGGAAATTGTGCAAAAACACTTCCATTCTCAATGTTTATCTGCTGTTTTACATACCATACATTGCTTATGCCCTATGTACATTGAAATGGGTTGAAGGAATCTAGTCAGAGAAATTAGTTGTACATTCTTTACCGCAACAGAGAACTTTTTACAGGTGGTGCCTTTTTAGCTTTCTGTTTTGTATCACCGACGGGCTTACCTCTCTGTTCTGCTGCAATTAATTATGCTGAATGTTTTTATTTAATGCTCCTTCTCTCCTGAAAAATCAATATCCATGACCATTAGTCTCCAAGTTATTTCCATGAGACTTTTCAAAGAGCCCATTAGCATGCAAATGAATGGGAGTGAGATCCCAGGCCTGGTGCCTTAAGAATTAAGGGGCTTGCAAAATTGTTTATTTTGACTTTTTAGAACTAGGTACATTCAAGAGGAACTCCAGGCGTCAGCCGCGCTTTTATTGGGTATTTTGAGCGCTGTTTCCTTGTGGGTGATGGCCGAGAAAGCAGCATTTGGAAGGTGGATGGGAGCGGGTGGTCCTAGGAGCCTTTGAAGTGGCAGGCAGCCTGATGAGGCGGAGGCTGCAGGGCCAGGGGCAGGGGGTTTATGGGGAAGCTCTGAGGAGAAGGAGGCGTGAGGAACAAGTAGAGATGGCAGAAAATGTTCAAGGCAGAAGAGGCAAGCAAGGCAGTGGGAAAGGGAGAAAGCTTTGAGGGAAGGCTTTAGCATCCGAAGTGACCCACCACCTAAGGGTGGTTGAGATGCAGACTGGTTCGCTGGCCTACGCGTGCTAGAAGGAAGACACCTTGAGGATTTGGATGAATGTGGCAAACGTTGTTTAAGGACCACTTGGCTGCTGGGCGGGGTTCCAGGGCTTGGGAGCTGATGTCCCTGAGGCCAGCTTTTGGCCACTACAATAAGTTCATAAATTTGGTTCCCAGAAGAGTGTCTCTTGGCAGTGGGCTGTCACATCAGGCCTCCGAGTTGGAGATCGACAGTGGGGGTTCCCTAACGACCTGAGTCCACGTGGCTGGGCTGTGTGGGTGACAGCCTGGTGACCTGTCTTCCTCCTGAGCTCACGTACCTGCCTGCTTCACTGCAAATTTTGCCAAATTGCCTCCCTTTTGAATTTCTACAGGAAGTGCCTTTCTGACAGCACACAGAGTGGGTTAGAGCATAAAAAGCAATGGAATGGAAACACTTTTTTTGGGGGGGGTTGTCTTTTTAGGGCAGCATGTACAGCATATGGAAGTTCCCAGGCTGGGGTCGAATTGGAGCTGTAGCTGCAGGCCTGCACCACAGCCACTTAACACTGGGTCCAAGCTGCCTTTGTCTGTGACCTGTGTCTCACGTCATGGTAACGCCGGATCCTTAACTGGCTGAGCGAGGCCAGGGATTGAACCCACATCCTCATGGATACTAGTTGGATTCTTACCCCCCGGAGCCACAACAGGAACTCCTAGAAACAGAATGTGAATGTAACAGCCAGAAGTAATTGAGGAGAATCCACAGAGGTTGCTGAGAGCCTCACCATGAAAGACAGGCGAGCTTAGGTCAAATGCCTTTTAGACCCAAGAATAAAAATAGGAGTTGGGAAGAACTTAAGACTGTGTTGGTTGTTCTGCAACTGAGAAGAAGCGTTATAATAGGTGACACTTACCTTCTAGAACTTGCCGGGCATTGTCCCAAGCATTTGAAATCATCCATTTACCTGATACTTAGAAAAGTCCTCTAGATTAGATCATACTGTTTTTATTTTATGTTATGGCGAAACTGAGATCACAGAGGAGTTAATTAACTCACCCAAGATCACTCAGTCTGGAAGTAGGACCTGGGATCTGCATGGAAGGAATATGGTCTCAGGACCTACTATGCCTTCGGCTTTAGTGCTGCCACGTAGCATCTAGTTTTTGTCCCTGTGGTCTTCTGTTTGCTTTTTCTTTCCTGCTGGGTTATAGCTCTTTAAAGCCAAAAAATGATGTAGACCAGGCACCAGCAGCTGGAGCAGCACTTAGGCACAGTGATGTACCTTCTGTGTCGTCCACATGGCTGATTGATGCTCTTTTTGGTTTTATTTGTCATTAGACTGCTGTGAGGAAGCCACCTGAGTATCACTAAAGAGAAATCTGGGGCTAATAAGGGAAAGCTTTGCAAACAACAGTATCAACTACGCTGCAGCAAGTAACAGCCTTTGTAGCGCTTCTGGTGTATTTTGTCAGCTTTGGTATATGGCTTCAGTATGAGAGATCCTTGGATGGAAGATGTGGCTTCATATACAGGTCATGATTCCCATCTGACTTGCAGAACGTGAATGAATGTTGACATTCATCATGAGAAATAAATAGTATGGATGCTTTCATCCAAAGTTCACCTCCATTTAAATATCTCCTTGAATAAAATTTTCAAAAAATTTAAGTGTGTGGAAGCAAAATGCTTCTAAGGTACCTCTGGGTAGAGGAATTTAGACGATGCCAGCATGAAAGAGATGCTAAAAATTAAGATGAGTAGGCAGTTTGGGCAAATAGTTCTATTTCATTTTCCTCGAATGTCCAGTTGAGCTGCCACCACTATGAAATGATATACAGGGATATAGAAATAACCATAATTGATCAATGTTGATCAATAAGCAAATCACCCAGATGATGGTGGTCCCACAGTTGAAGTTGTAGCAAAATGTGAGAGAACTTTTGGCAATTTCTATCTTTTAAAAAATTTTTAAATTCATTTATTCTTTTAGGGCCACACGGGGAATATGGAAGTTTCTAGACTAGGGGCTGAATTGGAGCTATAGCTGCCGGCCTACACCACAGCCACAGCAACACCAGATCCAAGTCTCATTTGTGACCTACCCTGCAGCTCATGGCAACACTGGATCCTTAACCCACTGAGTGGGGCCAGGTATCAAACCCACATCCTCATGGATACTAGTCAAGTTCGTTTCTGCTAATCCATAATGGGAACTCCGATTTTCGTCTTGTAAGAACCCAAGACATTTTGATCAAGAAAACCGCTTCTTGAAGCTCTGGGGACAATTTTCACAGCACAATCAAATATAATTTTGAATTCCAGGGGAGGAATCATAGCTCCATTATAACCAAAAGGAAAATGGTGTCTAGTGTGGATGGATGCTGCATTCCATTCTACCAGGTCAACCAGCGACGGCAGTAGGTCTAGGCACTAAGACTCCTGCCAGTCTTCTAGATCTCTGAGCATGGAGGAGCCGTAGGAGGGTGGCTGTCCATATCAGAAGGATTCCCAGCCTCCTCCTCCCTCAAGGTGGTTTCTGAGACAGATCCAAAAGGGCTCTAGTTCCTGAACAGAGCGTGAAAACCACCAGCCCCCAGGCTAATTCTAAATGCCTTTGCTAGCCTCGAGCATCGCCATGACCTGTTTGTCCTGTCTTCCGCTCATTCTCTTACTTTTCCCAGAGTTGTCCAGTTTCTTCATCTAGCTAAACTATATTCAGGCATCACTTGACATCCCCCCCCCCACAACTTTGTCTTTGTATGAGAGTAGTTTGAAGCAGGTTTTTGTGCAGGCAGTTTTCAAACCAACACCATCTCTGAAGACAAACAAGGAATTGACTTTAAAATCATGGAGAAGTTGGATTTCCCATTGTGGTTTAGTGTTTAAAAAAAAAGAACCCGACTAGTATCCATGAAGACACAGGTTCCATCCCTGGCCTTGCTCCGTGGATTAAGGATCTGGCATTGCTGCAAGCTGTGGTGTATGTCTCAGATGCGCCTGGGATCTGGTGTTGCTGTGGCTCTGGCATAGCTGGGAGCTTCCATATACCATGGGTGTGGCCCTGGAAAGAAAAAAGAAATCATGGAGAAGTTCTTGACTTGATTCTTACCTAGGAAACTTGAATCTTTATCAAGCTCTTATACTATTAATACCCAAGATATCTGAGACTGATTTTAGACTTGGTAACTCTGTTGTCTACATATGACTTGGTTTTAAATTACATTCTGACATGAGGAGAAAGTCATGAGCAAAAAAGTTAGAGATGCCTGAATGTACTGTAGTCAGGGGAAAATGTGAAACAAATTTTGGATCTTGAAAAGTTGGAAAGAAGAACTGAGCAATGGGAAACACAGCTTGGGGTGATACTTGAATGCTGTATACGGCATTTAGAATTTAGACTTGATAGCTATTCTGCAGGTCTGGGCTTTTTTTCTGGTACTTGTCTTCTGTTCATTGTTAATATTATTAATTGGATATTTGACTCATGCTGGATTATTTTACTCTTTGAAATTAAGACATAGAGATTAGCCGAACCTACACTCAACCATGAAAAAAATGAGCCTGTGGATATTTACTAATTTAGATCAACACTGAAAGCAAATCAGCAGTATCAGTACAAGCCTTGTGTCAGCTTTGGTTCTTCTGGCCCATAGGTACACTGGTGAGAGCATCATGCTCATATACCAAGTCATTCCACACCACCTTCTTCATGGCTCCCATCCTTCTGGCCAGCTTAGCGGCTTTCCCTGCTCTTGCCTCAGACTAGCTCCTAATTCTGATAGCCTTTTGGTTACACCTGCCTCCATCATCTTGGCTTCTGAGCAGCAGAATTGCCACATGGGCCAATGGATACATGGATAGGCCACTGGGCTGACCCTTTCATTTGGCAGGCCCTGTGCCTCTGCTCTTGATCAGTGGACATCTCAGACCACTGCTGCTGGATTCAGTTCAGCTCCAGTGTTACCAAAAAACTGACATTTAGGAGTTTCCTTTGTCGCTCAATGGGACTGGTGGCATCTTGGGAGCCCTGGGACACAGGTTCGATCCCTGGCCTGGCAGAGTTGCTTAAGGATACAGTGTTGCCATAGCTGCAGCTTGGGTCCCAATTGCGGCTCAGATCTGATCCCTGGCCCAGGAACTCCATATGCCAAGGGGCAGCCAAAAAAGGAAAAAAGAAAACAAAAATCTTTATATTTTAGCCAGAGATCACTGAAAATTGGAATGTGAGAGGCCTGGAGGATTAGTGTGTAGGTGGCTAAAACCAACATTAAGGACTTCAAAATAACGACATAATGACCAGTCCAGATCAAGTGTGCGTGCAAGTGGATATGTGTGTTTATATACAATATCAGGAATCGGGCCAACGCTAAAATACTGGGAACTCCACAAAACACACAGAGCTTGAGTTCCCGACTGACTTACCGTCTGAAGAATATATAAACCTTTGAGGAGCTTTCTTTCTTGGGCAAAATGTTGCCTTTTCCTCCTCGGCTCACTTTCCCCGTCTGACACTGCACATCTGCTCTCCTCCCCGATTATGATTTCCACGTGCCCCGCTGCCCAGAAGGGCTGAGGGTAGCCGTGACGTTAACATTGGCCCATGGGAAGCAGCTGGGAGGTTCTGTGGCCGTTTAGCAGATGGCCTGAGCCAGCTTTCAGTTTAAATGCCAATTAGGGCAGCAGGCATCACCTCTTGGGGAAGTGTTTAAAACTAACTTCTGGTATTTTATGTTTTCCAATTGACATCCATCAAAACTTGATGGCGGGCCCCAGAGGAGCTGGTAAGAGCTGGCCTGTGCTGTGTGTCCTGTGGTGTAGCCTTCCCTGCCTGCAGTCACCACTGCTGCACCACTAGTGACCAGACATGGGGAGTGAGGTTGTTACTGGAGGTACGAGGAATGTTGGCCTCATGCATCTGGGTATATGCTGATAACACACACAAGGAGAAAGGAAAACCACTAGCCCAAAATATCCACCCCGGCATCCTGAAAACACTTAGAGCTATCCTATTTTTAGATTCCAGATACAAGTAATATCATGTTGTTTGTCTTCCTCTAACTTCATTAAATATGATAATCTCTAGGTCCATCCACGTTGCTGCAGATGGCATTATTTCATTCTTATTTATGGCTGAGTAATATTCCATCGTACATATGTATCACATCTTCTTTATCCATTCCTCTGTTGATGGACATTGTCTTGGCTATTGTAAATAATGCTGCTCTGAATATTGGAGTGTGTGTATCTTTTTTATTATTTTCACTTTTTCCATTATAACTGAATTATGGTGTTCTGTCAGTTCCTACTGTATAGCAATGTGACCCAGTCACACACATATATATTTTTTCTCACATTATCCTCCATCATGTTCCATCACAAGTGACTAGATACAGTTCCCTGTGCTATACAGAATGGTCTCATTGCTTATCCACTCCAAATGCCATAGTTTGCATCTACTAACCCCAAACTCCCAGTCCATCCCACTCCCTGTCCCTCCTCCTTGGCAACAACAAGTCTGTTCTCCAGGTCCATGAGTTTCTTTTCTGTGGAAAGGTTCATTTGTGCTATATATTAGATTCCAGATATAAGTGATATCACGTGGTATTTGTCTTTCTCTCTCTGACTTACTTCACTTAGTATGAGAGTCTCTAGTTCCACCCATGTTGCTGCAAATGGCATTGTTTTGTTCTTTTTTATGGCTGAGTACTATTCCACTGTGTATATATACCACATCTTCTGAATCCATTCTCTGGATAGATGCCCAGGAATGGGATTCCTGGATCATATGAACCTTAACCAATTTGTTAAAGGATGTAGGTGAAGAGATGCCTATGGTGCAGTCTTGGAGGATCCACATCACAGGAGCTTCTATCCCTCTGGAGTTCAGGTGCATTGCTCTGCCACTCTGAACGTGTTCACTGGTATGGGCATTCCCTGAACCCTGTGCTTTTGGGATATTATGAAGATTCTGTCACCTAAGTATGATTAGTTAATAACTCCACTTCCTCTCTGGAGAAATGGGGACAGGGATGAAAATTCCAAGATTCTAATTGTGGCTTGGTCTTTCCGATGACCAGCCCCCACTCCACCTAGGACCCCCTTTGAGTCACTCAAAAGACAAAAGATGCTCCTAGTACTCCACTCACATAGGGAATTACAAGGATTACAGGAGCTTTTTGCCAGGAACTGGGAGCGGAGACCAATATATGTTTTCTCTTTATCTTTCAGTTACAAATCACATAGTGAATATAAGGGAGAGATGAGTTTCAAATCTGGGTCCTCTGACCCCTGAGCTTTTGTTGTCTCTCTTTAGCTTGGTGGAATATTTGTATTGGGGTGAAAAAGAAGTTGAGGTCCAGAGCAAAGAAGAGTGTGTGAGGAACTCATGGAGGCAGAGGCAGGGCAGTAGGAAAGACGTCTGCGGGTCATTGTGAGCTGACTGGAGGGCAGTGGGCCCAAGTGGCAAGGGGGACTAAAAGGGTACAGAGCCCTGAGATCACTCATGGATCCAGCAGTGGTGCATCAAATGTCCAGAGAAATCCGTCCTTGTGCATGACGCCATAAGATCCTTGGTATTTTAAAAGCATACCTTTAAGTGAGTGAAATACAGTATGTATATGGGGGGAGGGGCCCAGTGGGGAGCAGGATGAGGAGGCCAAAAACGAAGAGGAAGTAATATAAAATAAATAAATAAGGGTTTATAATGGGAACCATATTCAATGTCTTCTAATAACCTATAATGGGAAAGAATTGGAAAAAAATAATATATATGCATATATATGTGTATATATTCTTTTGTGCTATATATATTATTGATATATATCTATAAAACCAAATCACTTTGCCATACACCTGAAACTAACAACATATTATAAATCAACTACACTTCAATTAAAAATTTAAGTAAATAAGTAAATAAATAAAGGAGGAATTACTAATTCGGAGAAGTAGGTGGTATTGCTACCAACATATTTCCTGGGGGAAATTGCTGATGACTAATAGCCATCAGTCTGGGTTTGAAAGGGTGTATGCCTGGAACCTGAACTGATGGAAAGTTAGATTAGAGACTCGTATACAAGTCAGGGGCCACCAAACAGTGACACTTCGGTGAGTAAGAAAAAATAACTCTGCACAGGTAGTAAAAAAAAAAAAAAAAATTCCCTTGATTCCTGACACAAATTCATCTCCACATGAGTTTGAAGCTAAAGGTCACAATGTCTGTAGGCAGAAGCCAAAGCTCAAAATTAATAATGATCTCAGATTGATGGGCTTCAGGTGCTTGACGGAAGCAAACTACAAGCTTTTCCAAAGGAATATGCTTTCAAACTGGGCAGATTGCAAAGAGTTCCCATAGACTGAGCTCCAAGAAACAGGCTCACAACTAAAAATCTCTAACAGGTGAGGAGATGATCCACCGTTAAAAAGAATCATCAGAAATGCACTGCAAATAATCAATGGAATGAGACAGAATAAGACCTTCAAGGATGGTTGATGCTGAAGTTTTTAAATAGAAATTAAAATTAGGTACACTTTACATGATTAAAGATATAATATGTATTGAAAGAAAAACCAGAGGATTATTAAATTGATCATAACTATTAAAGAACTAAATAGAACTTCCACATGTTAAAAAAAAATTATAGCAATTGAAATTAGAAACTTAATGTATGTGACAAAGCTGAAAAGGAATTAGTGAAATAAGTTATATGAACCCATGTAGATGTATGCTAAAAACAAAATGTAGGCTGAAAAAGTAAGCTATTAAATATATGTAGAATGAGAATATTCATATCAACATATTAATATGTATTCATAGGACTCCTATAATAGAACTTAATTCACTAATTCATGTTCAGCTTTGTCACATACCTTAAGCTGATAAACTTATATAAATGTATAGGTAGAGAGAGCTTGGTATGACAACAAAAGAACATTCAACACAAAATTAATGATATATGGGTATGAGGTTATATCTTGAATTTGATAAGTATCAAATAGTGGACTTCAAAGGTACTGGTTGTGTTCTTTTTTTTTTATTTTCCACTATAGCTGGTTTACAGTTTTCTGTCAATTTTTCAACTGTACAACGTGGTGACCTGGTTACGCATACATATGTAGATTCATCACAAGTGATTAGACGTAGTTCCTGGTGCTGTACAGCAGGATCTCCTTGCTTTATCATCCCAAAGGCAATAGCCTATAACTATTAACACCAGACTCCCATCCCATCCCATCCCACTTCCTCCCCTACCCTCTTGGCAACCACAAGTCTGTTCTCCAAGTCCTTGATTTTCTTTTCTGTAGAAAGGATCATTTGTGCAGTATATTAGATTCTAGTTATAAGTGATATCATATAGTATTTGTCTTTCTCTTTATTACTTCACTCAGTATGAGGGTCTCTAATTCCATCCATGTTGCTGCAAATGGCATTATTTTATTCTTTTTTTATGGCTGAGTAGTATTCCATTTTCCTAATCCAATTAGCTGTTGATGGACATTTGGGTTGTTCCATGTCTTGGCTATTGTGAATAGTGCTGCAGGGAACATGCATGTGCAAGTGCCTTTTTCAAGGAAAGTTTTGTCTGGATATATGCCTTAGAGTGGGATTACTGGGTCATATGGTAGTTCTATGTATTGTTTTCTAAGGTATCTCCATACTGTTTTCCATAGTGGTTGTACCAGCTTACATTCCCACCAGCAGTGCAGGAGGGTTTCCTTTTCTCCACACCCCCTCCAGCATTTGTTGTTTGTGGGCTTATTAATGATGGCCATTCTGACTGGTGTGAGGTGGTATCTCGTGGTAGTTTTGATTTGCATTTCTCTAATCAGCAGTGGTGTTGAGCATTTTTTTCATGTGCTTGTTGGCCATCTGTATATATTCTTTGGAGCAATGTCTATTCAGGTCTTTTGCCCATTTTTCAATTGGGTTGTTGGCTTTTTTGCTGTTGAGTTGTATACATTGTTTGTATATTTTAGAGATTAAGCGCTTGTCAGTTGCATCATCTGACACTATTTTCTCCCATTCTGTAAGCTGTCTTTTTGTTTTCTTTTTGGTTTCCTGTGCTGTGCAAAAGCTTGTCAGCTTGATTAGGTCCCACTGGTTTATTTTTGCTTCTATTTCTGTTGCTTTGGGAGACTGACCTGAGAAAACATTTGTAAGGCTGATGTCAGAGAATGTTTTGCCAATGTTTTCTTCCAGGAGTTTAAAGGCGTCTTGTCTTATATTTAAGTCTTTAAGCCATTTCGAATTTACTTTTGTGCATGGTGTGAGAGTGTGTTCTAGTTTCACTGATTTGCATGCAGCTGTCCAGGTTTCCCAGCAACACTTGCTGAAAAGACTTTTTTCCATTTTATGTTTTTGCCTCCTTTGTCAAAGATTGTGTTCTTTTTTAGCATCTTGGTGGGAGGCTAATGGGTTTATTTAATTATTTTAATTGAGATATCATTTACATATACTGTATTAGTTCAGGTGTAAAGCATAATGGTTCAATGCTTGTACATTTTGCAACCTGAAGTCTAGTTGCCATCCATTACCACACATGGTTACAATCTATCTTGTGATGAGAACTTTTAAGATCTACTCTGCTAGCAACTTTCCAATATACAATAGGACATTATTAATGTAATGTACAGTAGTCACCAGGCTGTACCTGACATCCCCAGACTCATTTTATAATTGCAAGTTTGTGCCTTTTTGACTACCTTTATTCATTTTACCCACCCCAGCTTCTGCCAACCATTAATCTGTTCACCATATCTATGAGTTCATTTTTCTAGGATTCCATATATAAGTGAAATAATAGGATACTGGTCTATGATTTATTTAATGTAGCATGATGTCTTTAGGGTCCATTCATGTTGTTAAAAATGCAGGATTACCAACTTTCTTATGGATTGAATAATATGCCAGTCTCGACATACATATGCCACATTTTATTTATCCATTCATCCATCAGTAGACACTTAAGTTTTTCATGATCATGCAGATATCTTTTTTCTTTTTTTCTTTATTTCTTTTTCTTTTTTCTTTTTCTCCCCTCCCCCTTTATTTTTCTTTTTAGGGCCACACTCAGGGCATATAGAAGTTCCCAGGCTAGAGGTTAAATCAGAGCCACGGCTGCCAGCCTACGCCACAGCCACAGCAATATAGGATTTGAGCTGCATCTGCAAGCTACACCACAGCTCATAGCAACGCCAGATCTCCAACCCACTGAGCGAGGCCAGAGATGGAACTTGCATTCTCATGGATACTAGTCAGATTCATTTCCACTGTGCCGCAAGGGGAACTCCCTGCAGATATCTTTTTGAGTTGATATTTATCCAAAGAAAGTGAAAACCCTCAGAAGTGAAGTTGCTGATAATATTGTACTTCTATCTTTAATTTTTTGAGAAGCCTCCATATTGTTTTCCATAGTAGTTACACCAATTTACATTCCTGCCAACAATGCAAGAGGATTCTATTTTTTCCACGTCCTTGTCAAGACCTGTTATTTCTTGTCTTTTTGATAGCAACTTTTCTGACAGGTATAGTTGTGATTTGCCTTTCTCTGATGATTAGTGATGTTGGACACCTTTTCACATACCTGTTGGCCATCTGTATGTCTTATTTATTTATTTATTTATTTATTATTTATTTATTTATTTATTTATTTATTTATTTATTTGCTTTTTGTTGTTTTTAGGGCTGTACCCGCAGCATGTGGAGGTTCCCAGGCTAGGGGGCTAATCAGAGCTACAGCTGCCAGCCTACGCTACAGCCAGAGCAACACGGGATCCAAGCCGCATCTGCAACCTACACCACATCTTATGGCAATGCCAGATCCTTAACCCACTGAGCGAGGCCAGGGATCAAACCCGCAACCTCATGGTTCTTAGTCGGATTCATTTCTGCTGAGCCACAATGGGAACTCCTATACGTCTTACTTTGAAAAATGTCTATTCAGGTTTTCTGCCCATTTTTAAATTATAATGTTTGAGTTTCTTATATAGTTGAGCTTTATGAGTTCTTAATATAATTTGGGTATTAATCCTTATCAGATAATACAGTTGAAAAATAATTTCTCTTATTTTGTAGGTTGACTTTTCATTTTGTCAATGGTTTCCTTTGCTGTGCAGAAGCTTATTAGTTTAATGTGGTCTTTGTTTATTGTTGTTGTTGTTTTGGGGGCTGGTTTTTGTTACCTTTACTTTTGGTGTCAAATTGGAAAAATCATCTCTGACAGATGTCAAGTTGTGTATCGCCTATGTTTTCTTCTAGGAGTTGTATGGTTTTGGGTCTTATGATCAAGTCTTTGATCTATTTTGAGTTAATTTTTTGTATGGAGTAAGATACGGGTCTAATTTCATCCTTTTGCCTAGTACCATACTGTTCTGATTCCTATAACTTTGTAATATAATTTGAAATCAGAGCACATGATGCTTCCAGCTTTGTTGTTCTTTCTTAAGGTAGCTTTGGCTATTTGCGGACTTTGGTGGTTCCATACAAAGTTTAGGATTGTTGTTCTATTTCCGTGAAAAATACCATTGAATTTTAGGGATTCCCACTGAATCTGTAGATTGCTTTAGGTAGTATGGACATTTTAACAATATTGCTTCTTCCAGTCCATGCACATGGAATACCTTCCCATTTATTTGTGTCTTTGAGTTTTCTTTATCAATGTCATGTACAGTTCACTTCATTATTATTCTTTAAAGTATACAGATATCTAAATATTCTTAAAATGTATGTTTATGTTTATCAACTAAGAACATACATTTTAAAAAATGATCCCAGGAGTTCCCTTCATGGCTCAGTGGTTAACAAATCCGACTGAGAACCATGAGGTTGCGGGTTCGATCCCTGGCCTTGCTCAGTGGGTTAAGGATCTGGTGTTGCTGTGAGCTGTGGTGTAGGTCACAGACGCGGCTCGGATCCCGCATTGCTGTGGCTGTGGGAAGGCCGGCGGCTACAGCTCCTGTTAGACCCCTAGCCTGGGAACCTCCATATGCTGCAGGAGCGGCTCTACATAAAAAAGGCAAAAAGACCAAAAATAAATAAATAAATAATGATCCCAATTCTTGCTAGAGGCAAGGAGTAAAAACAAAAACTAAAATTGGAGTTTAATGGGCATTGATCAATGGCTATAATTCTTTGTGTGCATATATGGTGCCAGGAACATTCCCCACATATTTTGTAATCCTTGCAGTAGTTTACAAATAAACGTTCTTGTAAAAGTAGGTGTTAATTATCAAAGGGAGTTGATATTCCCAGATTTGATGTACTTGCCTAAAAGCACACAGTGTGACATTTAAAACTAGGTTTATCGTGTTGCACAACCAGCTCACTTTCTCCTGAACCTGGCTGCATCCCGCACTGTTTGATCTTGCTCAACTGTGCTAAGAGAAGTCATGGCTGGAAGGGAAACAGGAGCTGTTCTCCCTGCATTCCAGCTGCCAACTCCTGTGACCTGCAACATTCTCTGTGTGGTAGAAGCTCAATTGTGAAGAGGGGAAATTTTCCACTCTGCTATAGGAGTTTCAAGGCTGGTTTCCTCAGTCCCTTCCATAGCAGAACTGGGGCTCCAACAAAATCGTAGAGGATCCAAACTCTCTGGGTGCCAACCATGTGCAACTCAGTGCATCGATCAGAGGGTAAACACAACACATCTATATTTTCTGCAAAAATAAATACTTTAAGCTTTACTTCATTAGGGTCTCCTCCCCGTAAATTCAGTGCATGTGTATGTGTGTGTGTTGAAGAAAAGGGCAGAACGAGGAAAAATGAACACATGGAAAGGACAAGGAGGTTTATAAAACTGGGTAAGAGGAAAGGAGATCATTATGGGGAGTCAAATAGATTCATTAATCATTTTATCAATTCAACCTAATTTTTTATTAAAGTATAGTTTTGTGCTAATTTTTGCTATACAGCATAGTAACCCAGTCATTCATTTATATATATATATATATATAGAGAGAGAGAGAGAGAGAGAGAGAGGGGGGGGGGAGGGTCTTCGTCACATAGTATCTTCTATCATGTTTTATCCTGAGATTGGCTATAGTTCCCTGTGCTTAGTTTTTGTTTCTTGTCATGAAATAATTAATGAGGTGAACTTACCTTTATAGGAACAATAACATTAACTTCAGCTGATCTAGAAGTAGTCTTAAGGATCACTCATCCCAACCATCCTGTTTGACAGAGGAGGAAACTGAGGCTCAGGTCATCACCAAGGGAGTAGAGCCCCCGGGTGGAGGTCACAAGGGTTGGGTGAGTGTGGAATGCACAGTGGGAACCGGAACCTGGGCTTCTGCCATGGCTCCCACTGCCTCATCTACGACTTGCTTCCCCTAATGAGAAAAACCCCTGCTGCTCACTTGGGTTTTGGTCCTGAACATTTTCTAGGGATGGAGGCCACAGGACTTATTTTTCAACACAGTCCACCCCTTGCTAGTTAGTCACCCTTGAATATAGAAAGAGCCTAAGCCAGGCCTCAGGCTGGGTTTCTCCATTGCGTTTGAGAGAAGAGGGATGATGCTGAGAAGACTGTGCCTATGTAATGAATTCATGTCTACGATCCATGAACAGACTGAATTCAAACTTTGAAGACCCCAGGTGACTCTTGGGTGTGGCTAAAACGAAGTCCTGGGGATGCCAGGGCAGAGCTAGATCCAGAGTTCTTGGCCCATCATATGTGTACTATGGGCTTTTTAGCAATACATAGCTGACGACAGGGCTGTTTGATTGATTTATTTATTTTTAATTTTTGTTGATTTATAATCTGTCAATTTCTGCTGTACAGCAAAGTGACCCACTTATACATTCTTTTTCTCATAATATTTTCCATCACATTCTATCACATGTGATTGTGTGTAGTTCCCTGTGCTATACAGTAGAGCTTTATTGCTCATTCACTCCAAGTGCAGTAGTTTGCATCTACTAACCCCAAACTCCCAGTCCATCCCACTCCCTTACCTCTGCCCCTTGGCAACCACAAGTCTGTTCTCCATGTCCATGAGTTTGTTTCTGTTCTGCAGATAGGTTCATCTGTGCCATATTTTAGATGCCACATATAATTGATACCATATGGTATTTGTCTTTCTCTTTGACTTATTAATTTTTTCGTGGGATTTTTGGCTGACGTATACAAGGTGTTCCTGCTCTCAAGACAGCCCTGCTGTGAATTACTTACTAGTGCAAAATCTAATCATTGGTGACAGAGAATCCTATGAAGATTTTCTAATTTAGCCTTGTAGTAGCAGCTTTGTTAGTAATACTGTGATACATTATGTAGATAACAAAATGCCATTTACTCAAGTTTTCTTCCAGAAATCCTTCTGTTTATGCTGGAATAATCACCAGAAATAATATATCTCCTTACCTTACATCATGGTCTCTTCTCTGGAAAACGAACCTGACATAATGCATTGTCTCCAAACTAGACTTTTGGATGGAGACAAAGCCACCCTTTTTGCGTGTTGCATACTGCATGTAAAGGAGCAGAAAAGCATAAAGGGTCACAAATTCAGGTGAGCAAGAAGCACTGTACATTGGCTCACTGGCTTAAGAGTATTTGTGCTTATTTCTCATCACTGACGGAAAGTTCAAAGTCTTTATTCCTGGGTTCCTTGACCCCTGGGATGGATGGCACGGGGTCCCAAGGATTCAAGGCATCAATCCCGGGACCACTACTGCCCTGGCCCCAGGACTCTTCTGACTGCAGCCACTCTGGTCTCTGTGCCCTGCTCCGTCTTCTGGCAAGGCTGGGACCAGGAGGTGGACTCTAGCCCCATGCCTTTTTGGTTCGTGCCACTTCCCCAGACGGCAAGTTTCCTGAGGGCAGGGTGTCCTTCTCACTTCTTGGGGACCCCCGAAGCTCTGTTTTTCCCGGACCCGAAGAACCTCTCCTCGCATTCTTGCCGCTTGCCAAAGGCACAGTCTCCTTCTGCTTCCCTTCAGGGAGCCACGATTCCTGAGGCAAGACAATGAAATGAGCTGGGAGGGAAACTCACAGGCAGGAAAAGCACAGTTTAATGGTGCAATAAATCATCCTGCCATAATAATATCACACTGTAAATTGGGATTTCTCCCTCTTAGAGAAATTTTGAAAATTCCACAGAAGGAAATCAAGGGTGCAATTATTTTATATTCTACATGAAAAACAAAAGTGTGTTTGTGTGAAATACATATATACAGATAATATATATACACGTATAGATATGCAGCTCTATGTTGTGTATATACATCTTATATCTACACACAGGATATATATATACAGATATATATAGTATACAGGCATATATATACATCATACACACCATATACATATTCTAGTATATAGAAAGCATATACATGTAGACATGGAAGATACATATATGTACATACAATATGTATACACAACACACATACACACATTTTATTTGTGTGTGTTTCCATTATAGGGTCACAAATCCCTACCAAATGATCAGAATTGAATTTCTGCCTTTTCGATACAATCCTGAGTTCTATCATTTGTAAAATAAAGCTTAGCTAACATTTTAAGAATATCCTTCTCCTGGCCATCTCATCTTTCATTCATTCCATTTTTCTTTCAAGTTTTGACCAGCTATAATTGTTTAAATGTATGTATGTCTGTGTTCATTTGTATTTCAATTATTGTTGTAAAAATTTGCCTTTGACAGAAATATCAGCTCCAAATATTTGCTGCCTCCCTCTGTGAGGGGCACTGCCCTGAACTTAGTGGAGAACTGTGACGTGGGAGGCATGTTTCTAAGCTAGGTGACCTGTCCATCAGGGGGGTTAGATGGGATGGGTTCCTGAAAAGTCAGATGGAAAAACAAGAGCAAGTAATGACCGAGCAAAAGGAAAAATCCAGGGTGGGTGTTCAAGGAAATACAGGAAGTTTGAAAGATGAATCAGGGAGTTCTCGCTGTGGCACAGCGGGTTAAGAATCCGACTGCTGCGGCTTGGGTTCCAACAGGCACAGCGAGTGAAAAGATCCGATGTTTCCGCAGCTGGAGCGGAGGTGACAACTGTGGCTTGGATTCAATCTCTAGCCTGGGAACTTCCATTTGCCATAGGTGCAGCCTTTAAAAAAAAAAAAAAGACAAACTGGTTGAGACAGGCAACTTAGACATAGAAAGCAGGCGTAGAGTTGCCTTTTGTGTACCAGGGAGTTTGAAGATCCCAGAGAATGTGAATTTGGAAACCCAAGGGTCTCTCTGCAAGTCTTTGACGAAGTACAGTTGAGAATCCTTTGTTAAAACCAGATTTTCTCAGAGAAACCCAAAAGGGCTGACAACTGCCAGAGTCTTGGCCTCTGAGAAGCAGAATTCCCCTTGCGGAGGGGAAGATGCCTTTGCACCTGGAAGAAAAGACTAACTTGGTATCCAGCGACCTGAGCAAGCCGGTCATTTTGGAAGAAGAGGTCATACGAGTTAAGGCAAAATAGATAATAAACCCTGGAGTCACAGCTGGAAGGAACTGAAGATTATTTGGCCTTGTCCCCTGACTTGACAGAGGAGGAAACAGGGGTCCAGGAAGGGGTGTGATGTGTTCAAGGCCACGTGGTTCATGAGTGGCGAACCACTTTGAGAACCCAGATGGAACTGCCTCTTCAGATCGATCTGAAAAATGTTTAGATTTTTCCCAAGCATTCCGTAGCTTTTGTCTTAAGGATAATGACGTCATTTCTCAGACTGGTGGGGGGGGAATGCTTAATTCAAGTGACAGCACTTAAGGATTCAAGGTTTATAGTGCTTGAGAAGTAACAGTAAATAAAAGCAATCAATCATTGCCTGGATTGTAGAAGTGACTCCCAGGGGAGGAAAACAAGTTAAAAGAGCAGGCAGGATTGCGCTTAACTCAGGTCATACTCTTGAAACATTTCTCTGTTTTCTGGAATCTCTTATTGTCATTGCATACGTTTCTCTTGCTTTAGAGAAAACTGAGGTTTCCTTTTTTTTTCTTTTTCCTTTTTTTTTTCTCCTCAAGATTGATTTTCTGTCATGGAGGCTTCATTAAACCATATATTGGATTGCATTCCTGAATCCTCTAGCTTCTACTTTAAGTAGATCCCCATTGTAAATCCAGTTTATTATTATTTTTAGTTATCTCCTGAACCCTGACATTGTCTCTCAGGGCACAGGTTGGATAATAAATGGCCCAACACTGTATACATTTCCTTTTCCACTGTGGATAAAAACATAACCATGAACTTGTTGGAGAAAGTCCATCAAGAAGGAAGAATAATTAGAGATAATGAAATAGCAGAGTTTCAGTATGAAAGTGTATGCCCTATTATATAATATGAATTAAGATTTCCTGGTACATCAGCTGTCAGTTTTGTAGATTATTCCCCCAAATTGTCTGTGCCTCATAAGTTAATAGAAGGCAGTGGCCCTTTCCACTAATACAGGAGTTGCAATTTTCTGCCTATTAAGAAATGATTCTGCCTCCGCAGAGACAAGAAAAAATTAACCCCCAAACCAAAATGGATCAAAGCAATATTTACGAGTCTACAGTTACTCTATTATAATTTCTAGGACTTGGAAATCCTGGGAACACCTTGGGATTCTTCAAATCAACACAGAGTTTGTGAGGCTCTGGGGCACATTTTCAGAGAGTACAGCTTTGAAGAAATAAATGTTGTGGAGTTCCCACTGTGGCTCAGCAGGTTAAGAACCCAGTGTAGTGTCTGTGAGGATGTGGGTTCGATCCCTGACCTCACTCAGTGGGTTAAGGATCTGGCATTGCCATAAGCTGTGGTGTAGGTCGCAGACATGGCTTGGATCCCACGTGGCTGTGGCTGTAGCAGAGGCCGGCAGCCACTGGCCTACTTGATGCCTAACCTGGGAATTTCCATATGTTGCAAGTACGGCCCTAAAAACGAAAAAAAAAAGGTTAAAACAAAAAAGAGATAAAGGTCCTGAGGAGAAGGAACTCGCAAATGGAAAAGAGCCTAATAATTTAAATTCATGTGTAAAAGAGCTATTCATCAATATTTCAAGGTCACTGAACAAAGTTTTTCTTGGCCAGGGGACCAGTAGTTCCCCTGCAAGCTGCATAACTAACTATCAACAAGCCATCAGCTCAGTCCTTCTGTGCTTAATTTAGTTCCTTCACCAGTGAGATGGGATTAGTGAAAGAATTTTTTTCACAGGATTCTTGGGGTTCGATGAGTTAGGACTAGTAAGTCCCCTAGAACGAGGCCTTGTGTGCAGGGGAAAAAAAAAAATCAGTGCTGGCTCTCTTCTGGGCAGACCACTGCTCCGCTTGTAAAGTGTGGCACCCTTCTGGTGGTCTCTTCAACAGCCGGGAAGCTCGCAACCTGCCAGGAGATCTCAGCAAGCCCCCTTCTTCCTCGGGGGCTCAGTTTCATTCCCACTAAATGAACTGGCTGTGAGCAGCACCATTTTCTCCAATGTCCAGTTGCTGTAAAATGCATTTGGTGGTCCTGACTGCAAATCGAAATGGATAGAAAGGAAAATATTGGAGAACTTCATATGCACTTGAGTATTGCTTTGTGATGCTTTTGTTTATATGTGTTTGGGGAGGGGGACTGGACTGAGATACTATTAGTATTTTACTGGCCATGCTCCACGTTGGGAAGTCACAGCATTCTGAGATATTCCAAGTTTGCTTTGCTCTTGAGTGGTTTAATACTTTGTAAGGAGCGAAAGACCTGGACAGCAGAGGGCCCTGGGGATGGTGCTAAGAAACTCTGCTGGGCCTGACCCTGTCTTCTGGAACTGATTTCTCTGAAGCTCAGTCTACTCCTTCGTGAAACGTGGAGGACAGTCTCCATCTGTCCTTGGCCTGTTACAAGGAATAGATGAGGCAATGTATTGTCAATTAAGTACTGTTAAAAATTTTGCATTTGGATTTTGATCCTTCTTTATTTCTGAGCACAGAAATGTCTTTTGCCGTAGGACCCCTCTTTCTGCATCATCTGATTCCTTCACTCTGTGCCTTTCGCCGTGGCTTGCAACACCTGTCCCATTTTCACTATTTTGCTTGTCTTCTAAGACTTATCTCAGGCTTCATCTCCCACACGGCACCTTCTCTCAACTCCAAATGGTACTCCTAAGCCCCATAACAGCCCCAAAGCATCTCTTTTTACTTACCACATTTTCTTTTTTTTCTTTTTTGGTTGCTATGGCATATGGAGTTCCTGGTCAAGGATCAGATCTGAGACGCAGTTTCAACCTAAGTCACAGCTGCAGCAATGCCCGATCGTTAACCCACTGAACTGGGCTGGGGATCGAACCTGCATCCCAGTGCTCCCAAGATGCTGCCAATCCCATTGTGCCACAGCGGGAACTCCTACCTACCACATTTCAAAGTAAAAATTGTTCATGAATCTGACACCCTTACTAGATCATTACACTTCCCGTCTTCTTACTTTGTAATTTCCAAACTTTAGCCCGGTATCTGCATGTGCTGGGCACCCTGTAAACTATTTGCTGAGCTAAGCTGAACTACCTTTGTTCCTGCTTCTTTATCTTCCTGTTAATTCGGTCTTACTCCCTACTCTCTTTCCAACATAGTCGCATATTTTTCCTACCTCTTATCCCTCTGCTAGCTTGCACGTGGCATAAATAATAGCTAATAGGGCAGCAGCAATTAGCTCTTTGGTCTTCTTGCTTGCAGCATCTCCAAGGGAGGCTATTCTAAAAGTGTATTTGGAAGGGAGAAGCAGTAATTGTGGCAGAGACATAATGGCCAGGTGAGAACAGTGGTGAGGTCAAGTTATTTACACATTGTGACATTGAACTGGACATGAATATACAGGGATAGGAGGAGCCAGGGGAAAAGCTTGGAGCATAGAGGTGATTTGCAGAAGGACAGTCTGGTCCAAGCCTCTGCATCTTTTCGTCATGTGCCCACAGCCCAGTGGAGAGAGAGGGTACTGAGCTCATCATGGCACCCCAATTATGCTCCTCCCTCTGCACAGAGAAAACAGGAGACCCCAGTAGACTGATGACTCTCAGTCATTACCCAACCACCCTGACCTGAAAACCTCTGCTTCTGCATCCGACATATAAATAATTCACAAAGCAATTTCCAGGCAGCCATGTTAGTTTAACCTAGAAATCAGTACGGCCCGGGCACCAGCACAGATGCTTTTGCAAACCCCAAGTCTGATGGTTACATCACACTCTGGCTGTGGAATGTCTCATTTCTTGTCACTGCCAAGATGCTGGGTTGATGTACCGGGCGAAAGAGGGAACGGTCACCTTCCCCTGGCTGTTAGCTGATTCTCGTGAGAGCACAGGTTACAAAAACATCTAGTTTGTCTCCTTTGCATTTATCTGTTTATTCATGCATGGAGGTTTGTTCCAGGGGTAACTCAGGCATATCGTATTCAGGGTTCTAATAAATTTCAAATTGCTTCTGCTGAGATTTCGACAAGTTACTTTCCTACTGGGAAGCAGTCAAGACTTTTCTGTCTTTCACAGAATGTTTAAAGCGGCTTCCACTGTGTCAGATACACTGCAAACAATTTACTGTGTTATACCTTCAGGGGAGGTTCAGTATGTTTTTCCAGAGTTCCAGGCCATCTAATTTGCTATTTAGTATATATTACCAATTTCAATTGTTTGTCTGCCAACTCTCTAAAAGCTGCTATAATAATAATAACAATAATAACAATAATAATAATAATAATAATAATAATAATACCACATGGTGCCTTTCCTCTTGAATGAACCTTCACTTGTCTTGAAGATGGCATAAACGGAAAGCAAATGACATGCTGTCATTCAGCTGAATGAAGTCCTCTCTAGACCCTTTCAAGTGCCTAGATGCAAAGCATTGTCTCATGAATTATCTCATTTGATCCTCACAACAGAATAATAAGCCTGTTGGGGCGGGGTAGCGTTATCTTCAATTTACAGAAGAATGAACATTGTCTTAAAGATTATTGGCATTCCAGTCATGGCTCAGCAGTAACAAACCCAACTAGTGTCCATGAGGACACAGGTTCGATCCTCGGCCTCACTCACTTGGGGTTAAGGATCCGGCATTGCTGTCAGCTGTGGTGGTGGCATATGGCTCGGATCCCGCGTTGCTGTGGCTGTGGTGTTGGCCAGCAGCTGCAGCTCCAATTTGACCCCTAGCCTGGGACCCTCCATATGCTGTGAGTGTGGTTTTAAAAATACACACACACACACACACACAAAAGTTAATCACCAGACGCAAGCAGTGGATTTAGAAAGGGAAAGGGCCAATGCCCAGGACATATGACCTATATCCAGTGCCCTTGGTGCTGTCTTGGAACCTGTGGCCCACTAGTGGGGGTCTTTCCGACAGCTCTAGTCACTTTTTTTGTGTTACATGAACTCCAGTTTTGTCCTCCCTTTGAAGTCCCTCCACAGGAGGAATCTTGATTGATCGAAGAGGAGAACAGCAACTACGCTCTTGTTGGCTGGTGATCACCCAGGAGGGCTAAGGGTCCCACAGTTCAAGTCGCTGTGACATAATTAGAGGTCATTAAGGGGCCTTTTCAGTGTTTCCTCTAATAAGAGAAAAGAAAAGAATGAAAAAAAAATCTTTTTTTCTCACTGCACTTTCTGGTTCCTTTCTGGGACATGGTGACATTTAGAGTGTGGCCATTTTGCAACCAAGTGGGCAGACATTTCTGGCATGAAGGGGGTGACTTTCTGAAAAGATGGGAAGTCCCTGGGTCTCTGATGACATCAGTGAGTTTCTAAATCATCCACATCTACCTCTGGACTGCTTGTTAAGTTAACATGCTTATGTTTTAATTGTCTTAATCAGATTTTTTTTTTTTACTGGCACTTTGCATTCTAACTGATTACAGGTATTCTTAATCTGTACTGTTCTTTTCAAAAAAAATTTTTTTTGGCTTATAGTTGACAACATGTTGTATTAGTTTCAGGTCTACAGCAAAATGATTCAGTTTTATATACAATCGTTCTTTTTTTTTTCCCCATATGGGTTATTACATACTATTGAGTAATTTCCCTGTGCTTTATATTATTAGGTCCTTGTTAATTATCTATTTTGTATGCAGTAGTATGTGTATGTTATACCCATTTTCCCAATTTATCCCTCCCTCCCACTGTTTCTCTTATGTAAACCAAAAGTTTGATTTGGGAATCTGTGAGCTTGTTTCTGTTTTATAAATAAGTTCTTTTGTATCATTTTTATTAGATTCTGCATGTAAGTGATATCTCATGATATTTGTTCTTCTCTGGCTTATTTCACTTAGTACAGTTATCTCTAGGTCCATCCATGTTGCTGCAAATAGCATTATTTCATTCTTTATGGCTGAGTAATATTCCATTGCATATAGGTACTATAGCTTGTTTATCTGTTCCTCTGATGACGGACATTTAGGTTGCTTCCATGTCTTGGCTATCATAAATAGTGCTGCAATGAATATTGGGGTGCAAGTATCATTTTGAACTATGGTCTTCTTCAAATACATGCCCGGGAGTGGGATTTCTGGATCATACGCTAGTTCTATATCTAGTTTTTAAGGAACCTTTATGCTGTTCTCCATAGTGGTTGTACCATTTAACATTTCCACCAACAGTATAGGAGGGTTCCCTTTTCTCCATACTCCCTCCAGCATTTATTGTGTATAGACTTTTTGATGATGGCCATTCTGACTGGTGTGAAGTGATCCCTCATTGTAGTTTTGATTTGCATTTCTCTAATAATTGGGGATGTTAAGCATCTCTTCTTATGCGTTTTGGCCATTTGTTTGTCTTTGGAGAAATGTCTGTTTAGATCTTCTGTCCATTTTTTGATTGAGCTATTTGTTTTTCTTTGTTTCCTAAAAAGCTGCATGAGCTGTTTGTGTATTTTGGAGATTAATCCCTTGCAGTTGCTTCCTTTGCAGAGATTTTCTCCCATTCTCTGGGTTGTCTCTTTTGGTTTATGGTTTCCTTTGCTGTATCGGTACTGTTCTTGAGACCAACGAATAAGGTGTCTAACATACTGGAGGTTTGTCCCATCACCCCCAACTCTAGCAGGTGCTCTGACTTATGTTCAAGACCCACAGGAGCCCTGTTTTGATAGAGTAGCTGCTCATGAAGATAATCTGTAACACTCTCTGCCGAGGGTTGTCTAACCTGCTCGGGAACCTTTCCTTGTTGAGCTCTGACTGCCTGGACCACCCTTTCCCTGTGCTTTCAGCTTCTCCAGACAAGTGTTAGTTTCACCTTAGATTTTTTTCCCCCACCCCTTGAGCTTTTGCCTCCTTTCTGTTCTTCAGCTGTTTGTTTACACCCAACACCTTGGCCTTGCTCTGCTCTTTGACATTTGTATTCATTTGACTATAGCCTGAGGCTCTTGTTGTGGTTGCTCAGTTATTAGGGTGTGATCCATTGCCTACTTTTACATCCTTACAGAAGAGAGCTAACATTTATTGAGCATCTAGTATGTTGTCAGTATACTGACTTAGGAGGTTGCTACATTTAATCTTTAAAAGAAGTCTGTGAAATAGGTATTATCTCCATTTTCATTAGTAGAAACCTCAGCGTCTAGGTAGACTACCCAAGGTCACACCTCTGGAAGAATGTATCCATGAGGCCAACTGGTTGAGTTACTCTGAGACCTGTGTCTTCTGACAGTATGCGTTAAAGTATACAATGCCTTCTTCCAACCTTAGTTTATCTTCTCTGATCTTTCGGTGGCTGGCTTGGCTTAACCTAGACTCAGTTCTGACTACCAAATTCTTCTTGTGACTCCAGTCTTAGAGAAGCATGGAAATGTCACATATGTCCATCACGTCATTACCTTTTCTCTGAAATGCCTTGGGTTCCTGTCTGCTGTATGTCAAGGTCAGGTCATTTTGTTTTAACTAATGAACACTAGAAAAGTAGTGAGGTTTTTGGCTAAGATAACTGGTTGTGAGGCATTACTTGATTTTTGTTATCAGTTATTTTTTAAAAAGCACTCATCTAGTGTGATCTTAATACAAGTGTCAGCTGTGTGTTTCCTGAACAGACAGATCCATTTGGTGAAACATTTGATCTAAATTTGATATGATTTGGAGTAGACATTTGTATGATGATACTTATTACACTTTTATTTATAATCAAAATTTTGTCAGCAAGTTAAATGCTCAGTGATGAAGGCTTAGCTAAATAACTTGTGGTATCCTTGATGGAATACCGTGTAGATCTTAACTATTTTATGTTAGGAAATATGTTACGACACAGGAAAATAGAATGGAATATTAAATTTAAAAAGTAGGGTTCTAGGTTACATACACTGAAGGATTTTGCATTCATAATGAATATATATGTTTATATGCATATAAAGACCAAATGGAAATATTACCGGGATGTTATCTGTGATAAGATGTTGTTTATTGTAATTACTTTCTTTTTTGTATTTTCTAAATTGTCTGCAATGAATAGGTTTTATTTTCTTAACTATAAAAGAAAACCATAGAAATGATTTATAAGTAAATTTGCATTAATGTTCCTAATGTGAGCTTCCTATCTGATAAAGTTGAAAAAATAATTTGATTTCTTAAAAAAAAAAAACCACAGGTTTTCAACAGCATACCTATTGCGCATAACACTGTGTAATTATTTCTTTAAAAATTAATGCATTTTCATATTACAGTGAATAGAGGGGATGCTGAGGTTTCTATGGAGATTCATCCTACCTGTGGGCTTCTTCTGAGTCATTCCATGTCAAAGACAGAACCAGGGCTTGACTTTCTTCTTCAAACTTCAGTCCAATACAGTTGGGCTTACATCAAAAATGGGTAGATCAGTAATTGAGTAGTATTGCTTTAGATGTTGGTAAATCCAGAGAGGGAAATGTCACTACTGCTGTGACAGAAATTTTCTTGGGGAAGGGGACATGGCAGGTTGGCTGCATTTAATTGGATGATTAGGGAAGACTGTCTGGGGAGGTGATAAAATCAAGATCATTGTGAACCAGCTTAGAAGAAGTTCTCACCCAGGTAAAGATCTGGGGACAGCGAGTCATGGTGAGGGAACAGCAAATACAGAGGCTGTCAGATAGGAAAGAACTTGACACGGTTAATAAATAAAACCAAGCAGATTACGGGCATGTGGGTGGAGCTTAGAGAGGAAGGGGAGATTTAAGACAAGATGAATTAGGGATAAGGGAGGTTCCCACATTCTATGGAACCTGGCAGGAGACTGTATTTTGTGTGCCATGTTTTCATATTGTGATGAAAGTCAATACACACGATAGAATAATAGAGCTTAAACATTCAAATTAACAGGGGCTGCCAGGCTCAGGATCTAAAAAGCAATTGAGCTGTGCCCCCAGAGAAATCAGACTTGACAGAAATGACAGTTTTAATAAAATGGGAAAGTATAAATATCAAATGATATCTTGCAGTCTTACTGGTGGGTGAATTGTGACCATGGAAATAGTCAGAGAACAAAGAAAGTCTGTGGACAGTTTTGCAGGCTGATGTTTTGATTTGGTCTTCAAGGAAAATTCAACCAATGTGGTCTGATAACCATGGCTGCAGTGACTATGATAAATCAGGCAACTATATCATTTCCTGGTTTATGAAAGCAAGGTCAAAGAATCATCTGCTTACATTATGCTCTATATATTTGGCCAGCATGGCTAACACATACTTTCAGGTGGTTCAGATTTTATGTTCAAAATTGAGAAACCCTTGATTTTCAATAGTAGCTTTCAACTTTTTAATGATAGCATTTTTAATGAGTAGTTTAAGACTCACAGCAAAATTAAGCGGAGGGTGCAGAGATTTCCCATAGAACTGCTCCCAATTACAAACATCCTCCACCAGAGTGGTGCACTGGTTGCAACTGATGTACCTACACTGATACATCATACTCACCAAAATCTACAGTTTACATTCAAGTTCATTCTTGATGTTCTAAATGGCATGTATCCATCATCATGGCATCATGCAGCCTATATTTACTGTCCTAAAAATCCTCTGTCCTCTGCCTATTCATCTACCCCTCACACAAGCCTTGGCAACCACTGATCTTTTTACTCTTTTCATAGTTTGGCCTTTTCCAGAATATCATATAGTTGAAATTGCACGGTATGTAGCCTTTTCACATTGGCATCTTTTGTTTGGTAATAATGTACTTAAATTTCCTACATGTCTTTTCATGACTTGATATCTCATTTGTTTTTTAGCCCTCAAGAGTATTCCCTCACCTTTATGTACAACCTGTTGAAGGGCATCTTGGTTACTTCCAAGGTTTAGCATTTAGGAATAAAGTGGTAGAAACATCCACATGCAGGTTTTTGTATGGACTTGTTTTCAACTCCTTGTGGTAAATACCAAAGAACACACCTGCAGGATCATACTGTAAGAGTATGTTTAGTTTTGTAAGAAATGATCAAACTGTCTTTCAAAGCGGCTGTGCCATTTGGCATTCCCTGCAGCAGAAATATATCATTTCACATCCTCACCAGCATTTGATATTTCAATATTCTGGATTTCAGTCATCCTAATAAGTGTGTAGTAGTATCTCATTTTAATTTGCATTTCCCTGACGACATGATGTAGAGTATCTTTCTGTACACTTTCTGTCATCTGTATATCTTCTGCAGTGAGGTGTTTCTCAAGGCCCTTGACCCATGTTTTAATTGGGCTGTTTTTTTTTTTCTTACTGTTTAGTTTTAAGAATTTCTTGGTACATTTTCAATAACAGTCCTTTATAAGGTGTGTTTTTTTGGCAAAGATTTTCTCCCGGTCTTTGGTTTGTCTTCTCATTCTCTTGACAGTGTCTTTTGTGGAAAAATTTTTAATCTTAATGCAGTCTGGCTTATGAAGTATTTCTTTCATGGGCATAGCTTTCAATTTATCACAGAAAATTTTCTGTACCATTATGTATGGGCAAAGCCTAAGTCCTGTTTTGAAAAAATGTATATTCATTAGATCTTCCTTGAAGAGAGTTCTCCAGTCTAAAATACATCAGGTAGTTGTTTTCAGTTTCTACTTAAAATCAAACAAGCCTTATAAGAAGGCTGAAAGTCTGAAATTCAAATATCTTGAACATTTCCAAACATGCAAGCATTGTACTTAGATTCATCTTACATGTAATTCCCAGGAAAAGGCTTAGGTTGGATCTAGAAGAGTTAATTGCCTGGGTGATCCAAGTTTGGAAACATACATTTAACTTGAGAGGTCAATGTGATTCAAACCAGAAAGTAAAATACAAACTTTTTTGACTAATCGTACTGGTAAATATGCAGACAAATATAATAAATAAGAAAATGTAAGTATAGTTGGGAATATGTAAGTATAGTTGTAGGGCTTCTTTCTATGGCCAGCTGGCTCTTCCCTGGTTTTATTTTGTACCTTTTGAAATGTCAGTGTGATGTCACATGACATCACTGACAGACACAACTTTTTCCAGTCTTTTGGGGCTGCTGATCACAGATTCAGCAGGAGGAGCACAAGCATGATTGAAACTTGATCAAATCAACACTGAATACATGTAAGGCATTAGCATTTTGGTTGATGGCTTAATATTTGGTGAGAATGACCTTCATAGGCTGCTGGATATGTAATTTCCCAAAATCAATTCCATTATATTATAGCTGTTCATATTATAAACTGGCAGCTACCTCTGTGATTTTTAAAAAGAACATTTAAATCGTTGCCTGCAATCCTTAGCCAGTATGTTTCATTTATGTTAGTTACCCACCTTAGCCACAGTAAATGGCTGGATAGCCTCAAGTGTTTTGAGTTTTCTTGTTCTTTACTTAGTCTAGGTTTTGTGCATTAGTTTTTCACTGACAACATTTTTATGGTTCCAAACAGTGTAGTTAGAAGTCCCAAAAGCTATTTAAATAATTTTGCTTAAAATGTATGTCCTGAAAATCAGGACATCCACAAATTCATATGGGGCACACTGTATTTCAGATGAGTAGTTTAGACCTCTCGATAAATATTTCATTATATGGTGCCTCAAGAGGGAAAAAGTTACGCAGTTTTTGTTTGTTTTGTTTTTGTATTTAGTGTATTTGAATTGTATCCTGTCTATATGGTTTTACGGTAACTTTAAACAGTCAGATGGGTGGTTATATTTTGTTATTGCTACAAAGAAATTTTAAGCTGTTTTAAGGCAATTATACCCATTGGGATAATGTTGTTGAAGACGTGTATGGCACAGGTGCTGTCTACTTCTGTTTTGTTAAATTGGCTTTTTCCTCTGAAGGTGTCATTACCATATCTCTGTATTATCTATGTTGGTACATTGTCTTTAATTAGCCTCAGACTGGATGGGGAGTGTCACCACTTAGAAACTGACTTGCCTAGTCACCAGCGAAGGGCTGACGTGCTGTCATCACTGACCTGTGCTTTGGAGTTGAACATGAACAAGTCTATCATCCAGTGCTAGGCGTCCACACTGGATGATAGCACAGAATTTCAGGTTTAGAAGGGATTTGAAAGGTCATTTGGAAAACCTTTTTGTTTTGTGACATTTAGAGGTTTACGGGAACTTGAATAAATAGTACTGAGAGATCCAAGATCATTTATGTTAGTTACCCACCTTGCCTTAGATGATCTGTCCATCTAGAATGGAGGAAGTTCTGTCCTGAAGATTTAACCATCAGTATCCTCAAAACAGGTGTCCAAATCAAAGGACTAAATTATTAGCTCGTGGAAAGGTGGTGAAAGTAACACCCATGACCCAACAAATAAAATCCTTATCCAAGTGGCTTCACTTAGAGAACATGCAGTGATGACACTGGAACTTACAAAGAGGGCTCCTTTAATTCCAGAGTTGTGGAGGGGGAAACAAGTATTTATGCAGTCACCTGGTTTCAAATTCTGAGGAGATAACATTGTTTTGTGTCTTAGTTTCCTCCTCTGTGGAATAACAATAATAATACCTTCCTCATGTGGTCGTTACAAAAATCAAAATAGCTACTAAGTATAAGACACTCGGAAAAGTATCTGAGCATGTGCTCAATATATTAAAAATATTGTTATTGCTTTCATTTCACTTCTGAAAATGTAAGTGCATACAATTATTGTATGTGGTATTTATGTCCCTTACAAGGCATGTGAACACTGAATTGGCAAATACTGAACCACTTGGTGAAATCCAGGGCTGGGTTCCTACAAACCTCTGGTCACAGCATTTTTTGTCAGTTGATCAGTTTTATGTGTATTTCTGTTTAAAGACACCTTAATATGGGTATGTGTGTTAGATATTATATACAAGAGTCAGGTAAGCTTCCTTTAGGCTGATGTATAGTACTGTTGGCCATGAGTTCAATAATGAATACTGTTTATATTATAGCACATAATATAGACTAATTCATAATTAAAATTCACGATAATATACATTATGTATTTTAATATAAATATTATAACTTATAGGTAATGAACTTTGAAAACTCATGGCCAACAGCACTATAACTCAGGCCCAGAAGGAGTTTCTCTAACACTTATGTTTTCACTGTAATGCATATCCCAGCTTTTCTTGCTTTTAGGGACATCAGAAAGTCCAGTGCTGTTCTTGGAGGTGACTTTAAACAGCGAAATCACCAGCAAAAAGCAGAGAAATATAAAAAATGCAGCGCTGAATAAACTGCAAAAAGCACATGCATACTTGCTTATATAATGAGAACTGAAAACTTCTGTTCCACCTCAGCCAAGAACTTGGGCACAGGATGGGGGGCTCTTAAAGTTTCCGCTGCCCTGCACATGTGCATGTCCGCCAATGGCATGGAAAAAACTGCGAGTATTGATTTGGGGGTTATAAATGAATTTTAGTGAGTTTGATGAGTCACAGGTATGGAATTTGCAAATAATAAGGATCAACTGTAGTAGTTCTTCCTGCCTATGCAAATGGGCTCTTGTACTGAATCCTGAAAATATAAGTGTATAAAGGTCAGGATATAAAATAAGGAGACCAGTTTATATGCGTGTCTTGTGGACTCCCGGTCCCACCCATACTTGTGCTCTGGTCTCCTCTTGCTTGACATCTGTTCTGCTCTGGGCCCTGTGCTGTTGAAGATCCCTGAAGGGGGGATTTCCCTGGTAGTGCAGCGAGTTAAGGATCCGGCATTGTCACTGCAGTGGTGTGGGTTCGATCCCTGGCCTGGGAACTTCTATATGCTGCAGGCACAGCTGGAAAAAAAAAAAAAAAGCCGGAAGAAAAAGATCCCTGAACAGGACAGGGCCTCCCAGGCCTTTGGGCTCTTCTATGTAGAGATCCCTCTACCTTTGATGGGACAAAGCAGAGCAGCTAGGCCTGCAGACTCTGGCTTCATGGAGCCTGGGTGTGACAGCTCAGCTGCTGACAATACATGAGGCCTGGGGCAAGTCCTGTACTCTCGCTGGCCGCAGTTTCCGCCACTGTAAAATTGTGATAATGAAAGCATTTACCTAAAAGGATGCTGTGAGAATCAGTGAGATCATGTTTACAAAATACCATGCCTGGCACGTAGTGTCATCCTGCATTTCTCTGTTTAGTAGGATTTTTTTTTTACCTTTTTTTGTGCTTGCAGCATAGGGAAGTTCCTGGGCTAGGGATCAAATCAGAGCTGCAGCCTTGGCACCACAGCTACAGCAACACAGGATCCGAGCCACATCTTCCACCTGCGCTGCAACTCGCAGCAATGCTGGATCCTTAACCCACTGAGCAAGCCCAGGGAACAAACTCGCATCGTCACAGAAACAGTGTCAGGTCCTTAACCTGCTGAGCCACAGCAGGAATTTTATTAGTAGGATTCTTTAAGCCTGCCTCCATATCACTTCCTCTGTGAACACTTTGCAAATTTCTCAGGCATAACCAGTCATTTTTCTCCTGTGGTTCCAACTCACTTTTGTTCGTAACAGCTACTAAGGCACGTGAGGAAATTTATGGCTGACAAGCCTCCCTCCCTGTGAGCTCTCTGAGTGGGGAGACCCATCATTTCCATCTTTGTTTTCTGGGTGCCCTTTAGGGAGCAAGACCTACCATAGGTACTCGCCAGTACTTACTAAATACTTGCTGAGTTATTAAACCAAAGCACATATTTATAATTGCAACTCATAAAAACTAGTGGCTTGGATCACTAGAAGGAAAATGTTGGGTAGATATAAAATAGCTACTCTTTTGTGAATCGAAAGTGCAGACTTTGGAGTTCCCGTCGTGGCTCAGTGGAAACAAATTTGAATAGCATCCATGAGGATGCAGGTGCAATCCCTGGCCTCGCTCAGTGGGTTAAGGATCCAGTGTTGCCGTGAGCTGTGGTGTAGGTCGCAGACGCAGCTCAGATCCCGAATTGCTGTGGCTGTGGATTAGGTCGGCGGCTACAACTCTGATTGGACCCCTAGCTCGGGAACCTCCATCTGCTGCGGGTGTAGCTCTAAAAAGTCAAAATATAAAAGAAAAAAAGAAAAAGAAGCCACAGACTTTTCCCAATGTGTTAACTGAAGCCTAAATATATACAACAAATTATGCATTCTTTACCCCAAGTCTCCAGAATCGGGTTTCTCAAAGTGTGGTTATAATCACCTGGGAAGGGTAATAATTATGAGGATTCCTAAAATCCACTCCAGATTGGCTGAATATGCATGACATATAGCAAGCTGCCCTTGCAATGTTTGATAACTTTGGGGTGGCAGCCCAGACTTTCCGGCATAATCTCATGGAATACTGGGATGCACTGGGATGTAAATGCCTTGCCGAGGGGCAGGGATAGGTGGTGTTGTGCTCAATACGATACTCTGTTATCTAGGACAAGGTGAGATAGAGAAAGAACACAAATAGTTGCTGGTTAAAAAAGTCAGTGATTTGGGCAGGTGAAAACCAAGTTCAGTGTCTTCAGCACTATGGATTGGATTACTCAAGGGAGGGCCCAGAAGCCCACCACTTCTCAAACTTTAGTGCAACTAACAACCATTTGGAAAGCTTATTTAAAAGGAATCTGCAAGATTTGCTCTCTGGAGACCTAGTCAGTAAGTCTGGGGAGTGGGGGCGGGGGTGGCCCTGGACCACAGTGGACTGATTTTTAGCCTGATCTATTTTTAGCATGATCATACGGCCTCCCAGTGACGGTGCTCATTGAGCCCCACTCTGAAGAATACAGTCTCCCGGGCAGGCAGTGGTACATGACTGAAATCAAGTGTAGACAAGTCTTTGGTGCCTGTTGCGCTGTGGGATGAGCAGGTATCTGTGCACAGAGGGGTTTCTGTCTTAGTTCGTGCTAGATCTAAGCACAACTGTAAACAAGGTTGACCACAGGATGCTGGGAGCTCTATAGTGTTTTTCCAGTAAATACACAGCAACCTGCATGTGTCCACATCACGTTTAGAGTAAGAAGTGTCATTTAAATTCTCTTCTTTTCTGAAACTTAATTCTCTTCCTGGTAGAGGAGAAACAGGACAGGGTACGTGTCCGTCCTCGTCACCATCTTCTGTACGTGCCCCACTGGACGTGTGAAAAATGATGTTGGTGCCATGGGCTCCCAAGACGGTTTCCTCTTAATTGGGCGTCGTGATTATTGCACTTAATGTAAATTTCTGATGGCGTTTTCTTGTTGGTGAAACTCATTTTTCGGTCTTTTGCAAGTCTAGGTCTTCATTAATAAAAGCTCTACCCACCTGCTACTCCATTTGCTAGTTTCCAGCCTTTTGAAGGAGAAAAGTTCTTGCGTGCAGGGTTCAGGGGGTGTGTAGGGACTAGAGGAGTTTCTATACTGACTGCGATGGGGAAGGGGAAGTGGAAAAGCCAGTTGAAGTTTTCTGTCTCTGGGCGGCACTTAGCACAGAGCGATGCACAGGTACTTCGCTTTTATCTGCAGCTTAAATGTAGGCAACATTAAAAAAAAAAAGTCTCTAAGAAGCTCTTCTGCTGATGGATTAAAAAAGGTTAATTATATTTATAGTGTTTCCATGAGGTAGATAGGGTAATCATTGCATTCGGTTTATTGATTAGTGTCGTCGTAAATTGCTTCATTAGAGTAGTGCTGTAAACAATGGTATTTTATTGCATGACGCTCTGTCCGCCTCTTGGGCTCTCATGACCACTACCCCTTTGAGCGTCCAATGACCTAGTGAGATTGGTAGGTAGGAGCAAGGCAGTGGGGATGAGCCTGGAGTTGACATTAGAATATCTGGATTCCAGCTCTCACTTCGTTATTGATCAGTGGAGTCAGCTTGATCAAGGCTTAACAGTTTCAGTGACACTCAATTCTTTTTAATTCTCTTTTTAAACATGAGGGATAACAACAGCTACTTTGACTCCCTCAGCACTGCTGAGGACCAGATGAGAAGCTGTACGGGGGCTAGTTTTCAATAGAAAGGTCATTAATAAATGTAAGCTACAATTAGAGCAAATGATTTCCATTTTTGTTGTTATTGTTCTGATACAGAGATTAAGTCCAAAAAGAATTAGTAACTCAAGTCACCAGCTCATTAGGGAATAAACGAGTTGATTCGTGATCTAATTTTTTTAAGCAACATATTTTCTAAGTTGACAACTTTTTTTTTTTCATATTATACCCATTAGTGGGTATCTGATACTTTGACGGTAGGTAAAAATTGTCCATTAATGAGCATAGAGAATTTTTTTGAAATGCCTATAGGAGACCAGAGGAAGAAACATTCACTTTTTTTGAATATAGGAGTTGTGTTCACAAACGAAAACTACAGACTCTTTCTCAGACATTTCTTGTTAAAGGGAAAGAAGAATTATTTAACATTTTCTGTACCTTGCATATGTGCTTTCCTCCAAGCTTGCTGGTGAGATGGTGCAGCTGGGGTGACCATGATTATTGAAGCAGATGATCTGTCTGGAGGGACTAAGATGTTTCACTACTCTATTTTCTGCTACTCTTTGTTTTTTGTTTTGAGAAGCCCTTTTACTGGCTGGTTTGTTTAAAAAGTTTTGCATGATCATGGCAAAAGTCTCAAAAATCTCAAGTAGGAACTGAGTTAAAAAAAAAATGTCTTAGAGTTCCCTAGTAGCTCAGCAGGTTAAGAATCCAGCATTGTCCCAGTTGTGACTCAGATCGCTGCTGTGGAGCAGGTTCAACCCCTGGCCCAGAACTTCCGTATGTCATAGGCACAACCAAAACCAAAAAGGTCTCACTCCCACTTAATCTATTCCCTTGGTTTCTCTCTCAAAACTGTTCTTGACTAGCTTTCTAGAGACAGTCCATGCATGCATAAACTTGAGTTTGTTCATCTTTTAAAAAAAAAGATTTTTATTTTGCTGTTATAGTTGATTTACAATGTTCTGTCAAATTTTGCCGTACAGCAAAGTGACCCAGTCATAAACATATACTTTTTCTCACATTATCCTCAATTATGTTCCACCACAAATGACTAGATATAGTTCCCCATGCCCTGCAGCAGGACCTCATTGCTTATCCATTCCAAATGCATCCCACTCTCTCCCCCTCCCTCTTGGCAGCCACAAGTCTGTTCTCCATGTCCATGAGTTTCTTTTCTGTAAATAGGTTCATTTGTGTCATATATTAGACTCCAGGTGCAAGTGATATCATATGGTGTTTGTCTTCCTCTTTCTGACTGGCTTCACTTACAAGTCACCAAATAACAAATGCTGGAGAGGGTGTGGAGAAGAGGGTATCCTCCTGCACTATTGGTGGCAATATAAACTGGTTACAACCATTATGGAAAACAGTACCTCAGAAAACTAAATTTAGAACTACCATATGACCCAGCAATCCCACTCTTGGGCATCTATCCAGAGAAAACTTTTACTGAAAAAGATACATGCACCCTATGTTCATTGCAGCACTATTCACAGCAGCGAAGACATAGAAACAACCTAAACGTCCATCAGCAGATGGACGTATTAAGAAAATGTGGTATATATACACAATGGAATACTACTAAGCTGTAAAAAAGAGCAAGATAATGCCATTTGCAGCTACATGGATGTTAATCTTTTTTTTTTTTTTTAGAAAATCACAAATGGTGGCATAATACGTTGTAAAATTCACTTTACATTTCCCACCTAACGGTATTTTTTTCCATGATTACCCTTCCTTTCCAGCCCAACTTTTTGTTTTCCCTAAGGCTAGTAATTGTCTTAATTTAATGTTTGCTTACTTTTTTCTATGAACTTATTACTGATTGAGCCCTGAGTACCTGTCAGTTTTCTAAATGTGCTCTCGATGTGTTTAGTCCATTGGATACCCTACTGATGTCACCTCCTGAAGAGGCTTCTCCTGGAGCCTCTGATGTGTTCCTTTCTGAACTACTCATCACCAGTACCTGGTGCAAGCTCTCCTCCTGGGATCTTCCTTTACCATCATCCTGGGCATTTCATTGCCTCTCCTCTGTGTAGAAGTCCCTGTTTCCTACGTTTCCACTCCTCCTACTTCTCGCTTTACTCCACCCTTTCGATGAAGTGTTGTCTTCCATACTCTCAAGAGGAGGAATGGGTAGGATGTAATTTTTTTCCTGAGGTCTTGTGCATATGAACATATCTTTATTCTATGTACACACTTGATGGACAATTCAATTGAGAATTAAGGGGTTGGTGTGCAAAGAAGAGTTAACATACTAGGCCTGATAATGCTCTCCTCAGAAAGGCCTTCTTGCAAGGCTGGCCCTTGGCTGGTGTTGTGGAACTTGAATTATAAACAGTTCCCTACACTGATATAAACGTTCCCTAAGTGATAAGAGTACTTTACTATGCCTTAGTTGTTTGTCCAAGTAATATGCTTTATACGGAACATCTGCTTTCCTTCTGGGAGTCTGGAATTTTGGTACATGCTAGGCAGAGGATGCCTACATGCCCAGCTGCTCATAAAAAATACAACAACTGGGCATTACATCTCTAATGAGCTTTTCTGGTAGATGCCATGTGACATCACACCTGTGGAAGAGGTAAGCACATCATTTGTGACTCCACTGGGAGGGGACTCTTGGAAGTTTGAGCCGGGGGTCCTCAGGACTTGAGCATATGTGCCCTTTCCCTTTGTTGGTTTGGCCTTGTCCCTTTTTGCTATTATAAACCATAGCAGTGATTACAGCTATAGTCAGAGTGGATCCTCCTAGTGAATCACTGAGCCAGCAGGTGGTCTTGGGAACCCCTTGATGTACTTGGAAACTACTTTCCTTAAGAATTTGGCCACTGCCTTTCAGTTTCCATGTTGTTGTTGAAAGCCTATCGACAAAACACAAACAGACTCTCGGCCATAGAGAACAGACTCATGGTTGCCAGGAAGGAGGGGGAAGGGAGTGGAATAGATAGGGGGTTTGGTGTTGGCAGATGCAAATGATTACATTTAGAATGTATGTGCAATGAGGTCCTGCTCTATAGCACAGGGAACTATGTCCAGTCTCTTCTATTTATGGGTTCTCATTGTTTGAATATTGGACTTCTTATCAAGTCTTCTAAGATTCTTTATTTTTCCTCTCTGATTTTCTGTATCTTTGGTTAATTTTCTATGAATTTCTTTGCTTTTTACTTATAAGTGATCTATGGCATTTTTCAATTCTCCCCTAATATGTCAGTTTTTAAGAACTTATTTTTGTTCCCTTCATTTTTTTCCAATGGCATTTTATTCTTTTTTCCCTCTTTTTTCTATGGGCATATTAGTGACAGCTATTTTGAAAGTCTTGTTCCCCAGAAGAGTCTCTGTTTCTGCTGGGAGCATTATAGCAACATGATTCTTTTGGTCGCTTTCAGGTCATGAACTTTCTTTAGATCTTTGCTATTCCTTGACTATCTATTCATATTTAAAATTTGGGCAATAGTAATCTGTTTAAAGTCTCTGAACTAGTAGTGTGTTTGACCTCAGAGCCATCTAGCCAGTCAATTTACTCTTAGTCTCTTAGGCTGCTTAGAATCCTTGAACAAGGAGTTGAGTGACAGAAGACAGTGTGAATCTCCTCATTTGGTTGTAAATATTCAGTTACCCTGTGGTCAGTATATTTCCATCCTCAACTCTTCTTGGTGACCCTCCTGTTCAAAAACCATCAGCTTTTCCCTTTCCATAGGTACTGAGTAATTCCTATATTGAAAAGGAGAAATACTTGGGAATTTGACTTTTAAACAGACTGTAATTTCTCCTCTTTAATTTAGCACATCATCATTCCCACTTGCAGGGATAATTTGTGTTGTCAGTTTCTGATAGTTGGGGTTTCTGTTTGGTGATAGAGATCAGGTTAATTCTTGGCTTTCTTCACTGTTGGCTATAATTGACTCACTGCTTTTCCTACAATAAAGAGCTTTCTCAATGATCTGCTCACTAGCTACAAAAATTTCTTGCTATCTCTTCTATCATTCTCTGTCCTTATAAGTGTATGCATTTAAAAAAAATCTCTTCATGATTGCTTTAGAGGGATTTTTGGAGAGAGTAAAAGTAAATACATGTGCTTAAAAGGCCATTGTAGCCCAGAATTTCTTATACTGTTAAAGCAGGTGTTAATATATCTTCCATCTTTGAATCTGTACTGCCTAGAACATTATCTGATAAATACTAGGTCCTCAACATATTTTAATTGAAAATGTATATCTATATATGTGTATGTATGCATATGTAAATAGATGTACATGTGCATATATAGTTGCATATACATCTCTATAACTTATATATCATATATATATGTCACACACACACACACACACACACACACACACACACACAGAGTTTTGGTTGCCAGTGAAAGAAATATAATTAAACAAGCTTAAGTCTGAAAGATAATTTATTGTCCTCTGTAATCATAAATTCAGGTGTAGATCTTGCTCCAAGCACAGATGGATCTCAGAGTGCCAGTGACATAATGAGCTCTCCTGTACTCTCATGCTCCTTGAGGAAACTCTCTGTGTCTGCTTTTGTCTCTGTTTTGGCCTTATTCTCCCCTTTGCAGGCATAGAGCAGGAAGATGATTCATATCTTTTTGCTCCATGATTCTCCTAGCACTAAACTGACAAATCCCAGAGATGAACTTTTATTGGTCTGGCTTTCGTCATATACCTACTCTAGAGCCAGTCAGTGTGGCTAAGAGAATGGACTCTATGAGAGCTTGACAAGCTATGGCCCATGGGCTAAATATGTCTACCACCTATTTTGTTGTTGTTATTGTTTTGTTTTGTCTGTCTGTTTTTGCATACCACAAGCTAAGAATGCTTTTTGGATTTGTAAATGGTTCCATTTAAAATGTTTGCTTTAAAAAAATACCTTTATGATACCTTCCAGTTTGCCTTTTGGTCCTCATAGCCTAAATACTTTTTTATTTGTATTTTTTGCCATTTCTTTCTGCTTTATTTTTTTAATTTATAATGATTTTTATGTTTTCCATTATAGCTGGTTTACAGTGTTCTGTCAATTTTCTGCTGTACAGCAAGGTGACCCAGTTACACATACATGTATACATTCTTTTTTCTCACATTATCATGCTCCATCATAAGTGACTAGACATAGTTGCCCGTGCTATACAGTGGGATACCATTGCTTATCCATTCCAAAGTCAATATTGCATCTATTAACCCCAAATTCCCAATCCATCACACTCCCTCCCCTTCACCTTCAGCAACCACAAGTCTGTTCTCCATGTCCATGATTTTCTTTTCTGTAGAAAGGTTCTGTGTGCCATATAGTAGATTCCAGATATAAGTGATATCATATGGCATTTGTCTTTCTCTTTCTGACTTACTTCACTTAGTATGAGAGTCTCTAGTTCCATCTATGTTGCTGCAAATGGCAATATTTTGTTCCTTTTTATGGCTGAGTAGTATTCCATTGTGTATATATATCACATCTTCCTAATCCATTCATCTGTGTATTATGGACATTTAGGTTGTTTCCATGTCTTGGCTATTGTGACTAGTGCTGCAGTGAACATACAGGTGCGCATATCTTTTTCAAGAAAAGTTTTGTCCGTATATATGCCCAAGAGTGGAATTGCTGGATCATGTGGTAATTCTATGTATAGTTTTCTAAGGTACCTCCATACTGTTTTCCACAGTGGTTGTACCAATTTACATTCTGACCCAACAGTGCAGGAGGGTTCCCTTTCTCCACACCTTCTCTAGCATTTGTTATTTGTGGACTTATTATGGCCATTCTGACTGGTGTGAGGTGGTACCTTGTGGTAGTTTGGATTTGCATTTCTCTAATAATCAGTAATGTTGAGCACTTTTTCATGTGCTTGTTGGCCATGTGTATATCTTCTTTGGAGAAATGTCTATTCAGGTATTTTGCCCATTTTTCAGTTGGGTTGTTGGCTTTTTTGCTGTTGAGTTGTATAAATTGTTTGTATATTTTAGAGATTAAGCCCTTGTCAGTTGCATCGGTTTGAAACTGTTTTCTCCCATTCTGTAAGTTGTCTTTTTTTTTTTTTTTATGATTTCCTTTGCTGTGCAAAAGATTTTCAGTTTGATTAGGTCTCATTGGTTTATTTTTGCTTTTATTTCTGTTGCTTTGGGAGACTGACCTGAGAAAACATTTGCAAGGTCGTTATCAGAGAATGTTTCGCCTATGTTCTTTTCTAGGAGTTGTATGGTGTCTTGTCTTACGTTTAAGTCTTTAAGCCATTTTGAGCACGGTGTGAGGGTGTATTCCAGTTTCATTGATTTACATGAGGCTGTCCAGTTTTCCCAGCACCACTTGCTGAAAAGACTGTCCTTTTCCCATTTTATATTCTTGACTCCTTTGTCAAAGATTAATTGACCATAGGTGTCTGGGTTTATTTCTGTGTTCTCTATTCTTTTCCCTTGGTCTGCATGTCTGTTTTGGTACCAGTACCACACTGTCTTGATTACTGTGGCTTTTTAATATTGCCTGAAGTCTGGGAGAGTTATGCCTCCTGCTTGGTTTTTGTTCCTCAGGATTGCTATGGCAATTCTGGATCTTTTGTGATTCCATATAAATTTTTGGATTGTTTTAGTTCTGTGAAAAATGTCATGGGTAATTTGCTAGGGATTGCACTGAATATGTAGATTGCTTTGGGTAGTATGGTCATTATTACTATATTAATTTTTCCAACCCAGGAGCATGGAATATCTTTCCATTTCTTTGAGTCCTCTTTAATTTATTTGATTAATGTTTTATAGTTCTCAGCATATAAATAAGTCTTTCACCTCCTTGGTCGGGTTTATTCCCAGGTATTTGATTTTATGGGGTGCAATTTTATTTTTTTATTTTTTATATTTATTTATTTGTTTATTTATTTTTAACTTATTTATTTTTTTTCCTTAATGGATTTTATTTCAATTATAGGTGTACATAAATCATCACAAGTCAATTTTACAGATTTTGTATCCCAAACCCACAGTGCATCCCTGCACCCCCCAGATTCTTATTTGAAAAACCAAGGTTTTCCAAAGTCTGTGAGTCATTGTCTGTTCTGCAAAGATATTTTTTATTTTTTTGTCTTTTTGCCTTTATCTAGAGCCGCACCCGCGGCATATGGAGGTTCCTAGGCTAGGGGTCTAACAGGAGCTGTAGGTGCCGGCCTTAGCCACAGACACAGCAATGCGGGATCCGAGCCCTGTCTGCAACCTACACCACAGCTCACGGTAAGGCCGGATCCTTAACCACTGAGCAAGGCCAGGGATCGAACCCGCATCCTCATGGTTCTTAGTCGGATTCGTTAATCACTGAGCCACGAAGGGAACTCCTATGGGGTGCAATTTTAAAAGGTATTGTTTTTCGTATTCCTTTTTGTATTTCATTGTTAGTATACAGAAATGCTACTGGTTTCTGAATGTTAATCTTATATCCTGCTACTTTGCTGAATTTGTTGATCAGTTCAAGTAGTTTTGTGTTGAGTCCTTAGGGTTTTCTATATATAGTATCATGTCATCTGCATAGAGTGACAATTTTACCTCTTCTCTTCCAGTTTGGATACGTTTTATTTCTTTTGTTTGTCTAATTGCTGTGTCTAGGACTTCCAATACTATGTTGAATAACAGTGGTGAGAGTGGGCATCCTTGTCTTGTTCCAGATTTTAGTGGGAAGGCTTTCAGCTTTTCTCCATTGAGTATTACATTTGCCGAGAGTTTGTCGTAAATGGCTATTATTATGTTAAGGTATGTTCCTTCTATATCCACTTTGGTAAGAGTTTTGACCATGAATGGATGTTGGACTTTGTCAAATGCTTTTTCTGCATCTATTGAGATGATCATGTGGTTTTTGATTTTTCTTTTGTTAAGTGTGTATGACATTCGTTGATTGGCATATGTTGAACTATCCTTGTAAACCTGGGATGAATCCCACTTGGTCGTGGTGTATGATCTTTCTTATATGTTTTTGGATTCGGTTGGCCAAATTTTTGTTGAGAAGTTTTGCTTCTACATTCATCAAAGATATGGGCCTGTAGTTTTCTTTTTTGGTGGTATCTTTGTGTGGTTTTGGTATTACGGTGATGGTGGCGTCACAGAAAGTCTTTGGGAGTGTACCTCCTTCTTCAACCTTTTGGAAAAGTTGAAGGAGGATGGGTATAATTTCCTCTTTGTGTGTTTGGTAGAATTTACCTGTAAAGCCATGTGGTCCTGGACTTTTATTTGTAGGGAGTGTTTTTATGACATACTCAGTTACATTTCTGGTGATTGGTCTGTACAGTTACTCTATTTCAAACAAACAAAATATGAAATGAAAAAGAAGAAATCACCACAGATACTGCACAAATAAAAAAAAAAAAAACACGAGAATACTATGAACAACTGTATGCCAACAAATTTGACAACCGAGAGGACATGGACAACTTTGTAGAGATTTACAGCCAGCCAAAACTGAAGCCTAAATACGTCAGTTTACCCTACAGTTTGATATGATGGCTGAGTCTGGACATGGATCACATTCATGCCCCTGACTACTGGAATGGAATACAATGATTGTCAGCCTCATTGGAGTCCAGTGTTTACAGTGGAGGGGCAACAGCCTCCCAAGTAAAAAAATACATCAAGGTCACAAACATTTATTTGCATGGGTAATAATTTTTCCCTGAATATAAAAAATACTTGTAGTATTATTGCAGCCCAAACACATACTCATTTAAATGCTATATAATTAAAACTGTTTCTCTTCATTCTTCCAACCCTTGAGAGCTGTTACAGTTGTAGTACTAATGGGGGAAACTTAATCTATATTTATTAGTAAGAATGAAGGACGGTGCACTGGCCTAGGAGGAGGTCTTTCTTCAGGTTTGGTTGGAATGGTATTCATCTGCAACAGTTTTCAAGCTCTGTATTGAGGAAGAGAGAGAGAGCACGAACTAGCCATTTTATTTGGATCAATTCAGTTGTTAATGATTATTCAAAAGATATTTCTTAGTGCCTACGAGACACTGGGCCAAACACTGGGCGTAAAATGGTAAAAAAGATGCAGTTTCTTCCTGCAAGAAGTTTATGGGCTAATGGAATATTTGAAGCACACATAACTTTTTCAATATGGTTTTCAAGGCCCTTCTTCGACTAGCTTCACTTCACTGATTTACACAGATCTTCCTACTTCAGCTTACTTAAAACATGCTTTTCAGTCGGGTCATTAAGCACATTCGACCCCTTTTTTAGGGCATATACTCTCCTATCTCCAGACTTGGTTCCCTTTCCAGAATTGCTTCTTGGTAAATCCATTTCTAGCACTTCTTTTAATTCTTAGCCTAAAGCTATTCTGCTCTTGGCATATCCCAGCTATAAATGATAGATTTCTATAGAACTTAGAGTCAACACCATATAATCCAGCTCTAGATGATAGGCCATCCCATAATTATATCTTAGATTTTTCATTGAACATCGTGAGGGCTCTGTTATTTAAGGCCCCCCTATAATCTAGTGTTTCACCTTTAAATAAGATAACTTTGATCTTTGGGAATTGAGTTGACAAAAAGTTCACATCCTGTTACACAACTTGGTAACAAACTTTTAATTCCATTCTCTAGAGATATCCATTTAGAAGTAATAGGTATACATTCATTTACTCTTCAACCCACTTGAAATCTATCCCATGGGTGATATACCACATGGCCTTTGAACAAGTCTGTTCATCACAGCATTATTTATAATAGCAATTGAAATGTCCACTAACAGGGAATTAGTTCAATGAACTATGGGTCATTAACCCAATGAAGTACTATGCAGCTGAGAAAAAGAATGGCTAAGATAGCAATATACTAATATGGCCTGATATCCAAAATGTACTGTTAGGTTTAAAAAGGCAACATGCAGAAGAATGCTATCATTGCACAAGACATAGGATAGAAATATATTTTCTTATATTTTATAAAAGAAACTGTGAAAGGATAACCCCAAATCACTATATGGTTACCTGCATGGGGAAGGAAGTAATCAGGTGGAGGAACAAAGATGCTATGAGATTTCTGTGAATAAACCTCTTTATATAGGTTCTATTTTTGGAATCCTATAAAAATTTATACATAATTAAAACAAACTCAGAAGAGAAAAAAAAAGCAGTCTCCAAAAATTAGGGGGAAAAAGAGAAGGAAACAAGCCTAACTGTAGCAAGTTGGTGACATAAACACAGGGAAATAATTACTTCTACTGAGTTTAAAGCATAGTTATGTTAGTTGAATGTCCTCCTTGGGATTTACTTCATGGGCAAAATGATTACCATAAACTGCATTCAGTTAACATTAATGATAATACTCATGATTTTGAAACTATTACAGAAATAATATGATACAAACCAAATGAGTAATTATGTTAAAACCTTTAGGAACTAAGACTGTTCAGCAAAGAGAAAAAAAAATAGTAAAAGTGTAAAATCAAAGAAGGCAAGTAAAAGCTCTGTCTTCTTAAATTTGAAACAGAAATAGCAGTATGAACTTATCATTTTTTTTCCTAATAGACCTGTTTCTTGACTTTGCCCGTTTAAAAACCTTAGGAGCAATGACAACCCAAAGCAATGAGTTTTCTTATCATCCAGATTGTGGTTTCTAATATCATTTTTCTGCTAAAAGAATCCTTGAAAAATTGGCTCAGTTCCAGGCCTGAAATAGTTGTGCAAAATGAGTCTGAGATACCTTATTATGCCAGGAAAGGAAAAACATTATCTAAGATTAATGGTGTTATTTCAATAGAACCCTGAAACAACCTAAAAGTCACTCTGACTGGCTCAGAATGGAACAGGTTTAAGCATTAAACACATAATATCTGCAACTGAGTAAAACACCTTCAACATAAAAATCCGTAAGTCTTAATATTAAGATGTATAAAACAGCTTTCAGGACAGCATTCAAAGATGGTAGGCACCAACTCAATGAAAAGTTGTCAATGAAAAGAAGGAATTAAGATTTTTCTCCTCTCTTTCCTATACCAAATACAACCCTTCTGGTATAATGCTAGTCTGTCATGCATGAATCAGTTCATACATAATAGATGAGAAATAGTGAAATAAAATCATTGAAATACAAAATACGCATTTTTCTACCCAGTGAATTACCACGTTACACCTACTGTGTTTGATCATGGTGTCCTCGAAGAGCATAGTGTCTTGTGGAAGAATATATGAAAAACTTAGACTCTTGTATCCCTTTGTGTCTCTGTTTTCAGTTAATCATGAATATTACCCTATCAGTATGAAGCATGTTCTCCTGAGTTTGGAAACTTTAGTACAGAATCTAAAACATAAGCGAATGTCTTGGTTATAAGAATCCAGGCAAATGAATGAAAAAGGAAAACCTAATGTATTGAAGAGAAGCTTGAAATAAAGTGTTTTGAAACAACCAAAAGAATGTATGTTACGGAGAGAATCTATGGATCTAAAGGACTCCATTAATTGTGTACCCTAAGATGGAATGCTATGAAAGTAAAAGGGACAGTAGAACTTAACCCATCAGTTAGCTGCTTTCACTGGGCGTGAAAAGCTCCTGCAGTGGCCCATAAGATAGAGATGAGGATGCTGAGTGCAGCAGGATATCATTTAGAGGCACCCACTGTCACTGAGATGTATAAGCTTGTACTTCTTTGTGACAGGGATAAACTGGTAAAACAACAAAATCCAGATTTCTATTTTAAGCCAATGTTAAAAAAAAAAATCCCACCACCAACCAAAAAACATGACTTTAAGCTACAGCCTCTGATGTCATTACATTTTATCCTAAGAATGATGCTGAAATTTCTTCTTCTTCTCCATAAATTAAAAGTTAAAACATTTGAATATGTACGCTTCTGCCAAGCAAACTTGACATCTCCTGCTAAGGTCAAGTTCATTGTTTACTATATTTCTTTACTAGGAATCAAATATTAATTTTAAAGCGTCACATATTTGAGTATCATTTATTTATGTTGCATCATCTGTGAGATTATACAAGTTCATAGTCAGCCTCAATTTCCCACAAGCCCTGTTACACCTAATTGACAAAATCCCACGATTCAGTGACTTGGAGAATATTAAATAACTATGGTTGATGAAAGATATTCTTTATAGAAGAATTCTAGCTAATTCTGAATGAAGAGAAAATGATGTAACTAGAAAAGCATTCTTGGGAGTTCATGTTATGATTCAGTGTGTTATGGACCAAACTAGTATCCATGAGGACATGGGTTCGATCCTTGGTCTCACTGAGTGGGTTAAGGATTCAGTGTTGCTGTGAGCTGTGGGGTAGGTTAACAGATACAGCTCAGAACACATGTTGTTGTGGCTGAGGCATAGGCCGGCAAGTGCAGCTTGGATTCCACCCCTAGCTTTGTAACTTCTATATGCCGTGGGTGCGGACTTAAAAAGGAAAAAAAAAAGGCATTCTTTATTGACCATTGGTAAAATATTAGACAGTAATCATCAGTAGCCACTAAAACCGCTTGCTGAGAGGTCATTGGGAGTTTTATAAGTGTTATAAACTTATAATGGAGAGTCGGGCTGACACACTTGAACATAATAGTCAATTTTAGCATCACATAGGGCCTCCTGATGAGACACAGACATGAAATATTTGCACCAAAAATAAGCATAATCTGGATATAATCCAGAACTTTAGGTGTAACACTTTACAATGACTGTGGGAGATAGAGAAATACATTAATCACAAGCCCAAGAGAGCAATCATCTAAATCCAGAATGTGGCACACTGTACAAGACAACCTGGTGTCTCCAACAAACGAATGGTATGTAAAAATAGCAAAATAGGGTGACTCCTATCAAATAGATTCCCAAGAGACACAACAGACACATGCAATTCATGGATCTTTTTTTTTTTTTTTTTTTTTTTTTTCCTTTTTTCTTTTTATGGCTGCGGGTTTATTGCCGCACCCGCGGCATGTGGAGGTTCCCAGGCTAGGGGTCTAATCGGAGCTGTGGCCACTGGCCTGCGCCGCAGCCACAGCAACGCAGGATCCGAGCCGCGTCTGCAACCTACACCACAGCTCACGGCAACGCCGGATCGTTAACCCACTGAGCAAGGGCAGGGATCGAACCCGCAACCTCATGGTTC
>PVHT020004944.1:25736389-25757075 GCA_004024745.2 Catagonus wagneri
GGGTCTAATCGGAGCTGTGGCCACTGGCCTGCGCCGCAGCCACAGCAACGCAGGATCCGAGCCGCGTCTGCAACCTACACCACAGCTCACGGCAACGCCGGATCGTTAACCCACTGAGCAAGGGCAGGGATCGAACCCGCAACCTCATGGTTCCTAGTCGGATTCGTTAACCACTGCGCCACGACGGGAACTCCCATGGATCTTTTTTGAATACTATTTGAATAAACCAACAGAAAGAGGGTATTTTAGACAAATAGGGAATTTAAATACGAATTGGCTATGAAATAATACTGAGGAATTATAGTTAATTTTTTGGTGTTATAATGGCTTGGAGATTATGTTAAACATTGCAGTTGGAGATGCACATTGAAGTATTTATAGATAAAATGGCATAGTTTCAGGATTAAAATCGTGCTCCTAAAAGAGGAGGGCTTCCATCTATGGTTTAGAGGTGAAAAGACAGATTATCTTGTCTGACATATTAGCACCAAGAAAAGTTTGGGTAATACTAAGATCACATATTTCAATAGAACTAAGAGAGATAAACAGGAGAAAGACTTGACAAACTGATTTCTAGAGAGAAGAGCCTTGTCAGTGCTCAAATTTTTCCAAAAAAAAAAAAAAAGCCCCTGGCTGGCCTTTGGAAGTGAGAGTGAGTGGTAGTGACGGATACGTGATGGTGGCAGCACTAGAGCTTGGGCTAAATCAGAGTTAAAATTTAACCCATTAAAGTTAAAGCTCGGTCACAGATCAAGTCAACACTCAGTGAAATCCAGCTTATCTCATTTTAGCTTCTAGAGACCCTGCTCTCTGGGAAGAATAGAACAATGGAATAATATTTCTCAGTCTCCACTGTTTTTCTCTACATTATGTCTGGTTATTGGTCAAAAATCACTAGGCATAAAAGGCAGAATGTAAGACCCAAATTTATCTGGTGGTTGGGGGAGGGGAAGGAACCAATTCATAGGTGAACCAGATATTAGAACAAACAGATGAAGATTTTATTATTATTTTTTTAATTTATTTTTTACATTATACCCAGCTGTACAGCGTGGTGACGGGGTTACACATCACAAGTGGTTAGACATAGTTCCCAGTGCTATACAGTAGGATCTCCTTGCTTTTCCAGCCCAGAGGCAACAATCTAATGATTATAAATGTCCAAGGATTTATAGGAAAATATGGAAAGAATGGGTCAACAGGAAAGGAATATCAGCAGAGAAATGGAAACTACTAAAGAAAAATCCAATCCAGATATTGGCTATGTAAAACAGATATCTTACATAGGAAATACAATTTGTTTTAAGGGCAAAGTAAATACTGGAGAAGAAAGCATAAGTGAAATTGAAAGTAGCCTAGTACAATTTATAGGAAATGAAGCACATGAAGGACAAAAAGACTAAAGACAATGTTGGAGAGCAATGAATGGGACAGCACAGCAAGCAGTCTAACATACATGTGCTTGGAAATTTTAGAACAGTAAAAGAAAATGAAGCAGAAAATACTTGAAATATCAACTAAAAATTTTCCAAAATGATGGAAGCATATCTGTACATAACAGTATATAATCACTGATACCACATTTAGTTTTATGGTGACACATAAAGGATGTTGTCACCTTATTACTAAACTGTCACTCTTTAGGGTTGGTATCATTGCAGCATCAGTCACTTAAATTATTTTCTAGTATCAGGGATGGACAACAAGTTGGATTATCTTCTATAACCAAATACAAAATTTTGCCACTTAGTTTATCTTGACCATGACTGGAGATTCAATATTCATTTTTAGTAGTGTGTGTGTGTGTGTGTGTGTGTATGTGTGTATGTATATACACACACTGCACCTGTGGCGTATGGAAATTCCTGGGCTACGGGTCAAATAGGAGCTGCGTCTGCGACCTACATCACAGCTCACAGCAATGCTGGATCCTTAACCCACTGAGCGAGGCCAGGGATCGAACCTGCCTCCTCACAGATACTATATCGGGTTCTTAACCCGCTGAGTCACAATGGAAACTCCAGTGTATTCTTGATATAGGGAAACAGTCAGCTGAGATACTAGAGTAAATGTACCCTAGCATAAATTAAACTTAAAAAAATACATATATTTAAAAATCTCAGAATAGAGGAAAAATTGAAACAAAGAAATACTTGAATATCAACTGAAAAAATTCCAAAACCAATGAAAAGCATCAAAAAGAAACCCAGATAAAATCAACTAACTGTAATAAATGGCCTCAAAAAGGCCTCAGGATACAATGTCAATGTAAAAAAACAAATCAGTGATATTTCTATTTGCTAGCAGAAGCAATTAGAAAATGAAATTCAAAAATTAACACTACTTACAAAAGTATAACTATAAATATCTAGAGATAAATATACCTCATGGGAGTTCCTGTTGTGGCTCAGCAGAAACGAATCTGACTAGTATCCATGGGGACGCAGGTTCAATCCCTGGCTTCACTCAGTGGGTTAAGGATCCAGCATTGCCCTGAGCTTGGTGTAGGTCACAGATGAGGCTCAGATCCCATGCTGCTGCAGCTGTGGTGTAGGTCGGCAGTTACAGCTCCGATTTGACCCTTAGCCTGGGAACCTTCATATGTTGTCAGTGCGGCCCTAAAAAGACAAAAAAATCTCATTGCAAATTACATTTGTTGAGAGAAATTAACATCTATTCATGTATAGAAATGGGGAAAAACAACATGCTAATGGATTGGTGGATTTAATATTTCTTCCCAATTAATCTACAGACTAAATAAAATATTAATAAAAATTCCAGAGAATATTTCATGAAAATCATCATTTATAATACCATCCATATGCAAAAGGAAATGTCCTAGATTAGCAAAAGAATCAGTTACCTGATTTTAAGTTAATCAAGAGATTCTTGTTGTGAAGTAAGGATAGACAAAAAGATACAACAAAATTAGAATCTAAAAAAAACATGGAGGAACTTCCGATGTATATTGCTAAGTGAAAGAAGTCAGTCTTAAAAGGTTACGTACTGCGTGATTCCAGCTCCATGACATTCTGGAAAAGGCAAAACTCTACAGACAGTAAGAATGAATGGTTGCCTGGCATTGGTTGGGAGAGAATGAATAAATGCACAAATGGAGCACAGGACATTTTTAGGTCAATGAAACTGTTCCATGTGATACTTTAGCAGTAGATACATGAAATCATGCTTTTATCAAAACCCACAGAATTATACAGCACAGGAAACTATATTCAATATCCTGTGATAAAACATAGTGGAAAAGAATATGAAAAGCTTATATATACAACTGAGTCACATTGCTATACAGCAGAAGTTAACACAACATTGCAAATCAACTGTAGTTCAATAATATTTTTTAAGAAAAACCCCACAGAATTGAACAACAAAAAGAATGAACTCTTAACTATGTAGACTCTACTTCACTGTCAGTATTGCTATATTCAGTGCAAAAAAAAAATACTAATGCAAAATGTTAATAGTAGGAGAAATGGTGTATGGAAATAAAAAGTACAAAGGAACTCTCCTTACTTCCTGAAATTTTTCTATAGACCTAATAGAGATTTAAAGAATCATCTTTTTAAAAAAGCTGTTGGGAGTTCCCACTGTGGCTGAGGGGGTTGAGAAGCCGACTAGTGTCCATGAGGATGTGGGTTCCATCCCTGACCATATAATGGGAAACTGCTTAGCAATATAAGGAATGAACTACAAACATCCATCCACATGAGATGATCTCAAACTTAGGTTCAGTGAAAGAAGAAAAAGAGTACATTTTTTGATGTTCAAGAACGGGAATGATTATGAAGAAAGAAATCAGAAGAGGAATGAATGGCCTGTGGGTGGCGAGGACAGACTGTTTTTGTAAATGAGATTTATTGGAACATACGTGCTTCTTTGTTTATTACCTATGGAAGCTTTCACACAACAACAGAGTTAAATCATTATGACAGGGACTAAATGGGCCAAATATCTCAAAATATTTACTATCTGACCCTTTCCAGAAAAAGTTTATGGACCTCCGGTATAAAAGGCCAATATGAACAAAACGTTGATAATTATAGAGGCTGGATACGTGGGGGATCTGTTTTACTGTTCTCTCCACTTATATGTGGTTAGACATTACAATACGTTTTAAAAAGTTGGGGACCATCAGCTTGACTGAGAACGTGCAGGGGTTTTGCTGGTGAAGTTCTTTCTGCGAAGAAAAGTTTGAGGAAAGAATATGAATTCTCTGCTGGGGACATAAAATTGCCAACTAGCGATTTCCCCGAGAGTTGTGGAAAAGCGGGAAAATGTTCCAACAAAACTGTTGTATGACGTTCTGATTGCTGGAGTTACACCCTACGCTTAGCAGTGTGGCGTCGCTTGCTGGAGTTACACCCTACGCTTAGCAGCGTGGCGTCGCTCCAACCGCCAGAGTCCCTGAGTTGGCCTTGCTCTGCCTTTACTCTACCATCAAGGAGAAGGCTTGTGAAATGATTCAGGGAATAATGATCAGGCCTGAGTGCTCGGGCGGGGGGGAGTCTTTAATGTGTGGAGCTCTTTTGTCTCTGTGATTCCCCCACCACCTCCTCTCTTCTTTCTGAAATCTTCTGGACCCTTCTTCATATATAGCATTTTCCTTTGAGCTGGACCCTTGCGACTCTTTTACAGCTTGTGTATAATGCAAACACTAGTGTCCCTCTGGGATGGGGTGGGAGTTGAGGCAGTGGATTGTCCCTTCGGCAGCCTAGCAGGTCTGAGTTTGGACCTGAGGAAAGGGACGTGTGTCCTGCATGACGTAACTGAGGTCTCTTCCAGGTCTTAGATAAGAAAGGCTATTTTCCTCGATTTGTCTATCCCTTGTCCCCACCTGAGGCAATTTCAGAATTGCAAGTTAAGGGTTTCTACGCCAAGATCAGATTTAAATTTTGCTAAAAGAGGGGGCAGGGGTCACCTGCTGGTTAGGCTTTGGGCTGGAGCAGTATCCAGACTAGGAGTCCAGGTAGCATTCAAACAGGGCCTTGGTCCAAACCCTTGGGCCATATTAAAGACTATTCTTTTATCAGGAATGTGCCCATGAGGCTGCCATTGGAGTAGCCAGCTGGTTGAGGATTCAGGTTTCTGAAATCGCATTCACTTCTTTGTTCTGAGAACCAACCAGAGTCTAAGAGTTTTTGCATGAAGCCAATACCCTCCAGGAAAGACATCTATAAAATCAGGGCATGAAAGGTGATGAGGACTAAAGGCAGGATAGACGTTAGGACTTAGCCAAGGACTGGGTCTAGTGTAAGCGCTTGTTCTTGTATTTTGGAGACCAGCTCTGGGACTGCAAATTTAGTTGGTGTGATGAGGGGCCGTTTGTAAATTTGGCTGTGGATCTAGCTTACTCACTTTTTCCAAAGCTCACACGTTGTTAGATTTATACAACCTTATCGGTCAGTGCCAGTTATGAAATTATTAGGCTTTAAGAAAATGCAAGAATCTCAAACTAAATTTAAAAACTCATTTTTGAAGCCAGGCGAACATTTTCCTCTTTCTGTCCTTTCAATATTTTTAACACATTGAGTATAACATTTAATGGGAATCTCAGTTAACTGAGTCAATGAAATGATTCAGGAGTATAGCAGGGAGCTATGGAGAACAGACAGAGACTTCAGAAAGTTTGGAATCCAAATGATAATGTGAGAAATAAGGTTAGATACGGGGATAGTTGAAACAGTTAGTAGGACTTAGGCATAGGAGGGAAAGGTTGGCTCAGAACTTAAGCTCCAAAATGATTTCTATTTTTTTTTTCTTTGTTAGGACTCCATGTATGTCATATAGAAGTTCCCAGGCCAGGGATCAAATTGGAACTGGGGCTGCTGGCCTACTCCACAGCCACAGCAATGCTGTTTCTGAGCTGTGTCTGTGACCCCTACACCACAGCTCATGGCAACACCGGATCCTTAATCCACCGAGTGAGGCTAGGGATTGAACTCTCATCCTCATGGATACTAGTCAGGTTCATTACTGCTGAACCTCAACAGGAACTCTGATTTCTATTTTTAAATGCCTTGCACTAGTTGCATGAAATACTATTTGAAAACCTCTTTAAAGTTGATTTTTTTGGGGGCGTGAAGAGCTTATATATTATGTTACTGACCACCATGTTTTAGAACGTGATGCATGAGGGGACAATGCATCACGTTGTCCCCTCATGACCTCCAAATCATATGCCTTTTGATAATAACTAATATTTGAGTTATGCTTTATAATTTACTGCTTTTGTTTCCTTACTTCATTTAATCCATGCAACCAGGATGCAAGTTAGGTACTGTTAACATCACTCTTGGGCAAATAAATGAGGAAACAAAAGCTGAGAAGCCAAGTGAAAAAGTGAAGGTCACAAAGCCAACAAGTTTCAGAGTCAGAGCTTCTATTCCAGTCCTCCTGTCAGCAGTCTATGCTACTTCTACTGTTTTCTGCTGCTGATGTTTCAGTTAGTGTAGCAGACACTAATTGACCTGCGTGTCAAACACAGGAGATCCACACTTGGCACAGTAGCACAGGACTGTGAAGATGGCTGTGTTAGCTGAAACTGTGCAAAGTGATCTTAAAGGAAAATTTTTTTTGTAAATGTTCCATGATTTAAATTTTTTTTTGTCGAAATTTAAGAACCCTGTTATAAATGTATAGAGAAATAAAATATAAAACTAACATTTAAGTTTATTTAGTACACTAGTTAGTATACTATTTTAGTACACATGGTGTTTACTACACTAAAACCTAAATCATTAGACACCTTAGGAGTTAAAATGTGGAGCTGCTGTTGGGTTAAGAACCTGGCTAGTATCCATGTGAGTGTAGGTTCGATTCCTGGCCTTGCTCAGTGGGTTAAGGATCTTGTATTGCTGAAAGCTTTGGCATAGGTAGTTGACAGATGTGACTCAGATCCAGTGTTGCCATGGCCGTGGTGTAGGCCTGCAGCTGCAGCTCCAATTTGACCCCTAGCCCAGGAACTTCCATATGCCACAGGTGCACCCATAAAAAGAAAAAGAAATTAAAATGTTTTATTTCTTTGTAGAAGAAAAAAGTATCAAGATCAGTTTGAATAGGGCTTGCCTTCTTGAAGAAACTACCATGTGGAGTGAGAATCTTCTGTATGTCTTGGTAAATTATAAGACCCATTTCTAGGCTTGGATCAACCTCTGACATTTTATACTTTACTTTAATGATAGAAAGTATTAGCTCTGAGAGAGTTCCCTTAATCTGAAGGTTTTCATTCTTGTTACCTCCTCTAGGGCACCTTTTACCCTTTTCGTCACAACTGCTTTCATCATTTAATTTGGAAATTTCCTCTCAATAACTTTGCTTTCAGAATTCCTTCCATGGCATATCCAGAGTCTCAGAACCAAGACGCTCTCCACTTTCCCATCATTAGCTCCTTCTTCTGTACCCCCGTTTGCACTGGATTTGAATTTCACTTCCAGAGATGGTCACTTTTATTTCTTTGCCGTGTTTGTATCTTTGTTGGCCGGTTCCTCCTTTTAAGTGTCTGGTTTTGCAAATTGTCGTGTAGGTTTATCCCTGGGAGACAAGGAGGCAGCCCAAGTACTCATTTGTTGCCTGTGCCTGAACTAAATAACAGAGGCGCAGTGACCAATCACCAAAAAAATTTGAGAGGCATGGCTTGATTGGCCACTGATCATGATGCACATTTGTTATTTACATAGTGATTTCCAGACCGAAGAGCTAGCAGCAGGATGTGCTTTATGTAATGACTGAGTTCATAAACCGTGGGAGTGAAATTTGACTCATATTTTGGAGAGACTGGTGGTATTTATACTATGGTATTGGAAACTTGTGTTTATCAGGACAGTGCAAAGCAAAGTATGCCTGTATTTGAGCCTACGATACTCTGGTGACCACTAACTTGGAATTTATTTATGTATGTATGTATGTATGTATGTATGTATGTATGTATGTCTTTTTGCCTTTATGTGGAGCCGCACCCGTGGCATGTGGAGGTTCCCAGGCTAGGGGTCTAACAGGAGCTGTAGCTGCCGGCCTTCGCCACAGCAACGCGGGATCCGAGCCGCGTCTGCAACCTTCACCACAGCTCACGGCAACGCCGGATCCTTAACCCACTGAGCAAGGTCAGGGATCGAACCCGCAACCTCATGGTTCTTAGTCGGATTCGTTAACCACTGAGCCACGAAGGGAACTCCTAACTTGGAATTTAGATAAACGAGAAAGGGAAAATTCTGTTATACAGGGAGGAGAATGACCCCAGGCAGAAGGAGATTGGAGAGTGGATGCCTAGGTCAAGGGTGTGACACAAGTTTCCAGAAAGAGAGGCAACGTGAAAGATGACTAAAGCTAACCACCCACTTGGCAATTTTGCCTTCCACAAAATGCCACAGTTACTGTGAAATCTAGTTTTCTGACTAGCGAAAACATACAAAGCTGTGTCCTTAAATATGAGTAAATTAGTACACACATATCTATATTGTATCTTTTGTTCGTGTTGGTTACAAAAGTAACACATACTTGTAAGATTGCAATACTGTAGAAGGGAAGGTGGGAAAAAGTGAAATTCCTTTTATTTGCCCATTGCTCTTCTGTGGAGGTAGTAAGTGCTAGTAGTAAAATGTGTTTCAATTTATGCCATTTTTATTTTGTCTTACCATGTACCTTAGTTTAATAGCAACTATGATATTATATGATGCTTCCTTTAATTGGATGTATGTGGAAATTAAGAAGGACATTACTAGTGGAAACATAAAAGGGATTTTTAAAATTACCCTTTCTAGGAAGAGAAAAGATGAAATCAATCGATTGCATTTAGAAAAACCAAAGCAACACTTCTCTTCCTGCACTGAGTCAGTACTGGTGGTAAATCCATTAGAAAATACAAGAAATAAAAAAGACCTTTCTAAGAACCAAGTTTTCTAGTTTACTTGTGAAAGTGCACATTTCACAGTACTTGATTTCCTTTGGATTGGAGTATCTGAATCCAGAGAATCTCTGTCACTCACAGTGACCTTGAAATACTCAAAAATAGGAATATGTTTTAATCAGAAATAGTTCACACCTCTAATTTGCCAGAAAAATGATGTGGCTATCGTACAGTTAATTTTTTTCTTAGCTTTTAAAGTAACAGAGCATTGAAACGTTCAAAAGAGTATTAATTATATAGATGTTTTGATGGTACTCATGTGTAATTACATATGCATGAGTATTACTTAATGTAGCCTGAACACACATGAATACAGCACCGAACTTAAGACATAAACCCATAACTTTGAAGACCCCATTCTCCAAAGGGGACCCATTCCTCCCTAAACTTACTCTTGAAATAGAACCATTGCCTTGAATTCTTGGCTTTATTCCCTTTTTTTGGGGGGGGGGTGAGTGGTTTAATACAAGTATTTGAATTCCAGCATCACTTTATTTCTTTTTGCATACTTTTGAAGTTTAAATCAATATTATGCTGTATAAAATTTTGTGACATCATTTATTTATTTTTTTGCTTAACATTATCCTTCTTTACCCATGAGAGTTTCACTACATTTTATCCTTCATTTACAGTACTATATGGCATGCTTTTATAAGACTAGGCAACAATCTACTTATCGTTTCTTCTGGGAGTGGACATTTGGATTGCTTCCTATTTTTAAACTATCTTAAGGGATTTTTTTGCATGTGTTTTCTGGTATACATTTGCCAGAATATTCCTGAAATTTACACCAAGAAGAGAAATGACTGCATCAGAAAGTCCTTGCTTTCTTTTTTCTATTTACTTAGTCCTTGCTTTCTTTTTTCAAAGAGATTATATGACTTTACCTTCCCAATGGCTATACATTGGAGTTCTCAGTTCTCCATACATTGCAAGAGTGGGTTTGAAATTATATTTCACTGCAGAATTACCTGACATCTGACAGTTGTCACCAGTTGGCCTTGGCCTTCTTTAAAAGTGTAGGGGTTTCATCCCCTTTGGCAAATATAGTCACTGCTGACTGTAGGGAGAGCAGATTCAGATAAGTGGTGGGAACAGATAATGTGGGAAGGATGTACATTAAGGTCAAATTTTTCTCAGTAAGATAAAGTGGCCTTCTGTCTGCTGAGAATGAAAGTGTAAGGAGACTGGGGAAGGTTTTGAGTATCTGACGGAGATCTTGAAAAGCAAAGATTGTTAGGCTGTGCTTATCAGAACCCCTTTATTCATTAAACGTTATTTTTTTGTAATCAAAAGTACCTAACATCAGGCATGGAAGTAAGATGCAATCCTGGATCTGAGAAAGCCTTGTGAGGAAGCCCAATGTAAATAAATAATTACGCGACTAGATGCTTGCTAGGCTTATGGCACTGTAGGAGTGCAAGAAGGAGTAATTGGCTCTGAGTGAATGAACAAGGACGGGCTCGTGAATGACAGGTGAGGAGGAGCATGCAGTGGAGGGTTCTGTAGCTCCAGAGGGCACCATGCCTACAGTGGTCTGAGCTGAGTGTTTCTAAGGAACAGGACACTGGAGAGAGTGGAGGAATGGAAGCCTAAAGAAGTAGGTCTCTACATCACAGATCTAGGGATTTATCTTGTGAACAGTGCAGTAGTGTCAGAAGTTGTGCTTTGTTTTTAAATTGTTTTTCAATATACCATTTTTTAGCGCAGTTTTAAATTCACAACAAAATGGAGCAGAAATGAGAGTTCTCATCTACCCCCGCCCCTACACATGCATTGGAAGTTTTTAAGCTGAGTGTCTTGATGGCAGTGTTTTCAAAAAGGTACCTCCAGTAATCATCAGGAGACTCGAGCAGAAGAGCCAAGGAGGAAAAGAAGTTGGGAGACTCATTCTAGAAGGGAGCATTGCTGAGCCTTGGTGACTCTGTGAAGGAGGAGGATTTTTCACTTTGCAGGTGGAAGGAAACAATTAACCAAGGCTGAGTGTCCGAGGGGAAGGAAAAGTTGAGTAGGTTCTATACAGAGAACAATTTGACCTAAGTTAGGGGCAGTTTCTTTTATTGTCTCAAGTGTTCAAAGAAGCTGAGATATATGATGCACAGCAGAATAATCACTCTTACTATTGCCTGCCCTAATGAACCGAGGTTTTATTTATATAATTCCAGAGACTATTTTGTCTGCTACAATTTAGTAAAACTAAAATAGTGTTGCTGTTATAGAAGTCAAAATAAATGTATATTGCGGTGGTCATTAAGCTCTGCAAAATTACTCTTATTCAAGGAAAGGAAATAATATATTGAAAATATTTTGATCTCAAACATAATTATCAGGAGCCGCACGTTCTTGTATCCGATTATTCCTTTTAAAATTCATCCACCTTGCCATATGTATCAGTGTTTCATTCCTTTCTGTTGCTAAATAACCTCTTATTATATGTGTAGGCCACATTTTGTTGATCCATTCATCAGCTGATGGATGTTTGGGTTGTTTCCATCTTTTGGTTACTAGAAATAATGCTGCTATGAACATTATTGTAGAAGATTTTGTGTGTATATATGTTTTCAGTTCTTTCAGGTATGTGTGTAGCAGTGAAATTGCGTGGTCATTCCACGCTGAACTTTTTGAGAAAATGCCAAACTGTTTTTCAACGTGGATATACCATTTTACATTGTTTCTGGGAATATGGGATATCTTTGTGTTTATTTGAGTCTTCTTTATTTTTCTTTCAGTAATTTTTATTATATTTTTTCAGTGTGTAGGTTTTGCATTTTGTGGTTAAATGTATACCCAAGTATTATTTTTCTCTGCTTGGTGCCGTTTTAAATGGAATTGTTTTCTTAATTTCATTTTTGGGTTATTAATTACAAGCATATAGAAATACTATTTATTTTTATGTATTGATCTTGTATCCTGCAACTTTTCTGAACTCGTTTATTCTACTTTTTAATGTTATTCCTTTCCTTAGGATTTTTTTTATAGATTATATCTTCCAAGAATAAAAGTAGTTTACTTTTTTGTTTCCCATGGATAGCTTCTCTTTCTTCCTTCTTTTCTTTCTTCTGTCTCCTCTCCCTCCCTTCTATGTCTGCTTTCTAATTGCTGTAGGAAGACCCTTGAGCGCAATGTTAGATAGAAGTGGCAAGAGTGGACATGCTTATCTTGTTCCTGGGCTTAGGATAAATATCAAATACTTTATGTAATCATGTTAGGCATGGAGTTTTTATAGATGGTCTTTATCAGGTTGAGGAAGTTCCCTGCTATTTCTGGTTCATTGTTTGTTTATCATGCAGGGTGCTGAATTTTGTCAAATGTTTTTGTCTGTACCTGTTGATATGAGCATGTGGTATGTCCTTTTCTATTAAGATGTTTTACAGTAATTGGTGTTCAGATGTTAAAACAACCTTGCATTCCTGGGATAAATCACACTGGTTCATAGTGCATAGTCCTTTTTATATGTTGTTGGATTCATTCTGCTAGTATCTTATCGAGCATTTTTGTTTTGATCTGTAAGAAATTTTGGTCTATAGTTTTCTTGTGTTTTGAGTGCCTGTTTTTGCCAACTCTCACTTTTTGAAAGGGTTCAGAGTTGAAGAAGGTAATAAAAGCTCATGTGCAACTACTGAGACATTAAATCCTACCTCTGCCACCCCATTTACTCACAAATTCAATAGCAGTTTATTGTGAATCCATTATGCATACCTCTGTTCTATGTTTTGGGACTATAGCAGTGAATAATGCAAGCTTTCTACTGTCAAGGGGCTTAGCAAATAAATGAGTATAAAATAAAATATATTAAACAAATATACATTTATGCATGCATGTTATGCCAAGGCTAAGGGATTAAGAAACAAGGCCTGGTAAAGGCAAAGACGTGAAGAAGTTGGAGGGAGCTCTTAGGTAGGATCATCGGGGAAATCTGCTTAATGAGGCAGTGTGTGAGAAAGACCTAAACGCAGTTAAGGCGCGAGTCGTGTGGACATCTGGGGACAGAGTTCTCCAGACAGAGGGAATAGTAAGTGCAAAATCTGAGACAGAGGCATACTGAGGATTGAAAAGGAGGCCGGTAGAGCTGGAGCGAAAGTCCGGGTTAGAATGATGTCCTGCTGCACGCAGCTGCCGCCCTCATCCGCCACGGCTTAGTTAAACAGGGCTTTTAGTTGCGTCATGTCTGGAAGGTGGGATGGAAGCTCTGTAACGTCATCAGGAACCCGGATTACTTCCAGCTTTTCTCTCGACCAACCTTAGCATAAATGTAATGTGCCTGTTGTCCTGAGATCTCAAGGTGGCTGGTCTACTCCTATTTTCCCTTCTGGCTTTCGAGCAGGGAGAAAGTGAAAGATGAAGATGCCCAGGCCTCATGTCAACTGAATCAGTTTCATTAAAGGTTTTCTCTACTTACTTTCCAGCTGGGAAGCTATTTAGCAACTTAGGCTTATTTGGCCACCAGTTAGGTATATCCTATGAATGCCCCTAGGGGCAAAGAAGGCTGTTCACGGCTATGTGACAAATGGCTTTTTTTCTTTTTTTTTTAAGCTGGGCCAATTACCTGTACCTCTAGCATGGGGATACTTGGAGTGGGAAAGTAGGAAAGCGTAGATATTGAGTAGGCAGTTAGCAGTCTCTGCTCCATGAGGTCGGAACTGTAGGGAGAGCAGGATAATGTAGGGTCCTATAAATTAGATACAGGTCTTTGGATTTTACTGAGTCACATGAAAAGTTTTAGAGACTTTGTGCAGAGGTGTCATGTGGTATGACTTACACATTGTTTTACCCTGACCTTACCTGGAAGCAGAGCCTTAGACAAAGGTTTGTAAACAAGAAGTTTCATCTGGGAAGTAAGCAGAAGTGTGGGACCAGAGAGAGTGAAATAGGAGAAGGGAAGGCTCATAGCCATGATTGGAATCAGAATCTTACTAAATGTGAAGGTACTGAATACTGGGGGGTGGTGGGCGGGGCTACCACCAACCCACTTAACACTGCCAATGGGCTTATTCTTGCTGTCTGACAGATAGCTGATCCAACTCTAAAACCTCATCCATAGAATTTGCTTCCTTGGACTGCTTCTCATAGCAACTCTCTTAGCCTGAATTTCCCCTAAAATCAGAGCCTGAGGTGAAAGCTTACTGAGGGTCGTTTCTTTAGGGAATGAACAGGCCTAAGGGACTGGGGTAGGGGGGTAAAATAAAGAAAAGCCATCATAAGAATGTATTCTGAAATTGGTTGTTTTTGAGAGAAGGCCAGTGGTACTCAGTCATTGTAGGACTTTTCAGCATAATTGTAAAGAATGAACCTCACAATTGTCTATTAAAAGGATGAACAGAAGACCCATATATCCACTGGCTTTCAGCCCTCCGTACTTGAGTGTTGCTGGGACTGGATGCTAACTCCCCTGCACTTGTGAGTTTCTTGTACTTGACTGGCAAGGGGACCCTTGCATGCTCCCCAAGCTGAAGTATCTGAGATCCTTGGGAACAGAAGCAAGGGACGTAGTACACATTTGAAATGATGTACTTTTGTCACGAAGGAAGTTGAAACTTGCAAAGAAAGGGCAGGTTTTATTCAGTGACAGCTCTTGGAACTGAAAGTGGGGATGTGTCATATCTGTTGTCTTCATATCTCTGTCTTGGTTGGATTTGAAGATAATAGGACATTTTCTTAATAGCCTCCTATAGATATTTTTTGTTTCCTTGCCAGCTGGAGGTGCAGACACATAGTTTTTCCACAATGTAACCAACCAAGACAGATTGCTGATAATTGGGCAACCTGTGAACATCTGTCTCCAGCTCAGAATCTCCAGGGAAATATTTATGGATAATAAGAATTCCAATATGTACATGAAACAAGGAAGAGAAGTGGTGCAGCAATACAGCTGCTTCCATTACTCTTCTGGTGCACGGCAGGTCAGAGAGGGAGGATGTTTAATTTGCTCCTAGCTCATGTCTAGGTGGAGCCAAAGATGGGTAAATCTGAACTCAGAACCTTGGCTCCATCAGAAGTAGTCAAGAAAAACAAAGGAGAGATAGGCAGAGAACACAACCATGATCTTCTATTGGCTGGTAGACATTATGAGCAGGGAAAGACATCATTCAATAGTAAATATACGAAGAGACAAGGATACTGGTCACAATAAAAATCAATAAGCCATTCATAATGAGAATAGAAAAGAACCAAATTTGAGCCAAATTTAGGACTAACCTGGAAGCCAGCTTCCCAGATTACACTGAAAATCTGCTCCAAAGAAATATGGTTTCCATCACAGTTTTATATCGGATCAGAACAAAGAACATTAAAAAAAAGTCAGGGTTGCATTTCAGGAAAACACACACACTCAAGTCCGCATGTACCCAGCAAGTCAGCATGGTCTTGCATCTGGAAGGGTGTCTTTTTATCATCAAAGGAGTAGCAGTGTTGGCATCCCAGGAGGCAGGACATTCAATCTTTATTTTTAACATGGACATTCTTCTGGTCAATGTGCCCTTTTCTCTAATAATTAAAGCAGATGTAGCATGTATGGTTGATAGGCCACCAGCGGGCTAGTGTAGTGAGCATAAAGTTCCCATTAACTCAGGTATAAGCCAGATGACTTCCCTATGTCTCAATATGTGAGAATTTATTTTATCGCCAGTGAGGTAAGGGACAGGGGGAGCCCGCAGATGAATAGCAAGCTCCTGTGAGAGATCACAAAATAAGACTCCCTTTCTCTTTCATGTTGGAGCTAAAAATATTTGACTGTGGGGGACTTGCTTACTCACCAGGTGAAAAGGCAAGTGTGTTGACACACTGGTAAGAAGGCAAAGCTGAAATCCCAGTTTTGCTCATCACAGTGTTTATTTTTATACTTCCGTTAATGCTAATATCCAGCTTTTGAGATCTCAGCTGCAGTATGCAGATTAATGGCCACCCAGAGACCCCTGCATCCTGATCCCTGTAACCTCTGAATATGTGTTCTTACAATACAAAGCAAGAGGGACTTTGTAGATGCAATTAAGTTAAGAATCTTGAAATGTGGTGATTATTCTTGATTATCTAGATAGGCCCAATGTAATTAAATTGTTCTTGGAAGAGACAGAAGGTAAGAGTGAAAGAAGGAGACGTGGGATTCCCATTGCAGCTCAGCAGGTTAAAAAATGGACATAATCTTCATAAGGGTGTAGGTTCCACCTCCAGCCGTACTCAGTGGGTTAAGGATCGGGCATTGCCTCAAGCCACAGCATGGGTTGCAGATGTGGCTCGGATCTGGCGTTGCTGCGGCTGTGTGTATGTAGGCCTCAGCTGTAGCTCAGATTCGACCCTTAACCTGGGAATGGCTGTAAAAAGGAAAAAAAGAAAGAAGAAATTGTGATCATGGCATCAGACGTCAAAGTGAGAGAGATTTGTATATATTAGGTTGCTGGCTTTGAAGATGGAGGAAGGACGCCAAGGAATATAGGTGGCCTAGGAGCTAGAAAAAAAATCGAAGAAAAAGATTTTCCCTGAGAACCACTGACAGCTTATCCTTAGCCCAGTGAGACAGATTTCAGGTGTTGACCTCCAGAGTTGTAAGATAATAAATGTGTGATAACTTAGGCCCTATATGTGTAGTAATTGGTTTCAGAATCAAAAAGAAGTAACAATGGCCAATATCCGGTTACAGCTGTTGGAGTTTCCCATTTTCCATTTCACTATTAAGATACGGAACCAGGCATACTTCAGACTATTTCTTCCAAGATGTCATTTTTTACTAGAAATGCTCTCCTTTTCCACCCTGATGAACTAGGCTGAACAATGAGAAATCTGAAGATTCTCTTTACATCTTTTCCTGGGGCTAAAACTATTTCTGTGGAGTTAGCACTCAGTTTTCTCTTACTTGAGCTTGAACTGAACCATACTTCTCAGTTTGCTAGAGTTGAAGATGCCATCAATGCAAAAGATAGTCCTCACAGAAATTAAAAAGTCTAGGACCAAAATTTCCCAGAGCCCGAATGCTCATGGTCCTAAGGATCAGGGCAGAGTTCAGAAGGTTGTTTATTCTTGCCAAAAAATCCACAACAGAGAAGTCTATGGGAAGGAAATCCTCTTCTCTCCCCTTCCCTTCTCCTGTTGAGATGAAAGTATGGTCCTTTCATTGCTTCTCCCAAAAGTCGGTTTCCATCCTTCTCCTGTTGCCATCCTCTGAGAACTAGTAAAGTGGGGTATCGGGATGCCTGTTCCTCTATTCTACCTTCATTAAGGACAAGTACAACATCATTGATATTTGTGTTTTCAGTCCTGGCGGAGAAGAGACATTCAGTAAATATATGTTGAACAGCGTCCAGAATTCCACTTTTGTAGATGTTCTTGGTGCCCCAAAGTCTTGTAAATACTCAGAGCTTCTTGTTAAAATGTAAATATTCTTCTGAGAAATGAATTTGTGGCTGTTATCTGCTAGTGCCTCAAAGGAAATTAATTGCTCTCTAAACTCCAGACCCATTGGAATTAGAACACTCACATTTATTAAACATTGTCTGCATCTGACATGCCCGATTTATATTATCTCATTTAAATATCTCAACAACCCCATAATCATTCTCTCCATTTTATAGTTAATGGAAGTAAAGCTCACAGACATACAGCTCATAGAGAAGCCAGTGGTTTTTCTGCTCCACAGCAATGAAAGGAAAGTGCGTTTTGAGGAGGAATAGGGTGTGACACAAATATTCGCCCTCTGTCTTGGCTGTTAAAAGTAGGTCAACTAAAAATAACTCAGGCAAACAATTCCATATGAAAGTTTCCTTGGGATCTGGCATTATCATAAGAGTGTCATTTACTAGGATTATGAGTAAGATCTAAACTGAGACTGAACAAGGTAGCTCTTTTGGTCACAAAGCCATCTGAGTTCTTAACTCCAGCTCCATCATAGCTAACGCTCTGAATATAGCGATCTCAAAAGATATGTCTTGTTATCACTGATTCTTCTTAGGAGAAAAAATTCTCAGTTATTCTCATGTCATAGTATCATCCTTATCACAATCAGAGTTTCTGGGCCTATGGAATATCTTAGTGCATTTGATACTTCTGATTTATCTTCTTTATTCCCCCCCCCCCTTTTATTTCAATACTGTTTGGAAATGTTCTCCAAACTCAGCCAAAGTGTGAATAAGTAATTCACCTGGTGTTTCTAATATTTTTCTTTAGATTTTGTTTTGCATTTTATGAGATGGGTGATTTTAAATCCAGAAGGATTTGAGCAAGACCCTTTGACTGAGGGGGAAGAGCAGTTAACTCTTTCCAAGTTAATTTGGGCTTCAGAGTCAGTCTTACAGTTAAAACTGCCTTCCTGTCACAGGTATAAGTATTGACAAAGCACTTTCTGAATTACTAGAGTTCTCAGAAAAGATGGAGATACTTTACAAATTGCTTATCTCTAAAGAACAGCTGTTTATGAAGAAATCCCCACTAATAAAAAAGTGTTCATTTAAATTATTTGGTATGGAAGGCTGATACTGTCATTGATATTACTCAGCATACATAAAATTTCCTTTTTGATGTTTTGCAAGCATTTTGATTAAAAATAGGACATTTATTCTACTGGAAAAAATAACACTTATTGTAAGCATTAAGAAGAGAATGATATCAGTAAGATGCCATGAATAGAAGGTTCCAGCCCTCATACCCCCACAAAATCACTAATTTAATGGCCATTCACAGTTGAAAGTACAGTCATGATAGCTCTGGAATTCAGATGAGAGATTATAGCTCCTCGGTGAAACTGACATGATTTAAAAAAAATTGAAAAGGGTAAGAAGAATAGTTTTTTACCCCCATCACCCCAAAGTACACAGCATGAGTGAAAGAGATCAACTCAACCACAAATTCTCCTGTGTGGTAAAGACAAAACAGAACTAATATTTGATTTTCTTAGATTGGGTACGTGAGAGGCTTGCTTCTGTCATCTTTACCTGGAACACTAAAGTGGCTCAGCTGGATCACCTAGGGGAAGCTAAGAACAAAGGAGAGGGATAAGGGCTCTAAACAACCAGTGTGCAGATCCCAGTGGCTGGCCTGAGACCCTGGTAGCAGGCCTGCCTGCAGCCTCCAGCAATAGGCTTGCTCATGCAAGGACTCCAGCAGCAGACGTACATGCTCAGAGATTTTGGCAGCAGACTTGCCTGCCTATGGACCATGGCAGCATGTTGTCCCCAGACCCTGCCAGATGGCCTGCCCAAAGACCCTGCCAACTGGCCCACCCAGAATCTCTGGCCAGGCTGTCTGGTGAAAACCAATCTGTAAAATCAGAAATAGTTTACTGTTTTTTCAAATGTGTGAACACTGACACAAGGCTGCAAGGACCATGAAGAATCAGGGAAACACCACTACCAAAGAAACAGAAAAAAAGCTCCAGTAATGAACTTAAAGAAATGGAGAGCTCTGAACTGTCTGACAAAAAATTCAAAATTATAGTCTTAAGATCAGTGAGCTCTAAAAGAAAAGACATAGCTAAACAAAATCAGGAAGACAATGTGTGAATAAAATGAATAGTTCAACAAAGAGTTGGAAACTAGAAAAAAAATAAAACAAATTCTGAAGCTGAAGAATACAATGACAGAACTGAAAAATATAATACAGAGCTTCTACAGCAGTCTTGATCAAGCAGAAGAAAGAATCAACAAATGCAAAAATAGATCATTTGAAATTACCCAAAGGAGAAAAACAGAAAAAAAAAGAATGAAAAAGAACGAAGAAAACCTATGAGACTTAGAGACTACTATGAATATAATCAGAGTACACATCATGATAGCCCCAAAAGGAGAAGAGAAAGGGACAGAAATCAAAAAGAAATTATGGCTGGAAAGTACCCAAATCTGGGAAACACACATCCAGATTAATAAATCCCAAAGGACCCCAAGTAGGTTAAAGAGGTCTACACTGACACATATTGCAATCAAATTGTCAAAACACAAATAAATTTTAAAGTAGCAAAAGAAAAGCTACTTACTTACCTGGCAACTCCTGTAAGAATTTTTTTTTTAACAATGAATTTTATTTCAATTATAGGTGCACAAAGATCATCACAAGTCAAAGTGATAGATTTTGTGTCCCAAACCCACAATGCATCCCCCACCCCAAGATTGTCTTATTTGAAAAACCAAGGTTTTCCAAAATCTGTGAGTCATTGTCTGTTCTTCAAAGAAGTTCATTGTGTCTCTTTAGTTTCCACATGTAAGCGGTAGCATTGGGTGTTCCTGTCTAATTGTCTGACTGGTTTCACTTCGCATGATAATTTCTAGGTCCATCCATGTTGCTGTAAATGTTATTTCATTCCTTTTAATGGCTGAGTAATATTCCATTGCGTGTATGTACCATATCTTTCCTATCCACTCCTCTGTCGATGGGCATTAAGGTTGTTTCCATGACCTGGCTTCTTCCCTCTCTAGCTGCTTTAGATGTAAAGTTAGGTTGTTTATGTGAGCTTTTTCTTGTTTCCTGAGGTAGGCTTGTATTGCTATATAGTTTCCTCTTAGAACTGCTTTTGCTGCATCCCAGAGGTTTTGGGGTGTCGTATCTTTGTTGTCATTTGCTTCTAGGTATTTTTTAATTTCCTCTTTGATTTCTTCAGTGATCTATTGGTTGTTTAGTAGCATGTTGTTTAGTCTCCACGTGTTTGTATTTTTTGCCATTTTTTTCTTGTTGATTTCCAGTCATATAGCATTGTGGTCACAGAAGATGCTTGATATGATTTCAATTTTCTTAAAGTTACCGAGGCTTGATTTGTAGCCCAGGATGTGATCAATCTTAGAGAATGTTCCGTGC
>PVHT020004944.1:25758075-25811893 GCA_004024745.2 Catagonus wagneri
TTCAGTGATCTATTGGTTGTTTAGTAGCATGTTGTTTAGTCTCCACGTGTTTGTATTTTTTGCCATTTTTTTCTTGTTGATTTCCAGTCATATAGCATTGTGGTCACAGAAGATGCTTGATATGATTTCAATTTTCTTAAAGTTACCGAGGCTTGATTTGTAGCCCAGGATGTGATCAATCTTAGAGAATGTTCCGTGCACACTTGAGAAGAAGGTGTATTCTGTTGCTTTTGGACAGAATGTCCTATAAATATCTATTAAGTTCATCTGATCTAATGCTTCATTCAGGGCCTGTGTTTCCTTATTGATTTTCTGCCTGGGTGACCTGTCCATTGCTGTAAGTGGAGTGTTAAAGTCCCCCACTATGATGGTGTTCTTGTTGATTTCTCCTTTTAAGGTTGTTAGCAGTTGCCTTATATATTGTGGTGATCCTATGTTGGGTGCATAGATATTTAAAATGGTTATATCTTCTCCTTGGATTGATCCTTTGATCATTATGTAGTGCCTTCCTTGTCTCTTAAAATGTTCTTCATCTTAAAGTCTATTTTATCTGATATGAGTATTGCTACTCTGGCTTTCTTTTGATGCCCGTTTGCACGGAATATTTTCTAACATCCTCTCACTTTCAATTTGTATGTGTCTCTAGAAGTGAAGTGGGTCTCTTGAAGATAGCATATATATGGGTCTTGTTTTTGTATCCATTTGGCTAGTCTATGTCTTCTGGTTGGGGCATTCAGTCCATTAACATTTAAGGTAATTACTGATATATATGTCCTTATTGCCATTGTATTAACTGTTTGGGGTATTTGTTGCTCTTTTTTTTACCCTGAAGTTTTGATATAGGAGTCTGTATACAAATGAGATTGTTTTAAGTTGTTGGTTTCTTAATTGCACGTGCGTCTCCAGTGACCTGCATTTGTGCTCTTTTCTCATGATTTCTGATTTTGGTAGCATAATTGTGCATGGATGATTTAGTGTCTTTACTGTATATATGCCTTTATTGGTGGGCCTTGTCATTTGAGGTGTTTTTGTTTCTGGTTGTGGCCTTTTCTTTTCTGCCTAGAGAAGTTCCTTTAGGATTTGTTGTAAAGCTGGTTTAGTGTTGCAGAAATCTCTTAGCTTTTGCTTATCTGTAAAGGTTCTGATCTCTCCTTCAAATCTGAATGAGAGCCTTGCAGGGTAAAGCAATCTTGGTTGGAAGTTTTTCCCTTTCATCACATTAAGTATATCATGCCATTCCCTTCTGGCCTGCAGAGTTTTAGATGAAAAATCTGCTGATAACCTTATCAGGATTCCCTTGTATGTCATTTGTTTATTTTCCCTAGCTGCTTTCAGTATTTTCTCTTTGTCTTTAATTTTGGTCATTTTGATTAATATGTGTCTGGGGGTGTTCCTCCTTGGGTTTATTTTATATGGTACTCGTTGCACTTCCTGGATTTGAGTGAGTGGTTCCTTTCCCATATTAGGGAAGTTTTCAGCTATTATCTCTTCAAATAGTTTTTCTGGCCCCTTCTCTCTCTCTTCTCCCTCTGGCACCCCTATAATATGGATATTGGTGCATTTAACATTATCCCAGAGTTCTCTGAGACTCAGGTCATTTCCTTTCAATCTTTTATCTCTTTTCTCTTCCGCATTAGTGATTTCCAATAATCTGTCCTCCACCTCGCTGATTCGTTCTTCTGCCTCCTATATTCTACTGTTGGCTGCTTCTAATGAATTTTTTATTTCAGTGATTGTATTTTGCATCTCTTGTTTAATTTTTACAGCTTGTATTTCTCTGCTCAGTGTTTCCTGTAAATGATCAATCTTTGCCTCCAATCTATTTCCAATGCCTTGCATCATCTTCAGCATCAACAGTCTAAAGTCTCTTTCTGGGAGGCTGATAATCTCCTCATCACTGATTTTTTCTGGGCTTTTCTCTTTCTCCCTTATCTGGGTTATAGTTTTCTGTCTTTTCATTTTTACAAGTTTTTGATGTGGTGACCTTTTTGCCAACAATAGAGTGGTAGCCTCTCTTAGTTCTGGAGTTTGCCTTCTCTGTGACTAAAGTTGGTATGGAGGGGGCTTGCTGTAGGCTTCCTGCTGGGAGGGACTGATGCCTGCCCACTGGTAGGTGGGGATGATTCTTATCCCTCTGATGGGTGAGGCTTTGTCTCTGGATGAGATTAGAGGCTGACTGTGTGCCTGAGGGGTCTTTAGGCAGCCTGTTTATTGATGGGTGGGGCTGTGATCCCACCTGGATTATTGTTTGGCTTGGAGCTTCTCAGCACTGATGGCAGGGACCAGATTTTTGCAGAAATGGCCCCTTCCAGAGAAATGCAGGCTGATAAATGTTCCTGAGAGCTTTGCCTCCAATTCCCTTCTCCAAAGCAAGCCACAGTCATCCCTGTTTTCCCAGGAGATCCTCCAAGAATTGCAGTCAGGTTGCACCTGGATTCCTATGGAGACTGCTTTGCCCTGGGACCCAGTGCACATGAAAGTCTGTGTGTGCCTTTCAAGGATGGGGTCTCTGTTTCCCCCAGTCCCGTGGAGTTCCTGCACACAAGCCCCACTGGCCTTCAATGCCAGATGCTCCGGGGGCTCTTTCTCCGTGTGCCAGATCCCCAGGCGTGGGGTTTTGATGTGGGGCTCAGAACTCTCAGTCCTGTGGCTGAGTCTCTGTGATGCAGTTACTTTCCAGTCTGCGGGGCTTCCCACCTAGGAGGTATGGGGTTGCTTCTTCGCGTAATTGCCCCTCCTACCTCTTGATGTGGTCTCCGCTGTGTCTTCTGGAGCAGAGTATCTTTTTTGGAAGTTTACAGTCCATTTGGTTGAAGGCTGCTCAGCATTTGGTTGTAGTTTTGTTGTCTTTTGGGAGAGAAGTTGAGCTCCAGTCCTTCTGTTTTGCCATCTTAATCCATACTCGCAACTCCTGTAAGATTATCAGTGAATTTCTCGGGAGAAATCCTGCAGACCAGGGCAGAGCGGGATGGTTTATATATATGTAAAGTGCTGAAAAAAACTACCAACTAAGAATACTATAGTAGGCAAGACTGTCTTAACAATTAAGGCGAGAAAAAGACTTCTCCAGACAAATGAAGATTTGAGGGAATTCGTCATCACTACAAGAAGGGAGTTATTAAAGTTGAACTAAAAGGACACCAAACAGCAACACAAAATCTTATGAAAGTATAAATCTCACTGGAAAAATACACGTAGTAGACGAATACAGAATAATGTACTACCAATAGCGTGATACATAAATCATTTTTCACCCTAATGTAAAAGTCAAAAGAATTAAAAATATGTAGGCATACCTGGGCGATACTGTGGGTTTAGTTCCAGACCACTGCATTAAAGCAAGTCATGAAAATTATTTGGTCTCCCAGTGCATTTTTTATGTTTATAAAAATCATAAACATACTTATAGTCTCTTAAGTGGGCAGTAGCATTATGTCTAAAATATATATATCCATATTTAAAATTTAATTTAATTTAAAATAGTTTATTGCTAAAAATTTCTAGCCATCTTCTGAGCCTTCAGGGAATCATAATCTTTTTGCTGGTAGAGGGTTTTGCCTTGATATTAGTGGCTGCTGACTGACTAGGATGGTGGTTAATGAAGGATGGCTCTGGCAATTTCTTAAAAATAAAACAATGATGTTTGCGACATCAATTAACTCTTCTTTTTGTGAATGATTTCTCTGTAGCATGCAAGGCTTTTGATAGCATTTTACCCACAGTACAGCTTCTTTCAAAAGTGGAGTCAGTCCTCTCTGATCCTGCTGCTACTTTATCAACTAAGTTTATGCAGTATGCTAAAGCCATTGTTTTCATTTCAACAGTCTTCACAGCATCTTCACCAAGAGTAGATTCCATCTCAAGAAACTATTTGCTCATCCATAGGAAGCAACTCCTAATCAGTCAAAGTTTTATCATGCATTTGCAGCAATTCAGTCACATCTTTGGACTCCACTTCTTCCTCCTTTTTTTTCTCGCTTTTTAGGGCCACATCCATGGCATATGGATGTTCCTAGGCTAGAGGTCTAATTGCAGCTACAGCTGCCAGCCTACCCCACAGCCACAGCAACGCCAGATCCTTGCCATGCCTGCAACCTACACCACAGCTCACAGCAACGCCGGATCCTTAACCCACTGAGCAAGGCCAGGGATTGAACCCGCAACCTCATGGTTCCTAGTCAGATTCATTTCCGCTGAGCCACAACGGGAACTCCCAGACTCCACTTCTAATTCTACTTCTGTTGCTATTTCCACCACATCTTCAGTTACTTCCTTCACTGATGTGTTGAATGGGGGTCATCCACGGGGGTTGGGATAAACTTCCAAACTTCCTGTCAGTGTTGTTATTTTGACTCCTTCCCATGAGTCATGAATGTTCTTAATGGCATCTTAAGGAATCAGGATGATACAGGATATAGCGTCTAAGAACCTGGCATTTGAAAGCAAACTAATATATGCTGGTTAACCTTTTGAAATTTCAGTCCCTCAATCTTAGAGGGGGGATAATAATATTCCTTAAAGGATTAAGGGATATCATGGTTTTAAAATGTAGCAGCACAGTGTCTGACAACTCATAGCTATTTATTATCTGAAAAGTATGTTGTTGGTATTAGTCACCATGTAGTAAAAGAAACTTGGTCCTTATTTTTCATGTTTATGTCACGAGCTCATTGATTTGTATTTCTTTCTAATAAAGCAGGCCCTCTGCCTTCTAAATTATTAGGGTTATACTTTATTGTTTTTTCTTTTTGGGTTATTAATTATTAGAGTTACATTTTAGCATCTTAATTATTGTTTATAATATAATGCCAGATTAATAAAAATCTCTCTATAAAATTCTTCTCTATGAAGCAGGATTATGGGTCGAGGTAGTATGCATAGGATGGTATTTATTGGGGCTTTAGTTTCTGAGCCACCAAGGAAACTTCCCTTTAAAGCCGTTTAACATATAAAACAGCCCAAAGCTGACACTATGAAAGCACAATTTTGCCACAATCCAGAGAACTTACCTGCCATGCTGTGGAACTGATTCTGTCAGAACAGATACCATCAAAATAGAGTGGGTGGGAATTGCATAGATTCTGTTCTCAGGGTAAACTCATACTCTGTGTCCAGGGCTGTACTAATATCTTTGATGCACCAAGTTATTTGAGCCAATGAATGTTCTCTGGAAGTCAAAGTCCTTTTAAAAAAATGTTTTTGTCTCATCCGCAGTGACATAAGTATGTGATGGGTGGTAAGCCATTGTTGCCAAAATAAAAGAGACAGTGATGCACAAAAGTTACTCCAAACTCTTCCCCAAACTCAGACCGAGCAGGGGTAAATAACAAACAGATATGTCAGAGGTAAAATGGAACTTGGAAGCTATGGTCCATTTTAGAGCTCAAGAAAATAAAGCTCAGTGATCATAAGTATAACTAGGATTGTCATTCTCAATCCAGGGTCTTGGACACATGAGCAGCTCTACAAAGCATCTGGGGCCATGTCTTAGAAAAAAATTAAGGAAGAATAAGCTCACATAAAATATTGTCATAGGTACATTTAGATGAACTGATAGACAGAAAAGGTATGTTGAAAATAGGCAATGCTGACACATGGGTTGAGACTGCATTTTTATCAGGCTATAAAGTCTCTTCTTGGGCTATTATGTGTGTTTGAGTCTCTATGGAATCACCTATATACACAGAAGTTTACTTTCCGTTCGCATGTCTTATTGCATCGTATAACCAGAAATAAGCACTTCAGGGTTGTGTTGTTTGTTTTGTGGAAAACTGAAAACAAGTGATGCTTTGCTTTGATTTTAAACTTTTGTGGCTGGAGAAGAAATGCCTGGGTAACAAAGGGCTTTCAGTGAAATCTTCATGTTAAAAAATGTTAAAAAATCTCCATGTTAAAAAATCTCACTCTGTGAAAGGATAAATGAAGACGTGAAGAGATTACTGGGCTCCATAAATTTACCTTACGTCTCATATTATTTTCCTTGTAGGCAGGGGATAGAAGAGTCTTTAATCTAAAGGAAGCTATTGATAAGCTGAAAGATGAAGATAGAAAAGAAAATAAGAATTTTTGCTCCATTTTAAGAAGAATAAGTGAAGGACGCTGACATTTCAGTTTTGACAAACCTTGCTACAGAGCTTATTAAAGAGATTAATCTCTGTCATATTTATTTGCCTTAAAAAACGCAAATTACAAAAGGACCAATTCATCAGCTAGCTCACCTTTGGGTTAAGGTTTTAAGCTACATAGCACAAAACAAATTCCTTTTTAGTAAGAAATTCACCGTGCTTCAAAATGTGACATTTAAATTATTTGTTTTTGTAATTACTTTATGTTTTCTGTCTCAGAATTAGTCTTTTGAATTAGGAGTCAGGAATATAAGGATCCAGTGACAGCTGCGATGGTACTTGTTGGCTATAACCTTCTGGGGAAATGCACTCAACTTTCAGAAGCTCACTAACTTCATTTGCAAAAAGGGAATAATAATCTCACTCAGTGCACCCTCAAGAGAGGCTTCAGACCCTCGAACTTTTGGTAGGAAATGTCCGTTCAGCAACAAACTCTAGCGTAGGAGCATTAATCAAGCTTCTATACGTGAGGTCATTTCGCAAGTTTGAAAATCCTTATGTCAGATTTTGGAGGAAAAAGGTGAACACGAATAATTTGTACCCCATGAATACTCAAGCATTTCAGGTTACCAGTAATATTAGAAGATTTTGGAACATTTCTCTACTAAATGGGTATGTGTGTGGAAAGGCAGGCACTGATGAGAGTCAAGGATATATCTGCATGTCTACATCTGTGTGTACACACCCAGAGAAATGCATGTGTCCTTTGGAGACTCTATTCATCCTTAGCCAGTACATCGCATCTCTTTCTAACAAGTTCAGCTATCAGCTCCAGGTTTTCATCTGGTAAGAGTTTTTCTTCCTTTGTGAGTTTGTGAATTTCTTTCTCCTGGACTAAACTTAATATCCTCTTAAGGCATATAAGCATAAGTGCCTTAGGAAAAATTAAAAGAAGTTTCAGAGTCATGGCTCAGCGGTAACAAACCTGACCAGTCTCCATAAGGACGTGGGTTCCGTCTCTGGCCTCGTTCAGTGGGTTAAAGGATCTAGAGTTGCCATGAGCTGTGATGTGGGTCCCAGACACGGCTCGGCTCTGATGTTGCTGTGGCTGTGGTCTAGGCCGCCGGCTGCAGCTACAATTGGACCCCCAAGCCTGGGGACTTTCATATGTTGTCTGTGAGGTCCTAAAAAGACCAAAAAAAAAAAAAGTGTTTCTCCTAGAATGAAGTGATAACATCCTAATGGGAATGTCTTAATGGGTAGAAGAGTACTGTGTCTTTTTAAAAAAAAAATTCTTTTAAAGTATAGTTGATTTGGAGAGTTACCATTGTGGATTAGTGGCTTAAGAACTGACGTAGTGTCTATGAGGATGTGGGTTTGATCCCCGGCCTCTCAGTGGGATCTGGCATTGCCACAAGCTGTAGCATAGGTTGCAGATGGGGCACATATCCAGCACTGCTGTGGCTGTGGTGTAGGCCGGCAACTGCAGCTCAGATTTGATCCTTAGCCTGGGAACTTCCATATGCTGAAGGTTCAGGTGTGGCCCTTAAAAGAAAAACAGAAAGTACAGTTGATTTACAATGTGCCAGTTCCTGCTCTACAGCAAAATGAACCAGAATTCTCACCTCCAGAACTATTGTAATGCATTCATATTGTTCTAAGCTCCTAAGTTTGCAGTAATGCATTAGAATGGCAGCAGGGAACTAATACAGAGCATTAGTTATCATTTGGGTGGACACCGAGGGCAGCTTGGTTTCTGACAGTCAACTTGGACCCGTGTCTGAGTGTTAATACGCTTTTCTACTAAAGAGATGGAGGTATTTGGAGAGACTTTCTCCTGGATACGCTGCAAGGTTGCAAAGAAATAGACCACGGTGCCCAGTGATGCAAGAGAAATAGAAGTCATCTCATCTGCAAGTACACAGGAGACATCCCCTGGAATCTTACTTTGGTAAGATGTAGTGTCCCAGCAACATGTGGTTCTTACACTGTTAAAGAGGCTATGATACCCCTTGCTGATGCGGTCAGAGGGATTTTTGTTATATGGTCCAATGGCCCTTCCAATGAAATTGATGGTCTGAAACCTGGATATTTTTAGGTTCCAAGGTCTGTATAGAGAAAACAGCTTTTAGTCTAGTGACTAGGTTTGCCTAAACTCGAGGCCTTGACATTGACTTTACATCCCTGTTGTATCACTGTAGCGATGAGAATGGCCAGCACATGCAGAACCGCTGAGACTGTGGCAAATGATGATGGGGGCTGGGGACCGTGCAGATACCAGGGACCACACTCAGGTCCAACAAGCCACAAGCTTGACTCTTGAACCTCCTATATCCCTCACCTTCTGGCCGTCTTCCTTCTGGTGTCTGCCTCCTGCATCTCCACTTCAGGAACATTCGCAGAGAGGAGGGGAAACTATAAGTCCTGTGAATCAGTTTTGCTACTTGTCAGCAGTTTTTGCACAGGTTTATGAGAGATGAAGGTGAAAATTTTTGACAGAGGTGAATTTGGAATAGCTGTAGCATTCACTTGTTTGGTGAAACTGTATTAATCGAAACCTGGATGAGGGTCTTGTTTATTTGCCACAGGAATTTTTATTCTATGAGTGGAGAATTTACTGATTTATAAGCCCTCTCCGTAAATAAAGAGAAGGGGAAGGGAGTGGAGGAAGAAAACCATTTCTAAATGCTCATAGTCACTTAAATGGTTTCCTTTGGTCTCTTCCATGGAATTGATAGCAGACAGTTTATTTTGGAATAACTCCCCATCCTTTGCTTGGCCTATGGTTATAACATCACACATTAATCTCTGGTCCTTTCAGTTTATTTTCCCCCAAGACATATGCCTGTTTTCTTCATCATGACTTGAATGTCAGCTGTACATTCTTCTCCCTGATACTTCATTTCCCACAGTTACAGAATAAGTGACAGGGGCACAACTAGATATTTGTACCGTGGCATCTGAAGGGCTTATTGGCAATTCTGCAAAGAGTTATTCCTGGAGAGCAGAATACGAACGAATGAGTGAAAATCACAGGGATAGGATATGGGTCTCTTGGAAAGAGCAGTCTCATCATAGCTAGAGCCCTTCAGCACTGCAGCGGGAGGGGTGATGTGGACGGTTTTAAAGCAAAGATTGGGTGGCTGCTAGCTAAGGGTGCTGTAAAGGGGATTACTGAGCACAGTAAGGATGGAGTCAGAAGAAAACCCATCTCTTCTAATTTTGAGATTCTGTTAGTCTAAATGTATGACTGAGTGCAGTGAGCTTATCACTGTATTTTATTTTCCTCAAGCCACCCAACTCTGATATGCTCATATTCAACTTAAACTTTCTTCCAAAGCGTCAAGCCCTCCCTTATCTACTCATCTATTCAAATCACTTCCGCTTCCATACTTTAAGGATGGGTGAAAGCTTCACTTCTTTAGCCTTTTTCCCACTCAATGATCTGTATTTTCCCTGACTAGTGTAATAGTTACTGAGTTCATACCTTACTCTAGCACTTAATCACACAGCAATCCTCGCATTATTTACATATTTATATCTTACCTCCTCCACAAAACTGACACCCTGAAAGCCTTGAACATTACAAAGTTGAGTAAATACCAGGGTTTTTTGTTGTTGTTGTTGTTGTTGTCTTTTGTCTTTTCAGGGCCGCACTCTCGGCCTATTGGAGTTCCCGGGCTAAGGGTCTAATCAGAGTTGTAGGTGCCAGCCTATGCCACAGCCACAGCAATGCAAGATCTGAGACCTACACCACAGCTCACGGCAATGCCAGATCCTTCACCCACTGAGTGAGACCAGAAATCGAACCTGCATCCTCAGGGATGCTAGCCAGGTTCATTAACTGCTGAGCCACGATGGGAACACCCCAGGGTTTTTGTTAATAATTAAAATTAATTTCCCATATATTGGGTGGGAATGAAAAATGAGCTTTTCAGTGAAGTTCCTCTTTGTTATTGATGAGACCTCTAAAATGTACTACCACGTCAGTTACTCAACGCTCTTGATAGGGTGCTCGTTTCTTTCACAAAATTTATTAGGTGGATAACTTTCTAGATCCAGGCTTTAGAAATGCTTAACTGTTTCTTTAGCACCATAAGCTCTGAGTATCTCTCTTCCTGATCTTTTGTAAATGTCGCCTCCTGGCAAAATAAAAGATACAAGCAGCTTTATAAAAGATAGCATATGAGAGAGTAGGACTATAGAAGTTTAAAAGTCAAGCTAGAAAAGTGAATTTCATAAAGCTTTAATAATGGAATAGTATTATTTGACTACCAAATGTTTTAGTTTTATCACAGTTAGGAAAAAAATGAAAAAACCTTAACCCTTTCTCCTAAAGTTGTTTTGACTCTTTTTACTTTTTGAAGACTGATTTTTGAACAAACTTAATGGAAGACCAACTGTGGCTACTATTTATGAAGGGAGACATGAGAACAGACAGTCATTCCTGGGGTGACTCTAAGGACATACTATTTGATGAAGGATCCTCAACATTCTTTTCCACAAAATTGTATGTTGAACTGTAGCAAGCTAGCATGAATTCACTTTGCAAACACATATCGAACAGCTTATCTTGTACTAAGAGTTAATCTTGCTTTCATTAATTCACATGATTTTTAAATGAATATGATAGTACCTGCTTTATGTGGCTTAGTATTGTGTGTGAAATGAGAGGGGACCATCAGCTTGGGGGGAGTTCCCTGGTGGCCTAGCAGCTAAGGACTCGGCACTGTCACTGCTGTGGCTCTGGTCGCTACTGTGGCTTGGGTTTGATCCCAGACCTGGGAATCTCTGCTTGCCATGAGTGTGGCCAAGAGTAAACCAACAGACAGGCAAAGAAAAACAATCCAAAAAACCCCATAGACTTGGAAAGCCATGAAGGCTTTTCTAGGCTGCCAGCCCGTCTCTGGCTGGGCACAGCAGGTCAGACCTGACTCAGGACTAGTAGCCCTATGGAACAGCCCTTCAGAGCAGCCTAAGCTTCCCGCACCTGCTCCCCATGCAGAGACAATGGATTAAAATGAGTGAATATGAGAGCATGATCTTGGACCTGACGTCTAGGCTGGATGGTGGTGTTTATTTTACTGTTTTTCTCAACACACACACACACACACACACGGTATATAATTAGATATGTAAGTAGATGTATAAATATTATACATAACTTCATCATGAGTTCAGTTTTAAAGAATGATAACAACAGGAAATAGGGTGGGGTGAGAAAGAGAATTTTTCCCACCTTACATTGAAGCTCCCAGAAGGGGCTGGGATGGGGTAGGGAATGGCATTCCAGTTTTCCAGTCTGTGCTGGTGCAGTCTTAACTTTTGCACAGAAACTTCTGTTTCAACAATCCAATTCTAAGTCTCCCATGAACTGAAAACTAGATAGGATTTTCTCAGTGCAATGTCCAGCTACCTTAAAATGAATCCCAAAGCCTAGTAAATTCTATAGCTTTCACTGCAATATTTGGTAGTGTAATGAATTTCCATCTTTTTACTATATATTAGTATTTTTTTAAGGCCACACCTGTGGCACATGGAAGTTCCCAGGCTAGGGACTGAATCTGAGCCACAGCCGTGACCAAAGCCGCAGCTGTGACAATTGTGGCTCTTTTAACCCACTGTGCCAGGCCAGGGCTCAAGCCCTTGCCTCCACAGCAACCCAAGCTGCTGCAGTCAGATTTTTAACCTGCTGCACCATGGTGGGAACTTATACACATATCCCATATACAAACACATGTATTTTAGTAGGAAATTGAAATGTAATTTAGTAGAGACTATTGATAAGATACCATTTTATGCTGAAAAAAATTTTTTGTCTGTGTGCTGCCAAGAAGTATATCCTTTTGCTTAGATTATAATATACGGCCTGTGATTTAAAAAAATTACTTTATTGTGGTAAAAACACTTAATATGAGATCTATCCTCTTAACAAATTTTTCAGTGTATACTACACTGTTGTTGACCACAGGTACAATGTCATACAGTAGATCTCTTGAACTTGCAACTTCTGATAAATCGGTCATGCTATTATTATTGCTAATACAGAGGAAAAAGATGATATCTCTTCTGATCCTTTGATTCTTGTGGGAGTTTTCTGACTAGTCAATCAGTAAGAGTGCAATATTCAATTAAATTCAATAAGCATATTTTATTCGATCCTACATGTTATTTGCACATTGATGAAGGAAAACATACAAATTGCTAATTACATTACATGGATAATAACGTACATGGATAATGGACAATAATAAGTAATTTTAACTGTGGGGGATCACAGTAGTACAAAAAGAATTCCCATGGAGTTGGTTGTTAAAGAACAAAATTTAATAAATGTATGAAAATGTATATTAGGCTGAGGAATTCACATAAGCAAACACATGATAGAAAAATTAGTGTGTTACACAGAGAATATTTTGAAATATATACATGTAAGATACACTGGCCACTTTTCTTCAAAAAAAAAAAAAAAACACTTAGGTCATTTCAGCCTCAGGGCCTTTGCACGTGCAATGCCCACCACCAGGGATGCTTATTTTGATGTCTTCAAGTATTTGGCTAGACTTTCAGCTCCTCAAAGAGATCAACTTCACTGTAATGTTCTAATTTGCCTTCTCTGCCAACCCCATCCTCTATCATCTCATGTGCTTCCTTCACAAGATTTTTTTTTCCTGTAAATATATTGTCTTTTCATGCACTGAGGCATTTGGTCTTTCTTCCATAGGTTGTGGGATGCCAGTGGCGTCTGCGAGGTGGGCAATGGCATGGTCTGATTTGATTTTAGGAATTTTCTAAATCAGAGATAGGGGATTATTTCATGGGTCTGGATGAGGACCTCTAAATGCTGTGCACAGCTCAGTGCTTGAGGGAAAGCCAATTCACTTGAAATTGGTCACAATCTTGCTACACACTAGTCCCTAAGGAGTGACTTATACTAAATGTGTTTGTGCACAAATATGAATTTTTACATCTAAATATTACACATCTGAACAAATATTGAGATTCACTGGAAATATGTAATTCCCTTTTTATATTTTTCCTTTTCCTTTTTTTTTTTTTTTTAGGGCTGCACCTTGTGGCATATGGAAATTCCCAGGCTAGGAGTCGAATTGGAGCTGCAGCTGCCGACCTACGCCACAGCGCCAGATCCTTAACACAATAAGCAAGGCCAGGGATTGAACCCACATATTTATGGATACCAGTTGGGTTCATAAGGAGATGAGTCACAATGGGAACTCCCCTTTTTACATTTTTCATCGACTGTTCTATCTGCTTATGATGTTCAAGGTTAACCAATCAACTCTTAGTTACAAGGTGTCCCCAGTCGCCTTGTTTTGTAGGAAGGCAAAAGTTAACAAAACTCAAAATATTATACAGCCAATTACATTGACATAGGCTCTGACAACCACCCCCACTGAACATGTAAAACAACTCTGTGGGCCTCAGTGGGGAGAAGAACCCCCCCACCACCATTTAAACTAATGCACTTTAAATTTAGGTTGGTTTTATTTTTTTATTTTAGTTTTGATTTTATGATTTTTATTTTTTCTATTGTAGTTGATTAACAGTGTTCCGTAATAGTTTAAGACAAGTTAAGCCGAAAGTACCAAGAGTTCCCATACACCATGTCTCTCCCGTGCCCCCATGCCCACACCCCATGCACTGTTTCCTTTGTTATTAACATCCTGCATTGGTGTTATATATTTGTTATGATTAAAGAGTCAATGTTCATAAGAAAGGGAATGTGTATGTGTATATGACTGAGTCACCCTGCTGTAGAGCAGAAATTGGCACACCAGTGTAAATCAACTATACTTAAAAAAAGTCAGTGTTGATAAATTAACTAAATTCTTTACATTCGGGATCATTGTCCTTGATAGTTCTGAGAGCTTTGACACATACACAGTGTCATGTATTGTCCAGAACAGTTTCACTGCCCTAAAATCCCCTCAGTTCCTTTCTGACCTCTAAACCCTGGCTATTGCTTATCCTTTACTGTCTTTATAGCTTTGCCTTCTCTGGAATGTCACATATTTGGGATCATACAGTATGCAATCTTTTCAGACAGACTTCTTTCACTTAGCAATGTGCATTTGAGATTGCTCTATGTCTTTCTGTGGCTTGAGAGCTCCTTTCTTTTTGTTGTATTCTATGGATGTACCTCAGTTGGTTTATCTTTTCACCTTTTGAAGAACATCTTGGTTGTTTCCAATTTGAGGGCAACTGTAAATCTATTATAAACATTCATATGTGCTTTTTTATGGGGATGTATGTTTTCAACTCAATTGCTTAAATACCTAGAAGCACAATACTGTATCAAAGATTGTTTACCTTTATACGAAACTGCCAGACCATCTTCCAAACTGGCTGTACCATTTTTGCAGTCCCACAAGCAACGAGTAAAATTTCCTCTCGCTCCACATCCTTACCAGCACTGGGTATTGTCAGTGTTTTGTATCTTGGTCATTCTCATAGGTATACAGTAGTATCTCATTACTATTTTCATTTGCAATTCCCTAATGACATAGGATTTGACATATGTTTATTTCCCTTCTATATATCTTCTTTGGTGAGAGGTCTGTTCAGAGAACTTGTCCATTTTTAAATTGGATTTTTTTTTTGTTGAGTTTTGAGTGTATATTTTGGATACAACTTCTTTATCAGATGTTTTGCTAATATTTTCTCTAAGTTTGTTTTTGCTTCATTCCCTTAGCTTTGCCTTTAATAGTGTAGAAATTTTAAAATTTAGTCAAGTCCAACTGATAAATATTTTCTTTCACGGATCATGCCTTTAGTGTTGTATCTAAAAACTCATTGCCAAGGAGTTCTAGCTGTGGCTCAATGGGTTAAGAATCTGACAGCAGCAGCTTGTGTCACTGCAGAGGCCCAGGTTCAATCCCTGGCCCAACACAGTGGGTAAAAGGATCTGGCATTGCTGTGGCTGCAGATTCAGTCCCTGACCCTGGAATTTACGTATGATTCGAGCGCAACCATAAATAAATAAAAGCAAAAACTCATTGCTAAACCAAGATAACCTAGATTGTCTCCTCTGTTATCTTCTAGATGTTGTATAGTTTTCCCTTTTAGGCCTATGATTCATTTTGAGTTAATTTTTATAAATAATTTTTTTTTTTCATATGTGGATGTCCGGTTGTTTCAATACCATTTGCTGAAAAGACTATCCTTACTCCTTTGAATTGCCTTTGCTTCTTTGTCAAAGATGAGTTGATTAAATATGTGTGGATTTATTTCAGGGTTCTCTGTTCTGTTCTACTGATCTATCTATTCTTTCACCAAAACCATACTCTCTTGATCATGGAGCTTTACAGTAAGTCTTAAAGTCAGATAATGTCAGTCCTCTGACTTTGCTTCTCCTTAGTATCATGTTGGTTTCAGGGCATGGGCTGTTCTTCCATATAAAAGTTACAGTTTGTCACTATTCACTGAAAAATATACTTAGATTAGGGTTGAGATTGTATTGAACATAGAGCAATTTAGGAAAAACTGACATCTTAAAAATACTGAATCTTCCTATCCACACACATGGAATATCTCTCCATTTATTTGGACCTTTGATTTCTTTCATCATTTTTTCCTTTTTTTATATTTTGTTAGATTTGTACTGCAGCATTTTGTTGTTGTTGTTGCTAATGTAAATGGTTCTGTGTCTTTAATTTCAAATTCCAACTGTCCTTTGCTGGTTTATAAGAAAAAAATTTCATTTTATATATTAACCATGTATACTGCTGTAACTGTTAATAGTTCCAGGATATTTTTTGTCATTTCTTTCAGATACTCTACATAGACAATCATTTAATCTGCAAACAAAGACAGTTTTACTTCTTGATTTCTGATCCATATATTTTTATTTTATCTTGTTGCATTAGTTAGCACTTCTAGTACAGTGTTGAATAGTGCAGTGAAAATGGCCATTCATTTCTTGTTTCCCATTTTAAGATCTAGTTTCTCATCAGTGTCTGATGTTAGCTATTTTTTCATAGATATTCTTTATCAAATTGAGGAAATTCTCCTATATTCCTACTTTGCTGAGAGTTTTGTCTTGAAGGAGTATTGCATTTTGTCAGATGCTTTTTTGGCATCTATTAATATAGTTATTAATAGACAAGGTAATCTAAAAATTTTCTTTAGCCTGTTGATATGATGGTTTGCATTAGTTGATTTTCAGTTGTTGAACCAACATTGCATACCTAGAATAAATCCTGCTTGGTCATGTTGTATAATTCTTTTTTAAAAATTGAGGTATAGTTGACATATAACAAATAATTTTTTTATATGTTATTGGGTTCAATTTGTTAATATTTTCTTGAGCATTTTGTACATCTATGTTCATGAGGGATATTGGTCTGTAATTTTTCTTTCTGGAATAGTTTTGTCTGGTATTGGTGTTTAGGTAATGCTGGCCTCAAAGTATGACTTATGAAGAGTCCTCCATGCTTTAATTTTCTCAAAGAGCTTATAGAGAGCTTATGTCATTTCTTATTTAAATGCATGTTAGAATTCACGGTGAAAGTGTCTGGTCCTGGGGCTTTTGTTCTGGCAGATTACTCATAATTATTATTATTTTCTTTACGGCTGCACCTGTGGCATATGGAAGTTCCCCGGCTAGGGGTGCAATCAGAGTTGTAGCTGCTGGCCTACACCACAGCCACAGCAATGCAGGATCCTTAGCCCACTGAGCAAGGCCAGGGATTGAACCCACGTACTCATGCATACTAGTCGGGTTCATTAACCGCTGAGCTGTAGTGGGAACTCCAGATTGTTCACTTTTGATTCAATATCTTTAATCGATCCAGGCTTGTGTACATTATTCCTTCTACCTAGTATTGCTAGATTGTCCCTTTTAAGGAATAGGTCTATTTAACCTAAATTATCAAATTGGTGGGCATAGAGTTGTTTATAATATTCCTTTATTGTCCTTTTAATCTCCATGGGAGCAGTGGTAATGGTCCCTCTTCCATTTTTGATGTTAGTAATTTGTATCTATTCTCTTTTTCACTTGGCTAGCCTCACTAGAGCTTGTCAAGGCTATAGGTCTTTTCAAAGAACTAGCTTTTGTTTTCATTGATTTTCTTCATGGTTTTCCTGCTTTCAAATTCCATTGATTTTCATTCTAATTATTTTTATTACTTTTCTTCTGTGTACTTTGGATCTAATTGGCTTTTATTTTTCTAGTTTGCTAAGGTGACAGCTATTATTGTTGAATTTAGAATTTCTGTTTCTAATGCATGCATTCAGTGCTATAAGTTTTCCTTTAAGCAGTATTTTTGCTACATCCCACACATTTTGATAAGTTATGTTTCCATTTTCATTTAGCTCAAAATATTTTTTTATTTCTCTACTTCTTTTATATTAACTTTTGTGTTACTTAGAAATGTGTTGTCTAATCTCCAAATATTTTGAGATTTTCCACCTTTTTTATGTTACTGGTTTCTAGTTTAATTCCATAGTGGTCTGAAAATATGCATTGTATTATTTCTATCCCTTTCTTTGTGTTTTTGGGACCGCATCTACTACATATGGAAGTTCCCAGGCTAGGGGTATAATCAGAGCTGTAGCTGCCAGCCTACACCACAGCCACGGCAATGCAGCCACATCTGCAACCTATGCAGCTTGCAGCAACGCTGCATCCTTAGCCCACTGAGCAAGGCAAGGGATCCAATCTATATCCTCATGGATACTAGTCAGATTCTTAACCTACAATGGGAACTCCTGACTTTCATTCTTTTAAATTCATTAAGGTGTGCTTCCTGGCGCAGAATGTGGTCTGTCTTGGTGAATATTCCTTATAAATTTGAGCAGAATATGTATTCTGCTGTTGTTTCATGAAGTAGTCTATGAAAGCCAAAAAAACATCCAGGTGACTGTAGTTGCTGTTCAGTTCAACTACGTTCTTACTTATTTTGTACCTGCTGGATTAATCAATTACTGATAGAGAATTATTGAAATCTTCCTCTGTAATAGTGAATTGTCTATTCCTCCTTCCAGTTTTATTACTTTTGCCTTATGTCTTTTGACACTGTCTTAAGCAGATACACATTAAGCATTGTTTTATGTTCTTTGAGATTGGATGCCTTTATCATTAGGCATTGAACCTTTTAATCTCTGGTCATTTCCTCCCTTTGAAGTCTGCTTTGTCTGAAATTAATATAGTGCTCCAGATTTCTTTTGATTAGTATTAATATAGCATAGCTTTCTCCATTTTTTAACTTTTAATTTATCTGTGTTTTTGTATTTAAAGTGATTTTTCTTGAGGACAACATGTAGTTAGGTCTTGTTTTTCCACTCTGACAGTCTCTGTCTTTTAATTGGTATATTTAGACCATTCACATTTAAAGTGATTATTGATATAATTGAATTAATAGCTACCGTGCTTGTAACTATTCTTGTTACAAGCACAGTAACATCATCTTTGTTCTTAGTTTTGTTTGTTTGTGGCTTTTCAGGCAATGAATGTATAATTGACCAATAAAGTTTCTAATTACTCTGTTACCATGTTGATAATAAGAGAAAGCTATGAGAGCAGCCTAATAGCTGTTATATAAGTTCTTTACCTATTTCCTTATGTACAGACAGGTACCAGCATTGATCCACTTCTGATTTATAAATATAGTATGAGAGCAGCCTAATAGCTGTTAGATAAGTTCTTTACCTATTTCCTCATGTACAGACAGGTACCAGCATTGATCCACTTCTAATTCATATAGTCTGATTCTTGTGCCACTAGTATCATGGTATCATGCAAGATTCCCATAGATAATCTGATTCTACACCCCCAAAGAATCAATAGGGCAGATTTTACTTTTAACCATAAATTTTTAAAGTATTTCGGCAACATTTATTTAGTAGTTATATGGACATCTGGAGGCAATATTTAAATCATTTCTACATATACATCACACATATTGTACATATGCAGTTGAAGTAACTGTTTTGTATTCTATATACAAGTTATTTTTATAAACTCCAAAACACCTCAGCTATATCTCAGTTGCATATTAAAATAATGGAGTGAGAGAATCTTAAATTAACATACTTCAGTTTAATTTTTAGTGCAGTATGCAAATTTTAAATGGGGGCAAAGCCAAAATGTGCATATGCCTGCTGGCATTTCCTTCCTCTACAGTAAGTTCTCATTTTCCATTTCTGAATCTTTTCCCTGATAGTTTCTCCTTCTACTGACTGATCAGTGGGCTCATTGTCTCTCCTTCCTGACTATTCTCATTATAATTCTTAATCAGGAAGTTATAAGCTTTATCATCTTGAAGTGAAATAGTTTTTTATTTTTATTTTTATGGCTGCACCTGTGGCAATATAAAAGTTCCTGGTCTAGGGGTAGAATTGGACCTGTAGCTGCTGGCATAAGCCACAGCCATAGAAACACCAGATCCAAGCTATATCTGTGACCTATGTTCCAGCTTGTGGCAATCGGATCCTTAACCCACTCAACAAGACCAGGGATCGAACCTGCATTCTCACAGACACTATGTCGGGTTTCTTAATCCCCTGAGTCACAAAGGGAACTCAAAAATAGATTTTTTTAAAGAAAAGTGTATTTGATCTCTCAGAGGAATTTTTATTTCAGTAAGAAACAAGAAAATTTTAACCAAGGAAATAAAACTTTAATTGTGGAATTTCCTGGATCAGTAGACTTGAGGAGATATTTCAGAAACAGAGTTAAAGGGTAAGTTTAGTGGATTTGAAAAACAACTTTCATGGATCTATGAAATCAAGCTATAGCTAGGTCAGGTCTACAGTGTCTGATCCAGCCTGGAGGCTCTACACTCTGAACCTTAGCTGGGGGCTCCTGTTGGTGAGAATTTCTTAGAATAAACAACAATATAGTTTTAGAAATAGAGCTTTGGACTTGAATACCACCACCTAAGTTCTAGCTCTTTAGGCAAATTTTATAAGCTTGTTAAGCTTTTATTTTCTTATCTGTAAAATGTAAATAGGTTAGTGTATGGATTAAAAGACAAAACTTAGTTTTATACATAGAATCCTGGAATATAATATGTATGTACTCAAGCACACACAAATGTACACATACATGCACACACACAAACACACAAGAGAGAGAATGTCAAATCTAGCCTTTTCGACTTCAACATCTTAGGAACTTAGGAGTAAATTTGAGAAATTCCTAGTGAAAGCACTTAGGCAAGACAAAGAAATAAAATCCACCCAAATTGGAAAGGAAGAAATAAAATTGTCTGTTTGCAGATGACAAGATCTTATACTCTGAAAACCCTAAATATTCTACCAAAATAACTGTTAGAACTAACAAACAAATTTAGTAAAGTTGCATTATACAAAATCAGCATACTAATATCAGTTGCATTTCTATACACTAAGGACATACTATCTAAAAAACTATCCAAAAAAAAAAAAAAAGGGCTAAAGTCATGTACAATACAAGAACATACCCCAAAGTAGATTAAACCAAGGATGTGAAAGATCTGAACACTGTAAACAATAAAATATTGATAAAATAAATTGAAGAAGATACATAAATGGAAAGATATCCCTGTGTTCATGAATGAGAAGAATTAATATTGTTAAAATGTTCAGATTACACAAAATGATTGCAGCTTCAATGTGATTTCTATCAAAATTCCAGTGGCATTTTTCACAGAAATAGGAAAAACAATCCTAAAATTTGTATCCAGCATAAAATGAATTAAACATAAGATGTAAAACCATAAACATCCTAGAAGAAACAGGGAGAAAACTTCTTGATGTTGGCCTTGGCAGTGATTTGGGGGGGGGGGGTGTAACATCAGAAGCACAGACAACAAAAGCAAAAATAAGACTACATCAAACTAAAAATCTTGTGCACAGCCAAGAAAAAAAAAATGAGTGAAAAGGTAACCCAAGTAACGGAAGAAAGTACTTGCAAATCATATATCTGATAAGGGGTTAATATCCAAAATATATAAGAAACTTCTACAACTCAATAGCAAAAAGCAAAGTAACTACAGAACTGGGCAAAGGACTTGATGGACATCTTTCCAAAGAAAATGTGCAAATGGCCACCAGGTACATGAAAAGTTGTTCAATGTCTTTAAACACAAGTGAAATGCAAATCAAAACCACAAGATAGCACCTACACCTGTTAGGATGGCTAACATTAAAGAAACAAGTACTGATGAAAATGTGAAGAAGGGAAACCCTGGTACACTGCTGGTGGGCGCCAACAGTATGGAAGATCCTAAAAAAAATAAAAATAAAAATAGAACTACCATATGATCCAGCAATCCCACTTGTGGGTATTTGTTCAAAAGAATTGGAAAAAAATAAAAGACATTAGGATCTTGAAGAGATATCTGCAACAGCCAAGATAAGTAAACAACTTAAATGGCCAACAGATGGATTAAGAGAATATGGTATATACATATGATGAAATATTTAGCCTTAAAAAAGGAAAATCCTGCCATCTTAATAACATGGTTGAGTGTATCATGCTCAGTAAAATAAGCCAGACACAGGAAGATGAACACTCACTTACATGTGGAATCTGAAATAGTCTCATGGAGGCAGAGAGCAAAAACCAGGGGCTGGGAAGAGGGGAAAATGGGGAGGTGACGATGAAAGGGTATAAAGTTTTAGATAAATAAGTTCTTGATATCCACACAGCATAGTGCCTAGAGCTAATGATAGTGTATTTTATAGTTAAAATTTGCTAAGAGGTAGATTTTATGTTGGGTTCTTACCACACGCACACAAAATAATAATGATAATAAATAATAATGATGACCTTAATGATAATAGTGAAATGGGTGGGAGGAAACTTTATGAGGTGATAGATAGTAGGTTTATAGTCTTGATGATGGTGATAGTTTCACAGATGCATACGCATCTCCAAACACATTGAGTTTTGTATTTGAAGTTATGTGCAGCTTTTGTTATGTCAATCATACCTCAATAAAAAGGTTTTAAAACAACAACAAAAGAGACAAGGAACCTCTTAGGCCGGTGTAGTCTGTAAGAGGTGGGCTGCGGATGGGACGCAGGAGTCAGTTATAGGACGACTTAAGGAAGAACCACTGGCAGGATTAGAATGAAGATGGAATCCAGGGGGGGAGGGATGGGGGGGAACAGTGGCTACAAAGAAGAAAAGAACAAATGGTACCTAGGCTTATTCAGTTTCAACTTTGACTCTGACTCATCCGTTTGTCATTGTAAGGTGTTTAGATTGAAAGAGCGGCACAAACACTCCCATTAAAAGCAGGAAGTAATATTGTAAATGAAATGTCTCCACTGAGTGGGTAACATTTCTCAACTCTTGGTTTGCAGTTGACAGTAAAATAACACCTCCAGGAGTGAATTCCGTGTTCTCCCTGTGACTTTAATTGGACAGCCAGGACACCTACCATCTTGAATTTTATTTACCAGTCCTAAATCAGGAGAGAGTTTCCAGAAGCATGGAGACCAGTTGAAAAAGCAAGCCTGCCCTGGAATCACACTATATTGATTTGGTGCTAAAACAGAATGGAAAAAAATTGCTGAAATATTAGTGTTCAGTTACCACTAAAAAGGATTTAAAATGGGGACATAAGGTATATACAGTTGTGTTCCTTAAATAAAATATTATTTGCAGTCTGGAGAGGTCCTGTGGTACCTCTTGATAAAAGTGTAAAATCTTAATAAATTGGAATTCCTTTTGCACTCTTCTTGCAAAGGAATCGCACAAGAGGGAGCTACTGCAAACAGGTCCTCCAGGGAAAGTCCGGGAGTAATACAGATTCCATACAGCCTTCTCTAACGTCTGGGATTGAGCATGTGGAAGAGTAACAGCTGAAGTTTGAACAACCCAAGGACCAGTAAGATCTCCCATAAGCAAAGAACATTGAATTTTCTTTTTATATTTTATACACTGACAGAAAAATAGAGCAATAAATTCACAGATGATTTTGCAAAACAAGTGTTGAAATTAAAAACAAAATGAAACAACACAGAGAGGATTTTCTGATTTAAACTATGACTATCTCCATGTGTGGTTAGTGAGTATACCCACCCCTGAATATTATATGAATGTTTCATTCTCATAAGAGGCTGGAAAGAACAGAAGCGTTGTACATGGCTGCACTGGGAAAGACCTCCATGAGAATTACCTGGGTCTTCCCTACCCCCACCCCCACCCCCGTGGTTATTTCTCGTGGATGTTATCAGTGAAAAATTTCCAGTCCTCTTGATAATCACACAAATATCTCTCCTTGCTCTAACCCTCAAGTGAAGTCTGTTTGTAGTAGGGCACAGATGCATAGTACGTATGGAATAGGAACAGAGGGAAGAAGGAAACAGGATGCCTTCTAGCAGGGGCAGGTGTGATGGGTTATTGTACCCTTGGTGGGGACTGGAAAGATGCTACAGTATTGTCTTTTCCTCTCCGGAAGCTGGAGCAGGAGAGGGTCCAGCTTGGAAGTGCTCCCTACCGTGAGTGACTGAGTAGAACCAGGACAGAAGATGGAGCTAAGAAGAGCTGGTGACCTGTGTTTGGCTTAGGTGACAGAGAGAGAAGGGGATCTGGCGGTTGGCACAGGAACAAGCCCAGCTCACTGGGTTATGAAAACATACGGTGATTTAGGGGTAAAAACAACAACACTAAATCCAAAATCAAGAGACTGCATTTGCGCAACGTGCCTGGTTTCACATCTCTGGCAACAAAGTTTGATTTCCATACTCTGTATCTGCAGTCTTATCTCTACCATCCTACCGCAGTTCATGCCAGTCAAGCTCCTCTAGAAGGACATTGTGACTAAAAAACACTTATGGTCTATCCAGGGAAACTAACCCCATGTGTAACATTAACTTCTGAGTTTCAAAGCAATTGCTTATACCCGAGCTTTTGAAAAATCCATTTGTCAGTTGAAGATGCAATGAACTATTTTACATGCGCGAGTTGTTATCTTTTTTTCTGTTTTTACTAAACCTCTTTAGATCTTTCCCTTTAATACCGAAGCATATTATCTCTTGGAAATAGGTTTATAAAAGATTAGATCTGCCTGATTTCATTCTGCTTCACCTGATTGCTGCTTGTCTGAATTAGACCTATCTTTGAAGATTAATGACAGCTTCTACCCATCATCAGTACAGGGGACTACATCTCTATATTTTATTAACTGGCCATTGTTTTTGCTCCATTCTTCCTTTTCAACCTGGTCTTAGGTAATTTATCTCTACAGGCAGGTGTTAATGCACCTCACTGTATTAGGCACATTTGTAAATAAAAATAACGAATACCCAGACAGGTTAATGTTCTTGCCCAAGTTACCTAAGTAGCCAGCATCTTTAACTTGGCATTATTAATAATTTTAACCACAGCATTTTTTTGTCTTTTTAGGTCCACACCCAGAGCATAGGGAAGTTTCCAGGCTAGGGGTCGAATTGGAGCTGCATCTGTGACCTACACCACAGCTCATGGCAATGCTGGATCTTTAACCCACTGAACGAGGCCAGGGATTGAACCTGTGTCTTCATGGATACTAGTTGGGTTTGTTACTGCTGAGCCACAATGGGAACTCCTGAACCACAGCACTTCTGACCTAGAAGGGACTTAGGGACCATCTTCTAAAATCCCCTCTGTTCAAGTGAGTGAGACAGGTGCAAACAGACGCTCTCTGCTGGGGGCTTGAGACATGTTTCCCTAATTGGAGTGAGTTCCCCATATTACCAAGCATCTAGGGGATAATCTCTATTCAACTTTCCGATTTATAGTTCAGTACAGTTCACAGAAATCTTTGAAATCCAGGCTACTGTATCAGTTAGTAGGCTCTCAATTTTAAGTACTAGAGTACCCAACTAAAAGTGGCTTGAATCTTAAGAATTTATCCATGGGGGAGAGGGGAGAGAGTGGGATGGACTGAGAGTTTGGTCTTAGTAGGTACAAACTATTACATTTAGAATGAATAAGCAATGAGGTCTCACTGTACAGCACAAGGAACTGTATTCCCAGTTACGTTTTTACTTGTGAGAAAAGGTCTTGCCCCCAACACCCAGAAATAAGTTCCCACCAATGAAGATGTGATATCTTATTTTAATCTTTCGTTATCTCCGTAACTTAGAAAACAGAATCAACCCCAAAAAACAAAGCCGTTGAGACCAAGTGGTGAGACTAATGCATGTTTAAGACAATGAAATGAAGTTACCTATAAACTCAATGTCCAAAGAAGAAGAATTGGTGTTCACATTGGTGACCATAATTGTGTCTGAGTCAGTTAAACAGTATTAAATTACCCCAGCGCTCTGGGGAAAGATGGGCATTCTAAGATGGTCTGAGAGTGGCTTGAATCACAAGATGCTTCTTGTTCTTGAAAGATGAATAAGTAGGTATTCGTGGAAGACAAAATACCTTTGCCAGCCTGCTTGTAGGCATTACCAGTAAGCACAAAAATGAGGTTTTATAAGAGACTTAGGGAATAGAAGTTTAGAGTTTGAATTCTCTATTTACGGTTATTGGCAGAAGGAAACTTTTGTCTCTAACACAAACTGTCCTGTCCTCTAGCTGTCAAGGTGAATCAGCTGTCTGCCCTAAGCATGTTTGATTGATCAGTTGCTTAACATCATTTACTAAGCAACACATGGTGTGCTGGATTGACATTTGATATTGATCTTTCAGCATAAAAGACATAATGTGGTTTATTCTGGGCCAATATGGCCAAACTCTATTTGATTTCACATGATTTTTTTCTGTTTTCCCAGAAGCCCTTTTAAATCTGAGTGGAACTGCATGCTGCGTAGTATAATGGGATAGAGTAGTTGATATTCTTATATGGAGATCAAGGTATTTTTTTTTCTAGAATCTTCTAGTTTGGAACAATAATAATACCATCAAGAGCAATAACAATGAGAACAAAAACGCATATATTAAGCGTTGATGTGTAGTAGTCAGTCTTAAATTTGCACAAGTTATCTAATCACACCCTAAGAGCAGCTGGATGAGTTGGGCACTTCTTTAATGTATAATTTAAAGATGACTCAAATAAGAAAGATTAAGAACTACCCTCAGATCGCCCCAGTCTCTACGTGACACAGACTAGGTTTCTGGCTATTTCTCCAGAAACTTTGCCCTGACATATTCTCGTCTCAGGAGACTAGGGCTTTAGCATTCCGCCACTAAAATATCTATTACTTACACATTTGATAGAGTGATTTTTTTTTCTTTAACTCCTAGGAAGCCTACATTGTAAATCTGATTGCTAAGTTATAGGGAGCAGAGCTTTTTTGTGACTTAACCTGTACCTTGATCACTGGGGATAAAGAGAACCAGGATAATTTAAGGCCCCCACGGAGCATCCTTGTCCAGAGTGATCAGTTCAGGGGATACGCGGTATATCTAGCTCCCATTGCAAATTTACCAGGCCTATTATCATGAAAAGGGGTTTGAGAAATCCTTTATTTTCTTAACCTTGGTTTTCCCAAACTTTTGACTAAGTGACTTTTAATCAATTGATGGTATTTATTAAATAATACTTAATATCTAATAACATTGCTATTACACAGGCACGAGATGGGAAACATAGATCTAGAAAGGATATAGAAAGGCCTTGTGTGTAATTTTTCCAGAGCTGCCTTTATGTCCAACTAATAAGCAGTGTGATTTATACATAAGTAACCATATTCAAAATACAGAGCAGACCCACATATTGTGGGATTTTAAAACAATGGTTACATTGCAAAATAACCATATATCATAAAATCAACTTTTAAAAGTATAATTCAGTGGTCTTAGTATATGCAGAGCTGTGACACCATCACCACTGTCTAATTTTAGAACATGTTGGAGTTCCCACTGTGGTGCATTGGAAACGAATCCGACTAGGAACCATGAGGTTGCAGGTTCAATCCCTGGCATCGGTCAGTGGGTTAAGGATCCGGTATTGCGATGAGCTGTAGTGTAAGGTCACATATACGGCTCAGATCCTGTTGCTGTGTCTGTGGTGTAGGCCGGCAGCTGTAGCTCCGATTGGACCCCTAGCCTGGGAACCTCCATAAGCCGCTGATGTGGCCCTAAAAAGGACATGTTAATCTCCTCAAAAGGAAAGCCCACACTAATTAACAGTGCCTGTTACTCTTCTCTTGCTCAAACTTGTGGTAAATACTAATCCACTTCTATAGATCGGTGTATTACAGATATTTTGTATGAGTGGAATCATGCAATATTAGATCTTTTGTGACTGGCTTCTTTCATTTAGCATAATGTTTTCAGAGTTTATCCATATTGTAGCATAGGTCAGTATTTCATTCCTTTTCATCATCAAATAATATTCCACTATATGGCTATATCGTATTTATATATCCTTTCCTTTGCTGATGATATTTGTGTTGTTTCTACTTTGGGGCTATTATGAGTATTATTATTGCGAACATTCATGTACAAGTTTTCAATTCTCTTGGGTACATATTTAGGATTGAAATTACCAGGTCATAGGATAACATTGTGTTTAACTTCTTGAAGAAATGCCAGACAGTTTTCAAAAGTATCTGCACCATTTTACATTCTTACCAGCAGTGTGTGAGGGTGTTCATTCCTCTACATCCTCATTAACACTTATTTTTTTCCTTTTTTAAAAATTGTAACCATCTTAGTGGTTTTGAAGTGTTTCATTTCGGTCTTGACTTACATGTCTCTAACAATGGATGATGAGCATCTTTTCTGTGCATATTGGCTTTTTACATAGTTTCTTTGTAGAAAAATGTATATTTAAATTCTTTGCTGACTTTTTGATTATAGTAGTTTGATGATAACCCATTTTTTTAAAAATTGGGTTATTTGTCTTTTTGTTTTTGAGTGGTAGAAACTGCATGTACGACCCAATATAAATTCTTTATCAAATATATGAATGCATGTATTTTCTCCCACTATATGGGGTGTTGTTGAAACATGGCAGATGTTCATTTTAAAATTTTAATGGAGTTCAGTGTTCAGCTTATCTTTTTGTTGCTATCATTGCTTGTGCTTTTGGTGTTGTATCTAAGAAATCATTACCTAATCTAAGGTCATGAATAGCCATTCTTCTAAAAGTTTTATGGCTTTAACTCTGATATTTAAGTCTTTCAAGTTATATTTTGTAGGTGGAAGTAAGGTCCAACTTTATTCTTTTACATATGAATATCCCTTTAATGTAACACCACTGCTGAAAACAAATATATTTTGAAAATTGAATTGTGCATTAGTTTCCTAAGTCTGCTATAAAAGAGTTTCACAAACCGAGTGGCTTAAAACAACAGCAATTTATTGTCTCACAGATCTGGAAGTTAGAAGTTGGAATTCAAGGGGTTAGTAGGGCCATGTTTCCTCTGACATTTGTCGGGGAAAAAAACCCTTCCTTGCCTCTTTTATTTTTGCGGTTTTGTTGGGAGTTCCTTGGGTTATTGATATATTACTCCAATCTCTGCTTCTTTTATCACGTGGTTGTCTTTCCCTGTATGTCTCTCTCCTCTTCTTATAAAGACACCAAAGTAAATGGTAAGTCCAACATAAGACAGTCATCCCTACTCCAAAAGGAACAAATTGGAAGAAAAAGGTCATGGATCACAAACATGTCTAAAACCCAGCAGGACAAATTCATTAGATCAAAACCAGTGAATAATCCTCTTTGGCTCAAAGAATGCTTTCTTGGCCTACAGGTATGGTGGCCTCACCCTCCAAGTTCCAGGAGTCTCAGTCTTGAAGCCTTGGAAGGCCCTGTTGCCAAAGCCTCTGCATGGTGGTTCTTCTTTCATTTTGTGCTATCTGTCCCTTTCAGTCTAGGCTGGTAGTATTTCTGCTGGTATAAAACACCATGCAACTCATAGAAATCCAAGACATCAAACAAGAGAGTCCTCCCCGTGTTTCTTCTAAATAACTACATCTCTATTTCTGACTTCTGCTGAAATGGCTAATCGGATGCATGAATCAAATACCTAATCTCTTCAGGAAAAAAAAAAAAAAAATTGTTCAGCCACAGCCTTGGCCCCAACTCAGAATTCTGTGTTTGGATAGGTTTAAAAATTTCCACATTCTCAAGTGCAGGCTTCTTTTTGTTACTAGAGGTGTGGCCTTCCTAGGACTATGTCTGAGCTTTTCACAGGCTCCAATACACATCTCATTCCCAGGTTTTCCTTCTAAGTTTCTGGTGATTTTTCTCTTTTGCCCCAACTGATATTGCTGCCCCAGGCAGCTGTGATGTTATTCTTTTGCTACTGACTATTCTTAATATATGCTCTGGGGTACTGTTTTTCTCACAGGTAATCTCTAAGTCAACTGTGCAAATATTCTAGAGCCCAAAAGAGGGAAAATAAACATGTCATGCAAAAATCAAAATACTTCTCCTAGAAGAAGAAATAATTACCCAAAATGGAAGATCAATTTTTTAAAATTGGAGGAACAATAGAAATACTTAGTAAGAATATACAATAAAGCAAGAGCTTAACAATGAGACCAAAGCCAGAAAAATTAAAAGCTCAAAAGTGAGATGATAAAAGGAAATAAAATTAAAAGATAGCTTGTAAACTTAATGAAATAAATGAAATTAAAATTAGAAACAAAATGCAAATAGACACTGCTGAGAAAGGAATTAGTGGCATAGAGGAAAGTCTTGTAATAACAGAATAAAAGAGAAACTGTTTCTTAAAAAAAGACAAAAATTAATGTATAGCCAAGTATAGAAAAAATGTAATCTAACATAAGGATAATTTATGTGCCTGAAGTACAGATTTAACAAATGCGATATAAATTACATGTAAATTATAAAATAAAAATTCCCTATTATGAATAAAAAACAAATCTTGATTTTTGTATATAAGTGCATAGATAAAAATATAACAGGACACTCAACACCAGACATAAAGAAAATAAGTTAGTGAACCTTAAAGAAAAAGAAATAATTCTTCTGGTATTCAGACCTAGGAGAAAAAAAAAAATCAAGGAAGAAAATAATAGACTGATCTCACATTTTTCTAAAGTGTCATTCAATGCCAGAGGACAATTACAAATGCACGTGAATGCTGAAAGAATAAAAATACGACAGGAGAATATTCCATACAGCAGAATGTCCATCAAAAACAGTACCGACTATTTGCTATTTCCAAATATGACATCGCTATAGCTTTTCTTTAAAAGAATTACTTGACAATGGACTATATCCATTTAAGATCTAAATAAAAACTGAGAATTTGGGAATTAAAGAGATATGCTAAAATGATTGGTGAAAGTTGATTAATTTAAAGATTAAATCAATTTATAGAATATGGGAATTTTCTTTTTGATTTCCGTCTTTGTACTTGGATTCATTATTTGAATTCATTATAATGAACACATGTGATTTTCCCAGTTAATTTTTTAGAAGTAGACAGAATTGGAAAATAATTAGCAATTGTTAATGTAGGACCATAGGAATATATATTTCTATTATTGTTTAGTAGTATAGATTTTTTTTCAGTTAAAAAATAGTATTTGTAAAAAGAACTGAGTTAACCCTCCTTAATGAGCTCATGATTTCGTGAAGAAGAAAAACCATGATAAACTACAAAATGACATAACATTGATAAAAAACATGAAAATTAATGCTTTATAAAAGGGATGGGGGGAGGCCAATAAATCCTCTGCACTGTATGGAAGATAAAAGTGAGCCTAGTAAGTAACCTAACTTGCAACTATATTATAAACCCCATGAAGGCACACAAAGAAGTATTAACCTTTTTCAGTAGACAGTGGGAAACTTTCAAAACCTAAGAAGGAACAGGGTCAAAGAGACATAAAGGGACCTTAACCTTTCAGAAAATAATTTCAGAATTTCATGGTAAGCACCTATCAGCTAGCAATTTGGCTGTCCTGCTAAAAACCAAGGAAGATTTTCAAAATACATTAAAATTCTCTTTTAAACAGGAGATCAAATATTTATATGTTCTCTTTCATGAAAAATACTTGAGTCATAATACAGCGTGGTTAGGCAAGAGCTCAGGATGAAGTTTTATTCATTGCACTTGAGGAAGAAGCGAGTGGTATAGATGGAAATGAAGAAAGCTTTAGTCTTCAGGATTTTTCCCAAGACTTGCCACTACGCTATTCTGAAGTACAATTGAGAAGAAAATGGCAAGCATACAACTCAGACTATGTGATAACTAGCTTATCTCCTATTGTGAGGATCAAGGTTACTAACAACTAATTTCTTTATTATTTCCTCATCTGTATAATCAAAATAGCACTTACCCTACCTAAATGATATGATTCATGTAGGATCCGTAACGGGATGATAATAGTGGGATAAAAGACTTCTTCACTGGCAGAGTATGGAATTCCAAATTTTCTTTTTCACAGTGCAATGAGAATACTGCCAGCAATTGTCAGAACAGACTTGTTCAGAACTCTAGAAATTATCCAAAACTTAAAAAAAAAATCTGAGTTGATTCAAGAAGTGACTAAATGCCGGTAAGAACAGCTAGATTTTTATCAGTTAAACTAAGCTATACCCATTCCCCTGTCCTAAACTCCATCATGGCAAGCATGGTAAGCACGGTAGCTATGGAAACCATCAGCCAAACAGGCATTGGAGGGGTAAGACAGGTTTGAAAACGCTCCAAAAATGCCCATCCCAAGGAAGTTGTCAGTGTTTAATCTACCTGGCAGTTCCCTGGAAAATTCCATTCACAGAACTTGATTTGACTTGATTTAGAATTTGCCCTGTGGGAGAAGCCCTACCCCAGAGCATATGTCAAAAATAATCAGTGGCAGGATATTAACATCACAGCTGCCTGAGGCACCAATATCAGTTGGGAAAATCAAGAAACATCACCAAATCAGAAAAAAAAAAGAAAAAAATCACCACAAACCTTAAAGTGCAGTCTGTGAATGGGACGTACCTTGTACATGGGGGCCTTTGAAAGACTCAGGCATATTTTGGGGATCTAGAAAGCCACACTCAGCCACCTCTCCCCGTCTTGATGGGGTGTTCCGGTGTGTGTGAAACTTATCTTTTCAGCCAGCTTGAACCCCTGGTTGTCTCTCAAACTCATATGATTATTAAGCCACCTACTTTCTCTTGGTGGCTCCTTAGCAGTTGAGGGTGTCAACTGTCAAGACCTGTCAATGCCTCAAAGGGAGGCTGTCATTCAACACCTTAATGCAGGCTGATTGGAAGCTGGACTCTCAGGCAGCATCTTTTCTTTTTCCTTTTTTTTTTTTTTTGGCCTTGCCCACTGCAGTGACAACACTGGTCCTTAACCCACTGCACCACAAGGGAACTCCTCAGGCAGCATCTTACCTAAGCAGACTCTTTTCAGGGAAAGACTGGGAGATGTTTCTGTCTGCTCCCTCTGTACTTAGCCCTTGGGCGGCACGCTGGTCAGGAACTGTTTGTTTGTACAGTCCAGTGAGACTTAGGAATGCGGGCTCCTTTTAACACCAGATCAAGGCAGTGAAGGGGTACATCCCTTGGGTAGCATCCACGACCTCCTTCTACGGGGACACCAGTGACTTGGAGGTGCCAGAGGGAGAACACGAAGACACTGCCCACTGGCCTCTTTGGGCTCCAGGCTCCAGGGAAGCTTGTAGTTACGCCCCGGATACGTGCTCAATTAGAAGGCTGACCCTCTGTCTGCCTAGAGCTTTTAAAAGTATGTAAATCAGTCTTTTTCTGGAAAAGACTAGAAGATGGACAATTCTGTGTGCTCTCTCTGAGCTAAGACCTGGGTGGGTATAGCCACTGTGAGGATTTGCAAGCTCATTGAAAACCATTTCTTTGTCTTCTGTGGTCTTCCGGGTTTTGTAGGTGCAAGTCCCCTTCACTTTCAGAGCCAGCTGTCTGGATGCCCATCTCTCAGCTGGAAGTCTTAAAAGTGGGGTGCTAGATGTTGGGTCCATACCCTTCACCCCGTGGTGAGAAGCTGTGAGTCGTGTGTTCCTTCCTGATGGTATGTCAGTGTGCCTGGAATGGGATTTAGCGTGAGAGTGTGTCTCAGCCTGCCCCACCCATTTTGACAGAGGTGTTTTCTCATTTTGCTGCACATGAAGGAGTCACTCAGCTAGTTTCTGGACTGATTTCAGGGGTAATTGCTCCATGAAGAGCCAGTTAGTGTGTCCATGGGAGGAGGGAGGTTTAAGAGCCTCCTAAGTCACCATCTTGGGCTGGAATCTGAAAAATCTTTTTTTTTTGTCTTTTTGCCTTTTTCTAGAGCCGCACCCGCGGCATGTGGAGGTTCCTAGGCTAGGGGTCTAACAGGAGCTGTAGCCGCCGGCCTACGCCACAGCCACAGCAACGCGGGATCTGAGCCGCGTCTGCGACCTACACCACAGCTCACAGCAACGCCGGATCCTTGACCCACTGAGCAAGGCCAGGGTTCGAACCCACAACCTCATGGTTCCTAGTCGGATTTGTTAACCACTAAGCCACGACAGGAACTCCTGAAAAATCTCTTAATATTCTCTAAGCCACAGCCTTCTCTGTCTTCACTATGATCATAATAATTACCTTAAAACAATGTTTATGAAATTATTGATGTATATAAATTATATTAGTGTAACATGATTAGACATCTCATTTTTATTGAAAAATTAGTACATGTAATTCACAGCACTGTGATTACAATGATTATGGGAATAATAACCTCAAAAATTTATTGAACACTCTCTGTGTAATCTGCTCCTTTTCCCTGATAATTAGCAGTGTCTTGGCCAGCATTCAGACTTGGTTTTATTTGACTCCAACTCTGTTCTGTCCAATCATTATTACTTGACCCTCTGTTCTGATTTTATCTGTACCTCATTCTCTTTAATTTTTTTCATTTTTTTAAAGTTGGATTGAAGTATAGTTGATTTACAGTGTTGTGATAATTCTGCTGTACGAAAATGTGATCCAGTTATACCTATCCTCATTCTGTTTAAAATGTTCTCTTAGTAGTTCAGTTTCTATGAAATGAAAGTTTCTCGAGAGCATGGCTTACTTCTTATCTATCTTATTTTAGCCTCTTAAAACTGATAAAACAAAAAAAATTATTAATAATTTCTACTTCCTTAGTGATACTCTTTATCAGAGAAGTTGCTATTGAACTCTATTTGAAAAATACATATTATATTAATTATATTTATTAGCTAGGGAGATGCCTAATCAGCATTCTGTGAAGCGACTTACCACACACTTGCTGATTATGTCCTTTCTTAATGTGAATTATACGTAAGAGGCTTTGTTTACCTGAAAAGCTGTGTGTAAAGTACCTAGATCTTGACACTCTTCATATTCCCTGGGATAATATATTAATATTTAAAGATGGTAGTTTATTAGATTATTATTAGATTTGAAGTTGACACTTTAATTGTCTGTTGTCTCTGAAAGCGGAACAGTTCTGTGTGGGATGCAGCTTCTGTAAAATGGATATTTTTTACAGTATAATTTGTCAAAAGTTTTTCACAGAGGATCCAGACACCCAGAGGAGCACTAAATGTTAGTGTTGGTATTGAATCCTGTTGCTCTGGTGTGCTGAAAAGAAAACTGGCAGTTCTATGCATGACTTTGATCCCATCATTTACTTACCTTATAATATAACAAAATGCCTATGTACAAATATATTTGTTTTTTGTATTTTATTGATTTTGTCATCATTATTATGCTTCAGTAATTATCATGAGATTATTGCCTAGCATTGACACATTGTAAAGTTTTAAGTGCCCAGTATGCTTAATTTCATATATGCTATAAGCAGCATAATATTTTATTATTTGTATAGTCAGTTGTCTTTGACAGAGATTTTCAATAATCAGAAAAAAGGCTTTTATGTATCCCTGCAAGATATCCTTTGTGGTGCTCATTATTCCTCCTAATAAAACCAAATTTTTACTAGTATCATAGTCCTTCTACCTGAAGGACTTTACTTTCTGAAAACATTTTATAAAGTAAGTCATCTAGTGATAAGTTCTTTCAGTTTCATAAAAAAGGTTTTCTGTCACCTTCATTTTTGAAAGAGATTTTCACTGCATATAGATTCTAAGTTGATTGAAAAAAAATTTTTTTTCAGTAACTAAAAAAGCTGTTTCACATTTTTCTGGCTTGCAAGTGTTTTCAACCAGAAATCTGTTATTTTTATCTTTGTTCCTCTGCATGTAATTTATCTTTTCTCCTTGGCCTTTTTAAGTTTTTTTCCCTTTATTGCTGGCTTTAATCAATTTGATTATGGTGTTTTGTAGTGTAGTTTTCTTCATGTTTTTGTGCTTGGAGTATGTTGAGTTTCTGAGTTCTGTGGGTTTATAGTTTTCATTAAATTTGGAAAAAATTTTGACCGTTATTCTTTCTTACCTTTCTTTTTCACTCAATCCTTGGGGACTACAATTGCGTGTATATTTAGCCGCTAGAAATTCTCCCCAAACTCACCAATACTCCATTCTTTTTATTTTTTATCATTTTTTCTCTGCTTTTTTTTGAATAATTGCTTTTGCTATGTCTTCAAGTTCACTAATATTTTCTATTCCAGTGTGTAATATGCAGTTACTCTTCCTGTATTTTTCATCATTAGATTTTCAATTTGGGTCTCTTTTTTTACCTTTCATTGTCACTACTTTGTACTTCCAGTCTTACCTCCACCTTCTTGGGCATATCCAGTTAAGTTATAATTATTTTATTGGTTTTTATTTCTCCTGTACCAATTCTATTAATCACATCATTTCTAGGTCAGTTTCTATTGATTGATATTTCGCCTCATTATGGGTTCTGTTCTCCTTCACTTCTGCATGCTCACTCGTTTTTTTATTTAATGATTGTGAATTTTATCCTGTTGGGTTCTGGGTATTTTTATAGTCCTGAAAATATTTCTGAGCTTTATTGTAGGATGCAGTGAAGATACTTGAAAAATTTCAATCCTTTTAAGATGTTTAAAGTGTTGCTTTTAGATCTTATTAGGTAAGATCAGAGCAGTGTTTCATCTAGGTTACTCTTTCCCCACTGAGGCGCTTGCCTTCTGAGTGCTGGACTGTGTCCTCTGAATGATGTTTTCATTCTAACCATCCAGAACTGAAAACATTCCTAGCCATCTCTGAACTCTTATTTTGGGTATTTTTTGTCTTTTTTAATTTTTTTTAGGGCCACACCTGGGGCATATGGAGGTTCCCAGGCTAGAGGCTGAATTGGAGCTGTAGCTGCCAGCCTACACCACAGCCACAGCAACGCGGGATCTGAGCTGCATCTGTGACCTACACCACAGCTCACAGCAATGCTGGATCCTTAACCCACTGAGTGAGGCCAGGTATCGAACCTGCATCCTCATGGAGACTAGTGAGATTTGTTTTGGCTGAGCCACTGGGAGCTCCCCTGGGTATTTTTTAATTCTATTCTCAAGTTGTTTCCGTATGTGCATGCACTGGTCAATTCTCTGATAAATACTCAGGCTATATATACCCTCTGCATATCTCTGTGGTTCTCTCTGTGTGAAATTCTCTCCTCTCTGCCACTCTGCCTTATGACTTCTAGCTGCTTTGGCTTCCCCAGACTCCCAGCTCCATCTCTCCACCCCACGGAGACCACCTGACCCCGCCTCTCCTTTCTCCTTGCACACAGTCTGGAAACTTTCTCTAGGAGGTAAGCTGTTGGAGTGCTCGCCTTGTTTGTTCCCTTTGTCTCAGGGAACTATCTCTTACTCTCTTTCACTGCCTCATGTCCAAGGTCTTAAAAAGTTTAAAGGGCTGCTCTGTCTGTTTTTGTTTGTTTGTTCCAGGTGCGTGGGGCGGGGGGTAGATCTGTTGCTGTTACTCCATTGTCTTCGGGAGTAAAAATTTTCGCTTTTTGAAATAGGGATTAATATATTTTAACTGGTATTTACTTTTTCTCCTTTTTGCCCCTTAAGTTTTACTCTTCATTTAAGAAGTTTCTAGCCTTAAATAACCACAGTATTCTAAAGGGTCCTAGCAGGTGCAATGAGGGCTTGCTCTGCAGCAAAGTGCATGGATTGGTTACTGAGGGCCAGTAAGCAGTGTTCTGGAAGTCTCAGGAGATGCCAGCATGGACAGATACTACAAAGGTCATGGTTTTCACTCCTCATGACACCATAACTCCATGAAACACCTGGGGTTTGGATATAACCCCGAGGAAAAGGGAAATCCCTGAATTGACTGAGATTCCATTTCTTGCAACACAACAGAATACATGTGAAATTTATAACTCTGTATAAAGCATTGCATTCTCTGAGATGAATGGAATAGCAGCACAGAGGGGCTGTTCATTTTGGTGAGGGGAATAGAAAAATGATTGTAAATGTTTATCCGTATTGGATTGAGGTGATAATGACTAAGAAATATGTACAGGTATCAGCATAATAAAAGTAAATTTAGAATTTGCATGGGACTTCCCATGAGAATGAAAGAAGTCCCCAAGGAAATGAGTTTAGACCATGAGTAACGAAGATAAAACTGGTGCGAAGAAGCAAGAGATGCCAGGAAGCAGGGAAAGAACACTCAAAGCCACTGGCAAATAAGGCAAGTTAGGGTTCATAGAACAGACTTGCACGAAGTAGATTGTCAGTAATATTTTGGGCAGAGAGGATGTATTGCATTAGATGGAAAATTCACAGCACACATGCTGACACTCCTACCTCCCACATCCTTAGCAGCCAACATTGAACTACAATGATGTTCTTTTTAATTGGACTCAGGCATATCCTCACAGTTCTTCTCAGTTTAGTTTTCTAAGCATTTAAGATCTGTTAGCCTATTAGAACTGAAGTTAGGGACTCACAACTTGGCTTTAGAAGCACACTTCTCTCTCTCCCACAGTAAGAGAAATATTATTCTTGCTTGATACATAATCCAATATCTTTATTGCCTATTTCTCTCTATGTGGCCACTCGAAAGACCTCTCTTCTAATAGTGTCTTATATTGTACGTGCTTCATTATTTACAGGCATGGTTCCATCTTATACTAGCTTATCATCATAGCATACAAATTGACCTAATGGTGGGATGAGCAAACTTTATGAAAATTAGGAATTTTATAAATTTTAATATGTACATTATAAAACTATAAAGATTAATATTCATAATTTCATAACAGCAGAAGTTAGATGACTTGATCAGCATCACATAGCTGAAAGGAAACACAAACCTTCTCTGGGTCCAAGTTCTACTCTTTTTCAGTTTATTTCACTTTTTCATTGTCTAGATAATAATTCAATTTTTCATGCCTGGCTTTCCGCCCTGCACTCTGTTAACACAGATGAGACTGACCTGTTCTGCCTGTTAAAGAAGATTAAATTATTAGGGGTCTCCTTGTGCTAGCCACTCAGTCACTCATTGTACATTTGCTATTTTAGGTAATTTCTTTTTTTCTCCTTTGTTGAGAAAACATTTCCATTTTATTAACCTTTGAATTTCTCTTAAAAAGGCAAGTAAGCAAATAACGATTTAATACTCACTAATGTTTTATTTTCACAGAAATCAGTGAAGGGAAACATAACCCAGGTATTGTATTTCAAAATGGAATATTAGCCATGTAAAGGCCAAAGTGAAATCTATCCTAGGATTGCTCTACCTGTGAAAGGAATTAAATTATTCAGTCTGCTTGTGGCAATCACTCACTCTTTGTACATTTGCTGTTTTCTGTAATTTAGGTCTCAACAACCCTATGAGATTTTATTTTATTTTAGGTGGATGGAATTTTTATTTTTTAAGTATTATTATTTTTAAAGTATTATTAAACATATAGAGTGAGTGCATTTCAAATTATTTTTTATTTTATTTTTATTAAAGTATAGTTGATTTACAGTGTTGTGTCAATTTCTGCTGTAGGGCATAATGATCCAGTCATACATTTATATTCATTCTTTTTCTCATACTGTCTTCCATCATATTCTATCCCAAGAGATTGGATATAGTTCCCTGTGCTATACAGTAGAACCTCATTGCTTATCCATTCTAAATGTAATAGTTTGCATCTACTAATCCAAACCCCCTTTGCATCCCACTCCCTCCCCTCTCCCTTGGCAACCACAGGTCTGTTGTCTATGTCTGTGAGTCTGTTTCTGTTTTGTAGATAGGTTCATTTGAGCCATATTTTAGACGCCAAATATAAGAAATACCGTAAATTGGTGTTCCCACCGTGGCGCAGCAGCAATGAATCTGACTAGGAACCATGAGGTTGTGGGTTCGGTCCCTGACCTTGCTCAGTGGGTTAAGGATCGGGTGTTGCCATGAACTGTGGTGCAGGTCGCAGACACGGCTCGGATCTGACATTGCTGTGGCTGTGGCATAGACACATAGCTGTAGCTCTGATTAGACCCCTAGCCTGGGAACCTCCATCTGCCATGGCTGTGGCCCTAAAAAGACAAAAGAAAAAAAAAAGGAAATAGCACAAATCATACGGTATTTGTCTTTTTCCTTCTTACTTCACTTAGGATGAGAATGATATTACTTTGTTGTTTCTTATGGCTGAGTGGTGTTCCATTGTATGTATGTACCATGTCTTCTTAATCCATTCATCTGTTGATGGACATTTAGGTTGTTTCCATGTCTTGGCTACTGTGACAAGTGCTGCGATGAACATAGGGATGCATGTAATTTTTTGAATTATTTTATACATGAGGAAACAGAGGCTTGGAGAGATTAAATAACTTACCGAGGATTTGCCAATTAATTGGTGATTGGAATTCTAACCTTGATAATTCTACTGTTTTTTTTTTTTTCCTGGGCTTCAACCTCTTAACTAAAAATCTTCTAAAAGCTATTCATGCCTTCAGTTACCACTCCTCAGTCATTCGTTTGTAATGTATCTCCCCTCGCCCCCAAGCACCACCCAGACCATCCCCTTTCCTAGCAACCTCAAATGGTACAAGGGCTATAAAGGTGAAAGTCTGGCTTTCTGTGGGTCGGTCTATGGTCCACATGGTGTCCAGTGCCTGAAACACAAACACCCAGACCGCTCTTGTTCCTTGACTTGCAAAAAGTCTTTAATCACTCCTGGAAAAATCAGAGTAGTTTCTTTTCTTTGATCTGGCAATTAATCCTGGGATCTTTGGTCAGCTGAAATTCTGTTTGACCACTGTGCTCTTAATTCAGAGCCTAAGTGGATGGCTGGGAGGATCCTCATACCTTTGAACAGCCTGCTCTTTGCTAGGACGCAGATAGGCTCATTTCACTGGTGCAAATTGTTTCCCCTGAGGTTAGCATCTGGGCAGACTGACAGTATGTTGAGTGGCTGTCATCACCATCTGCATTTGCCATGTGGGGATCTTAGTAGCTGTTATAGATGATCTTGTGAAACTCCGCATCCTCGAGGGAAAGCAAAACAGAGGAACACGAAATCCTTTTTTCCCCTCTGAAAGGGAATATGACCGTAAGGAACCTGGGGGTACAGAGGAAGGCAAAAGGAACCCCACATTTGCGGCAGCTAGAGTTTGCTTTTTTTGTGAGTGTGCCTGAGGGCTGGTGAGACCACAGAAATGCATACAGATTCAGAATAGAAAATCACAGAACTTGAGTTTGTGTTTGATTTGTGGGAACATGTTGTCACACTGGGTATTCAAACTCCCCACCAACATTGCAGAAGAGGAGAAGGAACACAGAAGTCCTGGGGCCTGAAGGACAGCCCCAGAGAAGGACATATATTTTTAAATATCCTGATTTATCATAAAAATTCATGAGGAATCTGCATCTGCTGAAATAGAAAATAATGCTTTCCCACCAAACTTCTAGGAAAATAGGGGCTCTAGAAAAATGTGTTTTCCTGGGGCTTACTCCATTGTTCATCTGTTATATATGCTTTAATTTGGGTTGAATAGCATTATACCAAGAAGCAGATCTTTGGGATATAATGGTCTGGCTTGCTTTCTTTTTTATCCTCATGAACTTTAAAGGAAAATAATGCTTCAGGCATCTTCTCTTGCCACTCCATTCTGATAGGCTTTCAGGGCTCCCAAGGGCAAAAGACCTGATGAAAGAGAAAAAACTAGCTCAGGTTTGCCTCGCGGCAGTCTCTCCATGGTATGAAGGCTTTAGCTGTTGAGAAAGGTTTGCATATAATTCATCTTTGCCTCTCCAGCTCGGTGATTGGCATTGAAAAGACCTGAGGATATTGTGAATGGACTTCATTCTCCAGAGCAGTATGTGGCAAGAAAATCCCCAGAGTCACCCCCCTCAGAACTGAAGGGCTGTGTGGTCCTCGAGATTGCCTTAGTGTCACGGGGGTCCTTGTAGGATGAGATGATGGAACTGTCCTAAGATTGAATTTGTTCTTACATATCTGAGGGTTTGTAATTATATATGTAAAAGGAAATCTTTTTGAACTCAACAGGGGTGTTAATGGAAAATTAATTGTATGAGAAATTCTGACAAGAATTCATTATCATTGTTATTAAATTTATATATGGTCAGTTAAATGTCCTATAGCTATGTATGTAATGCCACACTATGATTTAATCAAAATAAAGACAATACTTATAGGGGATCAAAGCTTTTATTTTTTTAATTACTTAATGAATTTTATTACACTTATGGGTGTACAACAATCATCACAACCAAATTTTTATAGCATTTCCATCCCAAACCCTCAGTGTATCCCCCCACCCCCCAACCTGTCTCATTCGGATATCATAAGTTTTTCAAAGTCTGTGAGTCAGTATCTGTTCTCCAAAAATTTCATTGTGTCCTTTTTTCAGATTCCACATGTAAGTGATAGCATTTGATGTTGGTGTATCATTGTCTGACTGACTTCATTTCACATGATAATATCTAGGTCCATCCATGTTGCTGCAAATGCTGTTATTTCCTTTTAATGGCTAAATAATATTCCATCGTGCATATGTACCACATCTTCTTTATCCACTTCTCTGTCGATGGACATTTAGGTTGTTTCCATGTCTTGGTTATTGTATACAGTGCTGCAATGAACACTGGAATACATGTGTCTTTTCGAGTCACGGTCTTCTCTGGATAGATGCCCAGGAGTGGGATTGCTGGATCAAATGGTAACTCTATTTTGAGTTTTCTGAGGAATCGCCATACTGTTTTCCGCAGCAGTTGCACAAATTTACATTCCCACCAACAGTGTATCAGGGTTCCTTTTTCTCCACACCCTCTCCAGCATTTACTGTTTGTAGACTTTCTGATGATGGCCATTCTGGCCAGTGTACTGTAGTACCTCATAGTTTTGATCTGCATTTCTCTAGGAGTGATGCTGAACATCTTTTCATGTGTTTTCTGGCCATCTGTGTGTTTTCTTTGGCAAACTGTCTGTTTAGATCTTCTGCCCATTTTTTGATGGGGTTGTTTGTTTTTTGGGTATTGAGCTGTAGAAGGTGTCAAACCTTTTATTTTTAATCATTACATATTATTAAAGAGTATTTAAGGTTACTGGTGTATTTGTTAGACTGTATTTCAACTTGCTGTGACCTATTTGGGGAACATCAGTCCATCAGTAAAGAGTGGTTACTATTCTCAGCCAAACCATGACTCCTACATGCCAAGGACTCTGATTTAGTAATAATAATGAAAACAGCAGAAGCAACAACAACAATTAAACTAATTACTACCACTTTGGAGAACTTCTTGTGCCAAATGCTGAAGTAAGTGTCAAGCATCTCACTTATTTTTTCAATAACCTTATGAGAGAGGGACTATTATTATTTCACAAGTGAAGCAGCTGAGGATTAGTGCTTTTACATCACCTGCCCGTGGTCACAGAATTGGAGGTAAGAGTTCAAACCCAGGCCACTTGGCTTCAGGGTCCTTGCAGTAATTACTACTTCACACCACCTCCCAATGAACCAGATGGGCCTTTATTCTCCCCACCTCACCTCCGGTACTTACCACAGAGCGCTGATGGATGCTCCAAAACCTAGTTGAGTGGAACTAAAATGTAACACATAGAATTTAACCATGAATATCCAGGGAACTTTTTATAGGCCATATGTGGTGGCCTCACTTGGCAATAAAAAAGATGGACCAAGAACAAAATCCTGATTGATTGCCTTTTCCTCTTGGAAAAAGCCAGAGTTCAGGTTTGGCCCTGGGATCTTCAATTCTTACCCTTCCTGGTGAGATGATCCCAGTATTGTCTTTAGTCATGACAGTGAAGCAGATAATCTCTGCATTTTTATTGGGTTTGAAGCCCTAATTTAAATAAGTTTACTGAGTAAATAGTACCTTCCTCCTCCCAGCTTAGGAAAAATGACAAATGAACCTCTTAAAACTCTTAAGCAATCTTACCAGACAAATGAGTTACATTCATTCATTCACCTCCTCCCTTATCCTCTCAGATTTTCCTTCATTCTTTCAACACACTTTTAAAATTTTTGACATAATTTTGCCTTCCAAGAAGTTCACATGTAGTGAGGGTAACCAGCAGGTAACTAGATGCTTATAACAAGAGTGTCAGTACTGAGACGGTTGAACACTGGGATACGGTGACTGGTTTGCTCATGACTCAGGCTTTTCCTGGGATGCAGGACTTTCAATTGACAACACTCAGGCAGGCCCTGGCAAACTGGTACATTTGGTTACCCTTGCCACGGGAAGGTCAAAGAAGAAAACCATGATGCTGCCTCAAGAGGGAGGGAAAAGTTATCAAGATGTGGTTGTGATGCTAAAATGTCAGGCCAGGCAGATGGGAAGGTCAATTCCTTACCACCCTGGCCTAGTAGCACCCACTTCATATTCCCCAGGAATTCCTGGAAGAAGGGATGTGAGATGTGATGCTGGACTAGACACCCCTGGACAGAGGAGCGGGAGTGTTGGGGTTCGGAGAAGAACATAAGCACAGGTTTGTCCTTTCTGAACGAAACTAAGCTCTTTTTAAAATTATTGCTTTCTAGGGAGTTCTCTTTGTGGCTTAGCAGTAACGAATCTGACTAGTATCCATGAGGATGCGGGTTCCACCCCTGGCCTCGCTCAGTGGGTTAAGGATCCAGTGTTGCCATGAGCTGTGGTATAGGTTGCAGATGTGGCTTGGATCCCACGTTGCTGTGGCCATGGTGTAGACTGCCGCTCCGTTTGGACCCCTAGCCTGGAAGTCTCCGTAGGCCTGCCGCAAGTGCAGCCCTAAATAAAGAAAAAACAAATTTCTTTCTAAAAGTTACAAATTCCATCTTACACATTCCGTTCTTTGCTGTAATCAAAGCCTGAGCCATTTTGCAGGGCCTCTAAAGCAGAATGCTTTTTGGAATTTTCAGTCTGCTGTTTTTCATCCCCTAGATATCACAGAATGAAACATTCTCGGGAGAGGAAAACAGCAGCCAGGTATGGTGGCAGCTTCTCCTTTGCTAGGTGACACTGCATCACTCTGTGCCTCCCAGGGTGCAGCTGAGTCACAGCTGACGCTCTCATGAGCGACCCAGGCAGGAGGACAGGCTGGGGCCTCTGTGGAGGACAGATGCCCTCGGTTCCTGAGGCAGCAATGGACCTCCAGAGGCTTGCTATGTAAGGGTGGTGTGAAGCTGCCAGAAAACCTAATCACTGAGGTGATTATAAGTGCCTTTTAATTGCTGCTGTGTCATGCCGTGTATCTTGGGGTAGGAAAAAGCGGGGCCCTATGAATAAATGATCACTTAAAGTATTTAAATAGAGTATTAGCATATACAACTTTAGAATGCTTTGCTTTACATTACCTTTGAAGCTAAGTGCTTCTTGCAAAGTCTGGAAAAGTCATGCTCAGTGGCAGAGCTGTTTCGATGTCTGGCAGCTTAAAATGCCTATATCCTTGTTTAAAAAAATTTATATGAGCTTTTATAAGTATAAGTAACAGACACATTACAAATTATTTAATTATGTAAGATGGAGATCTAGAATGCTTATTTCAGGGATGTATTGGAAAAAATGTGAAATTGAAAAATGATGTGATTTTAATCCCCTATTTCCAGTTGGCCCTGGAAGTTCACAGACAGCTAAGTTTGCTTGAGAAAGACATTTTCTAATTTACCAAATCTCCCCTTTATGTGGTGCAATTCAAGACCAGAATATTCATTCAAAAAGATGTATGCATCCCCATGTTCATTTCAGCACTATTCGCAATAGCCAAGACATGAAACAACCTAAATGTCCATCGACAGATGAATGGATTAAGAAGATGTGGTATATATACACACACAGTGGAATACTACTCAGCCATAAAAAAGACAAACTAATGCAATCTGCAGCAACATGGATAGGATGGAACTAGAGAGTCTCATACTCAGTAAGCCAGAAAGAAAAAGACAAATACCATGTGGTATCACTTATTTGTGGAATCTAAAGTATGGCACAGATGATTCTTTTTACAAAACAGAAACAGATCACGGCCTAGGAGAACAGACTTGTGGTTTTCAGGGAGGAGGGAGTGGATGAACTGGCAGTTTGGGGTTTGGGAATGCAAACTGTTACATTTGGAATGGGTGGACAATGGGGCCCTACCATACAGCACAGGGGATTGGGTCACTTTACTGTATGACAGAAGTTGAAGAAACATTGTAAATCAACCACTCTTCAATAACAAAATTTCTTTAAAAAATCACTAGGGCAACGTACTAGAAGAATTTTCCTATAAACTTTAGCAGATCAAAAGACATGATCCACTGAAAAGATGTCAGGGAAAAAAGGGTAATTAGGAGACAGTGTCATTGGATGGGATGTCTGCTGCCCAGGCCCCAGAAAGCAAGCTCGTACCTCCTGTCTCCTGAGCCTCAGGCGTCACAGTCCCCGCAGAATCCCAGGAGGTAAAGGGAGGAGGAAGGGACAAGCGAGCCCATGCTGTTTCTGGGATCAGCAATAAGGTACTCTAGGAAGAGGTAGTTTTCTAGACAGATGGACCAGAAATAGCCATCCGCCAGCTCCTACAGATGTGGTTGGGCATTCCAGGAACCCAGGAACTCCTAAAATCCATGGAAGGAAAGATTTAAAAAAGGCCCAACGTTGGAACGTAAAGGCTGTAGGCCATAGATTGACAAACTGTGGCTGTTGGAGCAAGTCCTGCCAGTCTGATTTTTTATAGCCCTGAACTAAGAATGTTTTTTACAGTTTTTAAAGAAGACAATGAAGAATGAATAAAAGAGGAGGCGAAGGAAGATGAAAAATAATGCCAGCCACCATCGCCACACCACCACCACCACAACCACCATCACAAGAGCAGTAAGAAGAAGAAAAAAGAAGGAAAATATGTAACCGAGATTGCATGTGGCCTGCAAAGCCTAAAATACTTACTAATTTGCCCTTTAGAGAAAACGTTTGCTGACCCCGCTGCAGAGCACAGGGGCATCATAACAGAGGCAGGTCACAGCCACCACTGATTTCAGCATCTGTGTCTAGTACATTCTCTAGATACCCAAGCAGGGAGATCCGCCCTGGTGGACACCAGCACAGGGACCAGAGCAAACGAAACACATAACCACATGGACCAGGAGAGCAGGGAGGAGAGCTGTGCGTAGGAGACCTGCGCTGGTAAATCCGTGAGGAGGAAACATGGTTCATCACGAGGCCAAACATGGTCTCAGGAAGAAGAAGGAAAGTAAACCATATTTAGAGACGAGAAATGGCCATGACTGGGAGTTTTAGTATTGAACTGAGTATTACATGAGGCTGTTATCCAGAAAAAGATGGACTAAGCTTAGGAACTTCTTATTTTAAGCAGTTTACTTTATTTTCTGGGATATTAAAATGGAGCTCCAGGGTAAAATGAGAATAGTTGTTGAAAGAAAAGACTAGTTTCTGGAGTTCCTGCTGTGGCACAGTGGGTTCATGCCCAGGCTTGTCTCTGTGGAGGCACTGTTTCAATCCTGGGTGCGGTGGCTTAAGGCTCCAGCGTTGCTGAAGCTTCAGCTATGGCGTGGGTCACAGCTCTGGATCATATCTCATCTCTGGCCCAGAAACTCCGCTATGTCATGGGTGCAGCCAAAAAGAAAGAAGACAAGATCAATTTTTTTCTTGCTTATGCCTGTGCTGTTCATGTTTTAACCCCCTATTGCATTCACTTTATAAAATAATTCTTTGTCTTAGCATAGGAAAGGTTGTGCTGAGGTAACTAAATAATTTTGAAATCTTAGTGGCTTAACATGAAGTTTATTTCTCACACATGGTACTTGCCACGGATGAGTGGGCAGAGGATTCTGCTCCACATAGCATTTCAGAGACCCAGAATGATGGAGGCCATGCTATCTTGTAGCTGTATCAAGGGGAACATGTAGCCTTGGGGTCACTGCAGAGGGGAAAAAATGTATGAAGAACATCTGCTGTAGTTACCTCATCCTTGAAGTAGACACTGTTTCTGTTCATAGTCCATTGGCCAGAACAAGTCACATGATCCTAATCTAACTGCAAGGCTTGGGAAAGAAAAGGGCTCCATTCACCCTTTTCAGCATTCACATTAGAGTTTGAAATGTGTTCATGGTTTAGAAAGCATGCTAAAGTGTTTGTAGACAGATATGGAGAGGCTGAGGGTTTTAAGACAAAGTTGAAAGTTTTGGGGTCAAGGCGAAATAATAGAGTAAAAAATTATGACAAAATAATGAAAAATGAAAAAAAAAAGAATGTAATCTATGGGAGAAAAATTTGATTTCCCAAAGAAGTGTTTCAATCACTAATAAATAGTTAGATATTCTGCCCAGTTTTTTTTGTTTTCTGTTTTTTTCATTTTTGGCTGCCCCATGGCATATGGAAGTTCCTAGGCCAGGGGGGGGTCCAATCCAAGCCTCAGGTGCAACCTAAGCCGTAATTAAAACATTACTGTATCCTTAACCTACTGTGCGGGCCGGGGATGGAAATCTCAGCTTTCCCAAGATGCTACCAATCCCCTTGCACCACAGCAGGAACGCCTCGTTTTCTGTATTAGGGTTTTTACTTTTTTTATATAAATCTTCATGAGATATCTGTATATTTTGGAGAGTAATCCCTTGTCCGTTGCTTCATTTGCAAATATTTTCTCCTATTCTGTGCGCTGTCTTTTTTTTTTTTATGATTTTCTTTGCTGTGCAAGGCTTTTAAGTTTAATTAGTTCCCATTGGTTTATTTTTGTTTTTATTGTCATTATTTTAGGAGGTGAATCCAAAAGGTCTTATTGCGATTTGTCAAAGAATGTTCCGCCTGTGCTTTCCTCTAGGTGATAAAGACAAATATCATATGATATCACTTATAAGTAGATATCTAATAAAAATGATACAAAAGAACTTACTTTAAAAACAGAAACAAACTTGACAGATTTCAAAACTAACCTTACGGTCATAGGTGAAATCACTGGGGTGAGGTAAGAATTTGGAGGGAGGGAATAATACATACATTCTACTGCATAACATAGATAATTAACAAGAACCTACTGTATAGCATAGGAAAATCTGCTCAATAGTTTGTAATAACCTATATGGCAAAAAAGAATGAATTTATGTATGACTGATTTATTTTGATGTACACCTGACACTAATATTATAAATGAACTATACACCAGTAAAATTAAATTAAAAAAAGAAATAGTTGCTAAAACTGTTCTGAGTGTGGGAGCTAAAACGTCTACATTAGGAACATGACACTTACGTCTGTGATATTCATGAAAAATTGGTTTACTCAAAAACACCTCAGAGGTTTAAGAAGTCACATGAATTGTACTTTCATGAATTAATTACTAGGAATCTAATGGATATTTGTTTTTGGTAAGCGTGTTTTAGATGTTCAGTAATAACATCACTATGATTGAAATATGCATTATGGATCTTGCATATTTTTAATATTATCCTCTCGCAACACCTGACTTTCCTGTGGTTTCATCCACTTTGCTTTCTAACCGAGTTTCCCACAGCTAAGTCCATCTTGTGAAATGAGCAGCAAGACTGCATGTCCCAAGGATTGTATATCCCAAAACATGGTGGGCCACTGCTCGGTCTAATTCATGCTCTTGCCCAAAGCTATCTGTAACTTTTTTTCTAGAATCCACCAAGTGAGTATCTTTGAGATGAATGAATGGACCAGCTCTTAGCCAATGAGGATTGAAACTGTAATACTTAAAACTTGAACATAGGAAGGGATAATCTGGCATTGACCTGTGTCTACATGTATGCATTTAAAAAAAAAATAGGTGTTATTTTTTAGAAAAGTTAATATTTGCATAAAAATTGAGCATATAATTCAGAGTTCTCATATACTTCCCTGCAGTTGCCAATATTTACATCTCACGTTATTATTGTACATTGATTATAGGTAATGAACCAACACTGATATATAATTTCAATGAAAGTCTATGGTTTATTTCTATTTCTGTAGTTTTTCCCTAATGTCATTTTTGTGTCCCAGGATCCCATCAAGGATACTACATTAAGTTTCATCTTCATGTCTCCTTAGGCACCTCTTGGCGATGAAAGTTTCTCAGACTTTTCTTGTTTTTTTGATGACTTAACCAGTTTTTAGGAGTCACGTCAGGTATGTTGTAGTATAATCCTCTATTTGAATTCATCTGATGTTTTTCTTGTGATCAGATTGATACAATGGGTTTGAGGGAGAAAGATTACAAAGATAAAACGATATTTTCATCACATCAGACATAGTCTTTGTCAGGTTTCTCCACTGTAGAGTAACTCTCTTCCCCATTTTCATACCGTGCTCTTTGGAAGGAAGTCACTATGTGCAGCCCACACTTTGAGAGAAGGAAATTACTCTTCTCCTCTTAAATGTGGTATATCTACGTAATTTATTTCTAATTCTTCAGTATAGGAGAATTGTCTTTTCTTTCCTATTGATTAACTTATCTTGCATTTATATCAGAATCGACTCATAAATATTTATTTTATACTTTGGGTCCAATACTGCTTTGCTGTGTTCCTCAAACTGTCCATCTTTGGTCATTGGGAGTCCATTCATCTGGCTCCTGTGCTCCTTTGACATACATCCATCAGTGGTGTGGGGTCATTTTTCTGTTTTTGTTTGTTTGTTTGTTTGTGTTAGTTGTTGTTGCTTTTTTTAAATAAGCCACTCCTTAATTTCTGGAACTATAAGATGCTTGTCTTGTATATTTCCTGCTCTAGCCCTAAAATCATCAGTTTCTCCAAGGTTCCCTGGTTCCTTTTTTTGAAGAAGGATATTGAGAACAAAGAACTGGGTGTTGTCACTGAGGTGGTATTTCCTTTAGACCCTCTCAGCAGATAGAACAAAGAAATATATATATATATATATATATACACACACACACACATACATACATATATATATATTTAAATACTTAAATATATATACACACACACATACATATATATATATTTGAAACATGTGTATATGTCTATAAATATTTCTTTATGTAACCATATCCATATTAAACTTAAAATGAGTTCTTAGTGATGTCTCTTATTTTAATCCATCACCACATGGGACATTCCAGTTTCAGACCTTTGCTTATCTGTACACTCCCACTCCAACAGTGAGAAACTTGAGTGTCACAATCCGCCATCAATTTACTTATTTGTTCACCTCCCATGAAGTATCAGAATTCTTCATTTGTAATCTCATGGGAAACAGTTTTACCTACAAGAGTACAGTGCATCCATTTCATTTCCAGTTACTTAAATCAGCACCTTTCCCTGCACCCTCTTCACTGAGGTTATTTCACACATTTATAATACACTTACATTGTCTTGTTACAGTCTGTGTTCTTCTTGGGATCCTCCAACCTTCTAACTGATTAGAAGAATTTTTAAAAATTGCATATAAAAGTTCATTCTTTGGTTTTGACAAATGCATAGGATCATGTGTAAACCCACCACTGCAGTGTCCTACAGAGCAGTTCCACCACCCATAAAAATCCCCTAATGAATTTGCATCCCTCCCTTCCCCCAGAATCCCTGGAAACCATTTATCTTTTTAATTGTCTTATAGTTTTCTTTTCCTAAATGTCATATATTTGGAATCAAATAGTATATACCTTACTAGGATGGTTTCTTTCACTTAGAAGTATGCATTTAAGATTCCTTCATGTGTCTTTATGGGTTGATAGCTCATTTCTTTTTATCACTGAATAATATTCCTTATTATGGATGAACTGTAATTGGTTTATCCTTTCTCATGTGGAGACATGTTGGTGGCATCCTGTATTTGGTGATTATGCATAAAGTCACAAGTGATATTAACGTGCTAGCTTTTGTATGGATATCACTAAAATTGCATAAATCCCTAGGAGGACAATCGCTGGATTGTATGATAAGACTATGCTTAGCTTTGTAACAATACATCAAATTGTTTCCCAAAGTTGCTGTGCCATTTTGCATTCTCACTAGCACGGCAGTTCTTGGTGCTCTACATCCTTGCCAGCAATTGATGTCATTTTCCCCCACCCCAATTTTTAACCATTTAATAGGTTTGTACTAGTGTCTGATTTTTGCTTTAATTTGCAGTTACCTAATACTAAATATTGAACATCTTCTCATATGCTTACTTGCCTCTGTTTATCTTCTTTGGTGAGGTGTTTGTTTAGATGTTTTGTCCAACTTTCATTTGAGTGTGTTCTTATTGTTGAGATTTTTCTTTGTTTGTTTTTTGTCTTTTTGCCTTTTGTAGGGCCACACTCGTGGCATATGGAGGTTCCCAGGCTAGGGGTCCAGTTGGAGCTGTAGCCACCAGCCTACACCATAGCCACAGCAACGTGTGATTCGAGCTGCATCTGCAACCTACACCACAGCTCACGGCAACGCTGGATCCTTAACTCACTGAGTGAGGCCAGGGATCAAACCCACAACCTCATGGTTCCTAGTCGGATTCCTTAACCCTGAGCCACGACGGGAACTCCTTATTGTTGATTTTTAAGAATTCTCTGTATACTTTGGACACACGGTCATTATCAGATATGTATTTTGCCTATATTTTCTCACAGTCTACTTTTTTAAATTTCTAACTTATCAATTTTTTTTCTTATATGGATCCAGCTTTTGGTGTTATATCTAAAAATTCATCACTAAACTCAAGGTCACCTAGATTTCCTCATTTATTACCTTCTAAAAGTTTGGGAGTCCTGAATAGTAGTCTATTTTTATTATATTAGTAGCCTACCACATTGCAAGAATGACCAAAATTAAAAATACCGGCATAGCAAATGTTGGTGAGGATGTGGAGCAACTAAAATTCTTTGATAATGCTTGTAGGAGTATAAACTAGTTCAATTGTTTTGGGAAACTTTGGAGGTCTCACTAAAGCTAAATTCACATTTACCCTATGACCTAGAAATTCTACCTTCAAGAGAATGGAGTAATTTTATCTACATAAAGACTCATATGAGGATGTTCTTAGCTTTATTTACAAAGGCAAAAGAACTAGAAACAAATGTGCAGCTCAAATGATAATGTATAAGTAAATTTTGAAAGAGTCATACCATGGGATAATATCCAACAGTTAAAAAAAAATCTTGCTACACTCAACGGCCTGGATGAACCTCACAGATGTTATGCTGTGCAAAAGAAAGTAGACACAGAAGAGTCTGTATTGCATGATTCTATTTATAGGATGAACAACTGTGCTGATTTTAGTATTGAAAACTCCACATCTGGGAATCCCCTCAGTATCAGGCCAACTAGACTGACTAGTCATGCTACTTTCATGTGAAGTTTAAGAATAAGCATAATTAATCGGTGTTTATAGATGTTAGAATAGATATTACTTCTGGATAGCACATCAAATAGAAAAAGGCAATAAGGAGCTTTCTGCCCTGGGGAAATTGTATCTTGAGCTAGGTGATGACTCTAGGCTATATACACATCTACCAATTCATTGGCTGTATATTTAATAGGAGTGCAGTTTATGTACGTAACTATACCTCAATAAAAAAATTAAATAAAAAGACATTTCCATACTCTCTGGCTAGGGATCTTAGAAATTTCTTTAAAACATTCCTAGTTAAGCTTTCTCACATGTAAAGTGAAGATAACAGTAATTATATGGCTGCTGTGAGTTAAATAATATTTATAAAATATCTACCATGTAGTAGGCATTCAACTAATACTGGGTCACATCGTTGCAAATCTGTGGGTAAATGCCTTTCCCAGGGGAAGATTTTTCTGTTTCCAGAACTTCAGAGAACTTTCCATGCTTGAGTCATGCATTCGCTTGTGAAAAGTTATTTTTTAACAACTTTTCTTCTCGGCAGTCACCACCTGTGATGAAAACACAGATGAGGAAGTTACATCCCAGCAGCTACGAATAATAGCAAGAAGTCTTTTGAACGATTTGGCTTGAGGAAATGATAAAAAGTTATTGAGTCATCAGAGTGGTTCACCACATCACGATGTATTTCCTGCTGTTTTCTCTGGAAATGTTTTCTACTTCCCATGAGACAGACCCAGGAAAATTTGCTGAACAGCAGGCAATTGGGGTGAGATCTTCTGCAAACATTCTCTCACTGAAGGTAACTTAGAGGTCCCACTTTGGAATAAGAAAGACAGTGGAATGTCTAGTTCCCTTCTCTTGGGTCACTTATAGCTTAGGTCACATTGCAGCTCTCAGAAGGGATGCTTGTAAGGGACCCTCTTGCAACACTTAGAATATCTTTTGGTTGGGGCATTCAGTCCATTAACATTTCAGGTAATTACTGGTATATATGTTCTTATTGCCATTGTATTAACTGTTTCGGGTTTTTGTTGCTTTTTTTTTTTAGCCCTGAAGTTTTGATATAGGAGTCTATATACAAATGAGATTGTTTGAAGTTGTTGGTTTCTTAATTGCACGTGCGTCTCCAGTGACCTGCATTTGTGCTCTCTTCTCACGATTTCTGATTTTGGTAGCATAGTTGTGCATGGATGCTTTAGTATCTTTATTGTATATATACCTTTACTGGTGAGCCTTGTCATTTATGGTGTTTTTG
>PVHT020004944.1:25812893-25867866 GCA_004024745.2 Catagonus wagneri
AGGTATGGGGTTGCTTCTATCGCGTAATCGCCCCTCCTACCTCTTGATATGGTCTCCTCTTTGTCTTCTGGAGTAGAATATCTTTTTTGGAAGTTTACAGTCCATTTGGTTGAAGGCTGCTCGGCATTTGTTTGTAGTTTTGCTGTTTTTCGGGAGAGAAGTTTAGCTCCAGTCCTTCTATTCCGCCATCTTAATCCAAAAACTCTATCGCAACACTTAGAATAGAGTCTATAGATTCTAAGTGCTGAGCAGTGTATCTTGATGCTTGCAGACCCTGAACTCTGCAATTGCCACTTCATGCATTTGCTTTTACACCTTTATGAGTGAAATATTTGGGTTTCTATTCAGTTGATTCCTGTGTATCTAGAAAGTCTATCAACCTGGCTAAGAAATCTTGTGACTTTTGGAGACAGCTTGCCTGGGGTCCAGGAATATTACATGTTCCTGCCATCCAGTACAGTGTACTATTCTATTTGGTTTTCCATTTTTCTCCCTTAACATAAATTTCTGGAAATTTTCACTTTATATGCAAATATGTAAAAGCATATACTTTATATTTATTTTTCATTTTTAATTTTATTACAGTATAGTTGACTTAAAATGTTGTGTTTGTTTCAGGTGTATAACAAAGAGAATCAGCTATACACATATCCCTTCTTTTTCAGATTATTTTCCCATGTAGGTTATTACAGAGTATTGGATAGATTTCCCTGTGCTATACAGCAGGTCCTTGTTACACATCTGTTTTATGTATAATAGTATGTATACGTCAATCCCAAACTCCTAATTTATCTCTCCCCCCACTGTTTCCCCTTTGGTAACCATAAGAAATCTTTGAGTCTGTTTCTGTCTTATGAATAAGTTCTTTTGTATAATTTTTATTAGGTTGCACATATCAGGGATCTCATAGGATGTGTGTCTTCCTCTGGCTGTCTTAACTTCACTTAGTGTGATTATCTCTTGATCCATTCATGTTGCAGCAAATGGCATTATTTTGTTCTTTTTTATGACTGAGTAATATTCCATTTTGTGTGTGTGTGTGTGTGTGTGTGTGTGTGTGTGTGTGTGTATGTGTGTATATACATACCACATCTTTTTTTATCCATTCCTTTGTTGATGGACATTTAGCTTGTTTCCATGTCTTGGATATTGTATAGTGCTAAGTAAACATTGTGGTGCATGTATCTTTTTGAATTACGGTTTTCTTTAGATAGATTCCTAAGTGTGGGATTGCTGGATCATATGGTAGTTCTATATTTAGTTTTTTTCTTCTCTGTAGTGGTTGTACCAATTTGCATTCCCACCAGCAGTGTAGAAGGGTCCCCTTTTCTCCATACCCTCTCCAGCATTTACTGTTTGTAGATATTAGGATGATGGCCATTCTGACTGGTACAAAGTGATACCTCATTTTAGTTCTGATTTGCACTTCTCTAATAATCAGTGATTTTCAGCATCTTTTCATGTTTTTTTTTTTTTTTCCATCTGTCGTCTTTGGAAAAATATCTGTCTAGATCTCCTGACCATTTTTTTTTGCGTGGGTGGTTGTTGTTGTTTTCTTTTTTAACATAAAGCTACATGAGATGTTTGTATGTTTTGAAGATTAATCCCTTGTTTTTGCTTCATTTGTGAAGATTTTCTCCCGTTTGGTGGGTTTTCTTTTCATTTTTTTTAATGGTTTCCTTTGCTGTGCAATGGCTTTTAAGTCTAGTTAGGTCCCATTTGTTTATTTCTGTTTTTATTTTCATTAGGAGGTGGATCCAAAAAGATATTCCTGCAAATCATATCAAAGAGTGTTCTGCCTACAGTTTCCCCTAAGAGTTCTGTAGCATCCAGGCTTATGTTTAGGTCTTTAATCCATTTTGAGTTTATACCTGTGTATGGTGTAAGAGAATGCTCTAATTTCATTCTTTTACATGTAGCTGTCCAGTTTTCCCAGCACCACCTATCGAAGAGACTGTCTTTTCTCCATTGTATATTCTTGCCTCCTTGTCGTAGATCAGTTGACCATAGGTATATGTGTTTATTTCAGGGCTTTCTATCCTGTTCCATTGATCTATATTTCTGTTTTTGTGCCAGTAGCAAACTGTTTTTATGACTGTAGCTTTGTGGTATAATCTGAGGTCAGAGAGCCTGATTTCCTTCAGCTCCATTTTTCTTTTTCAAGATTGCTTTGGGTATTTGTGGTCTTTTATGTTTTCACACAATTTAATTTTTTTCTTCTAGATCTGTGAAAGAAAAAACAAAGCCATTGGTAATTTGATAGGGATTGCACTGAATCTGTAGATTGCCTTAGGTAGTACAGTCATTTTCACTATGTTAATTCTTCCAACCAAAGAGCATGGTTAAAAGTATATACTTTAGGGAGTTCTTCTGGGTGAGATTTTGTAGAAATTAAAATTATTTAGAAGAGATAGTTAATGCTTATTTTATTTACAATGAGGACAATTCTAGTTCCCGCGAAATAACATGGACTTCAAATTAAAAACCTGGGTTTGAATCTAGGTCCATTCTATAAAGCTGTGCAAACTTAGACAAGTGAATCTCAGTTTTCTGCATCTGAAAATTTGAAATGAAAAATAATACTTGACCTTCAAGATTATTGTAAACCATGCATGTGAAAAAGCTTGCACACTGTTTTCTTAGTAAGTGCTTCACATATGACAGATTTAAGTTATTCGTTGCCACTCAAATATTTCTTCAAAGTTCAGGAGGTCCACCCTGAGAGCAGAGAGTGAGGACAGGGGTCAGAATAAAAATATTCCTACCTCAGCCACATAAACCAGCCCAGACACATGCACAGGTCTTTGCCCATGCCAGTGTTTCCACCTCTCCTCTGTGTTTTGTCCTCTGTCAAGTGCTCAACCACTGGAAAGGGGTCTGTAGAACAAATGTGTGATCAGCCCTTGAGAAATGTGAAATAACAAAGCCATTAATTGCCTCAAAGAATTAGCTGACCCTTGCTTGTTTCTGGGAAAATCAGTAGTTTCTTGCATGATTTCCAAAGTAAAAGAACTGAGCCTGACAAAGCATTGAGGATGTTAAGATGTTAAGGCCTAGGATTCCCCCCCCCCCACTTCTTTTTTCATCTGCCTTTATATCCCCATGTCTCAAGAAGAAATTTTGCAGATTAGAGATACTGGCCCAGGGCAAGAACAACTTGTCTACCATGTTGAAATGAATTTCTAATTTATTTCATATAAAGACTTAGCCACATGTCTTACAGATTTTTTTAATAGTTTGAATTCCACTTGTAGCATTTAATCTACTGATTTGATGCTGGGGATGATATAAGAATTCAGGTTTACTGAAACCTTGTTGCTTGAATTGGAAGCCAACAGGATCATTTAATGAGCTCTGTTGACTTGCTCTTTTAGAATATCCACTAGAAGAGTGATTTCAGGGGGCAGCAAAATTGTTCATGCCCCCCACCCCCATGGGAGTTGGGAGAGGAAGATAGTTTACCAATTAGGAGTAGACTTTATGGCATGAATTTAGGAAGTAAGAATCACCAAGGCCAACCCTCCATATCTTTCATGATGAGTGAGAGTCTGTAATTAAAATCCAAACCCACCGCTTAAGACCTTGTTTCTTGGAAAATAAGCAGATCTCTCCATTGGCACCTCTGTTCTGTTCCAGGGTCCTGCAAACCCTGTCCTCTCAGGAGATGTTAGGAGATGTTAGGTCAGGGAGAACAATGTAAGGTACAGCCACCCCACTCTGAAAACCATGCTGGCGCCTCTCCAGAGAGGGAGCACTCTACCTTCTCCCTGTCTGGACCATGAGCATCTTAGTTTTCTTTCTAAGCAGGAATTTCAAGCACTACCCAGTAGTTCTCTCTCTAGATCAGGAAGGAGTTCTTTTTGTTATGTATTAATCATCTTCTTCCCTTTTGTGACTTGGTTAGGTGCATGAACCTAGTCAAAACTACCATCCAGACATTTGCCCAAGGAGTATCCATGACGTTAGTTACCTCTGCCCACAATATTTCTTCCATAAAGCAGGGATCTTAATGCCATAGCACGGTCAGTAGGCTCTGTACCATCCAGATGTAAGCAAAACCTTTGATTCTGCCAAGTCAAAGTGTGATGACAAAGATGCAAACTGTCCAGTGGTCTTGCCTGTTTTCTTTGCTTGATTAGTCTCTTTCCTTCCAAAGGTTTTATTATCTGCAGAATTTCACCAGTACTTACTCTTTTTTTTTTAGGGCCGCACCCGTGGCATATGGAGGTTCCCAGTCTAGGGGTCGAATTGGAGCTATAGCCACTAGCCTAGACCACAGCCACAGCAATGCCAGATCTGAGCTGCGTCTGCCACCTACACCACAGCTCATGGCCATGCTGGATCCTTAACCCCCTGAGTGAGGTCAGGGATTGAACCTGTGTCTTCATGGATGCTGGTTGGGTCCATGACTCCTGAACCACAGCAGGAACTTCTCACCAGTACTTACTACTTTCCAGCCTTGGTGCTTTGCCCTTTCAGGTTTACCTCCAATCATCCTTTCCCACTTTTTTCCAGCAACCTATGCCTTTAATATCATCACCAGTCTTCACGCAAATACAGATCTGAGAGCAGATTTGGGATGATTTAATTGCTACCATGTGATGACCATGAGTTGATCCAGTATTAGGTTCCAGGGTCTGGAGCTGCAATAGGAATTATAATCTGAGGCAAAGGCTGAAGAGTAGCTATGTTAAAATATGAGGATTCTAGAAGTAGGATCCTGTGCAATAGAATTTTCTGCAATGATGAAAATGTTTATAACATCTTGTATTGCCCAATACTTAATAACTAGCCACTTGAAATGTGACTGGTGCTGCTGAAGAACTGAAATTTTAGTTGTACTGGTTTTTAATTAATTGTAATTTAAATAGTCACATGGGGTTAGTGTCTACTCTATTGAACAGCTCATGTCTAGAGGGAAGTATATTAATTCCAAGGGGTCCAGAGGGAGCACTAAAGCCTAGGGATCCATCATGGAGTGGGGAGCTAAGAAGAGACTACACTCAAAGGCAAGTTAGGCAGGAGTAAAAGAGAAACAAAGACGGCATTACAAGCATTTTTCTAGAAAATTTGCCCTTACTACTTCATTTTATGGATAAGTTGAGTTGTTCTCAGAACTTTAGAGAGCAGCACTGGTCCAAAGATATCTAGGTGGTTCTTTTGTGCCTCAGCCTTTGCTCCTTACACATCAGTCAGTTTTCTCTGAAAGATGGTCTGAAGCTCAAACATCATGAAGATCAGCAGTAGAGCCTTCACTTTGCAAATCAATACAAAGAGAACAGAAGGAGAGCACCCGGCTAGAGATGCATGTGCGTAGGTGGATGTTGGGCTGGTCATGTGTGGAAGCCCCTTTTAATAACTGCATTTTGCCAGTGACATAGAAGTATGGTTATCAACTGAAGTGATGGTGGGGAGGAGATAATGGACATTTATTGAGAGGAAGTGTGTGAATTAGATTCCTGGAGAGTGGGTGAGTGAAAGAACTCGGGAAAAACAGTATATCTGGGTAGCCCCTAGGGCCCACTTAGAGTGAATGGTCATGTATTTAAAAGAAGTTGGCATGACTCTATGACCTTCTCCAGCCATGCCCACCTGCTCAAGCTTATTTTCTGATTTAATTAGACACTTCAAGGAGAATACAGTGGAGATAGAGAAAGGCATTGAGGGTCTGTGTTGGGGGTGACTATAATGATAGACTATAGACTCAAAACTGGGAAAAGGGAAAATAGAGAAATCAAGATATTTTGGACTGTGGAACAGTGAAATGCAGTAAAATCAACGGATTAAGGCCTTGGGTAGGTTTAAAAAAAATGGGGATCTTGGAACAAGCCAGAAAGATTAGATATGGTGGATGGAGAGCAAGATGCCTAAGATAAAGTAATGGAGAGTATGTTATTGTTGGTTAAAAAAAAAATGTCTATGGTATAATAATGGGAATGGGTGGATGGCTAAGCCTGGATGGAAGATGGGATTACTGGAAGACGTTAAGAAATTCATGGAGTTCCTACTGGGGCTCAGCAGTTAACAAACTCAACTAGTATCCATGAGGATGTGGGTTTGATCCCTGACTTTACTCAGTGGGTTAGGATCTGGCCTTGCTGTGACCTGTGGTGTAGGTCCCAGACGAGGCTCAGATCTAGCATTGCTGTGGCTGTGGCGTAGGCCAGTACCTTCAGCTCTGATTGGACCCATAGCCTGGGAGCCTCCATAAGCCAATGGTATGGCCCTCAAAAGACAAAAAAAAAGGAAAAGAAATTCTGAGGTCATGGCAATGGGAGAACAGTGCATGTGTGTATTAAAACATCCTGAAATTATGACGGGAGAAAGTGATGAGTGAGTTAGGTTTGAAATCTTCAGTATATGAGAGGAGTGACCTGATGATGTATTAATGACTGGGAGAGTAGCTGTTATAATCTAATGGCATGAATTGCAGCACTGGGATGGTTTAGGAATAAGGCGATATGGTGGTCAAGAAACATGTGAGGAACAGGGAAGACATCAATACTCCTTCTAAACCCTAAGGTAGCAGGAGTGTGGGAGAGAGCTGCTGAGGAAGCAATGCCTCAGGGAAAATCCAATCTTTTGCAAGACTGGAATGGAGAAGATATACACAACCATAGAGAAGATATGGATGATTTTACTGACCCTGGCCTATCAATTCCCAAAACCTCCATGGAAAGATTTTGGAAACTAGAAAGAGGGAGATGGGACCAGAGAAGAGGATGAAGAATTCTGCGAGATATTGCAATGAGGGGTGAGGAGGGACCTTTTGGAACCAGATTTTGTTGTTGATGAATTTTATGTGATCTACAGGATCCTACGGGAGCAACATGAGGGAACACTCCCTTATTGTTGCTCTGGTACCTGCCCGTGATGTTGGAGAACAGATATCAGCAGCTCCACTACTTCTGTTCTTAAGAAGACAGGTACCTCAGCCACCATCTCACCCAATGATGAAACCATGTTTTCTAACATCAATCGCTTCTGACTCAGTTTCATGAAGGATGTATGCTGGGTAGATTCAGAATGTCATGGCCATATCTTAACTGAAAGAGAGGCAAGGAGAGCCAATTTCTGGCTTGCTTCTTGAAAAGAAACTCCAAACACAGAGGGGAATTCAGAAGCTTTGTGATCTTGACCATGGCAAATGGACAAATGACCACTAGAGACTTTAAAAAGCAACTAATGTTTTCTGGGGCTCTGCTTAAGGATGGGGTGTTTTCTCATCATCACTGCTGTAATTCAGTCCCATTATACATATTGGTTGAGAACTGGCTTTGTATCAGACACTCTGCAGGGCACCAAGAATATAAGGACAAGTAAGACACAGCCTGACCTTTAAGAATCTCCACACTACTGGGGAAGACAGACATGGCAAGTAAACGATAATGCAGAATAAAGGGTCCTATTTAAAAGGAGTTTACGAGAATCAAAGAGGGGATAGCTGAGTGCCTGGGCTGGTTGTGATGGGAATGGGAAATTAGAGATGGCTTTGTTTGAGGTTGGATCAAAGTTCAGAACAGAAGTTGTTTTGGGAGAATTGAAGAAAAGGCGAGAATACTTCTGGCCAAGAGAACTGCATTGAAAATTTCAGTGTGACTGGTGTCCTGGTGGGGAGAGTGTAAATAGGGTAGAATCTGGGGAAGACAAATGGCAGGAGTTAGAAAAGGAGGCTGAAGCCCAACTGTAAAGTGAACGTCTTTAAGAAATTTGAGTTTGTGGTACTGGAGGGATCGTTAGGTAGAGGTATTCAATATACGGGGAAAATATGTGCCTGAAATCAAGGAGAGAAGTGTTGCTAAAGATATATAGGTGAAGGTATTTGTAGCTGGTACCATGGGCATGAACAGACTGGCTCAGGAAAAACATGGAGAGAAAGGAAAGAGCAGCAGGACAGAAGTCTAGAGCACAGAGCATTTTGAGAGTGTGAGGCAGAGAAGAACCATTATCTGTGTGCAGACATGGTGATAGAAATCAGAGGAAACCCTGTTAGTGTAGGTCTTATTATTAGTTCAGAATGTCTCATTCCATCCCCATCTTTACCATGCTCATCCACCACCGCTGCTGCCACGCTGTAGCCACATGTGACATTGTCCCTGGCTTAGCTCATGGATTATTAGTGGGCATAACAAAGACCATATTGAACCAAACCTTTAATGATGCCTGGAATGGCTCTGTTTCTTTTGTTTCTGTCCTCCACCGTGAGAACAGCAGGGGCCAGATGGCAGCTAATCGTCATGGATCCCAAAATGAGAAGACACATGGAGCCCAGCCAATCCACAACCAGCATGTAACTCTGTGGCTCATGAATGAGAGATAAACATTTGTTGGATAAGTCGTTGGTTTTGAGGCCTGTCTATGGCTATAGCAAAAACTGACCAATACTGTGACATTGCGGGAAGAAGATAGCAAACAGCATGAAGGAAGAAGGACCAAACAGCAGAGATGGCACATAGCCTGGGAGTGAGAAGAGGCTGTTGGACAGGGTAAGCTCCAAACAGGTGAGCACTCTGAGATGTCTGATGTATATCCAGGATCAGGGTTTACTTTGAGCTAGACCATGAAGTTTGTCTTGGACACTTGCCCCTCTCAGTTACCCAGTCCTCCCTACTACTATCCTCTTGTCTCCTGGTGGTCTCCAGAAACAGACATGTCTTCTCTACCAGTCACCGGACCTTTGTATTAGGGTCTTCTGGAGAGTCAAAAGCCTTTGAGCCTAAATGATGTTTAGATTCAGTGAAAGCGTGGACACTGGTGTTTTTAATTGTACAGCAACCTTTCCAGGAGGACATTCTGCCCAGGGTAGAATTCCTGAGTACTTGAGCTTTGTGGGGTCTTAATTTCATATCTTTTTAAAAGAGTACAAAATGTGAAGGATTATCCAAGCTGTACACATTCTGGACAACCACATTTAATGAAATGAGTGGTCAAATTCTATAAGCAGGGCATGCTCACTTGAAGGTCAGTACCTTGCACGTAACTGCAGAAGACAGCAGTTGTAAACTTAAGGTTTGGGGTTCATATCTGCGCTCAACAAAAACCTAGATTTGTATATTTAGACACCTTCTTTAACTCTCTGTACCTTAGTTTATTTTTTTATGGTGAAAAAGACTTTCTTTTGCATTTTCTGATAGTAGTTAAATCAGAAAATGCTTAAGCATGGAGCACAGAGGTTGGCACAGAGCCTACAATCAATGTTAGTGGTTATTCTGGTGATACTGTTATTATTACTACCCTCTGTTTTAGGATTTACTTTGTTCATACAGTGAAAGTTCCAATTTAATTCTGAAGTGGGATTTAAACGTGTTTGGACATGACCTACCAGGGCTGCTGCCAGGAGTCGGCTTGAATGAGGGTTTTTAGTGAAATGAGAATGGGAGGATACTGTGTGCTGACAGAATGAGGGAAAGAAGAGAGCCTGGTATCTTTCCCGGAGAGTTGGTCCCCATCATGGCCCCACCCACCTGATTCGATTCCAAGAATTGTGATCTGACCTTTCTTGAGAGGGGGGCTGTACTCCAAATCCCCGTGGCTTCTAACAAGGTGCTGTTTTTACAGGGGTTTTTTTTTGGATATGAGGTTAAAACAGTAGAGATCACTTGGGAATCTGACTGTACCATGGGAGGATCTTTCTCCATCCTTCTGTCTGGAAGAGCAGCTTGCACCCAGAGAGCACCGGTGAGTCCTCTCCACACCTCCAGGCCACTGGGCAGCTCACAGAGACAACATCACTGCCCTGAATGCAGCCTCCTCCTCCGTGTGACTTCAGAGGTAAGACAGGCTTCACCAGGCTTCTTGGGCAATAGCCACAGTAATGAGGGGATCACAGCAGGAGAGCGCGAAGGGATTACTTGAGAATTCCTACAAGACTCTGAGGTAACTATGGATGGTTCCTAGGTGGTGGGAGGGGCGGACTGGGGGCTGGGACTGGCATCTGCACGCTGTGGTATGTGCAGTCACTGGCCGACAGGGGCCTGCTGTATAGCACAGGGAACTCTGCCCAGTATTCGATGGTAATCTAAGTGGGAGAAGAATCTGAAAAAGAATCAATATATGTACATGTATAACTGACTCATCACGTTGTACTACAGAAATCATCACAGCATTGTACATCAACTAGACGTCCATAAAACTTAAAAAAATGGAAAAAACATGGATAGTTCTTATGAATTGACTGCATTTAATTCCTAATCTTGTATAGCTTAAAGCCATAGAGGATTCAGCCTTGGATTCATGTAGTTGATGAGAGGGCTAAACTTAAAAATCGGCTCTATTTCCTCTTGTAGTTTGGTTGGGTTCCCCCTAACCCCACATTTTCTTTATCTCCCTCAGTTTATGTGTGAAAGTCCATGTAATGGTTACATTCCTTTATTAAGGGGTTAAGAATGCATTTTCTCGGGGCGAGGGGCATGGAGGAAACTCATTGTAACTTTTATTGGAAGTAGTGATGAGTGTATGAAGATAGTAAAAGAAGGTTTTCAAAAGAAAGCAAGTGTGAAGAACATGAAGGTAAAAATTTGATTTATTGAAGTAAGCTGGAGAATAGCTGATGGTAGGCGTGGGAAGAAGGGACTGTCACAGAACAAAAGTTGAGGCCATGAAGACAAGTTCTGTCAACTTCACAGCTCTGTTCAGACTCTACATTAATTCTCAATTTAATGAGGAAGGAATATCCATTCTAGTACATAGACACTATAGACTTGGTCTTTTACTCAAGGGTTGGGCATGTCTAAAGATGGTGTGTGTCTGTGTGTGTGTGTTTTAAATAACACAATGCTAGCTATTATAACAGATAAGGCTTAAACTTAAAATGGTTCAATGTCACAGACTGGAAAGTAGGAATGCCATGGTAGACTCGGCCAGGTTTAGCTTGTGACTTTGAAGGGCATCCTGTCTTGTAGACATGGAGAGGTACCACCCTGACCTCCTTCACAGGACTTATTGTCTGCAGATGGCAAGTGACTAGACCCACTTTCTAGAGTGGTGCACAGCCCAGGGTTGAGGGAAGTGGGCATACTAGCCCTTTTGGTTCCACCTGAGTCGACTCTACAGATGAGTTTAGCTCCTGAGGTCCCTCGGGGTCAGCCAGCACTGGTGTCAGGCCCGTATCACAGCTTGACTTGTCTTCTGCCCCATCCTCCTTTTTCCTTCCTGGTCCCCAGGCATTTCCTAATAAACATTCAGTGCAGGGTCGGATTCCTACAGAACCCAACCTGGGAGTCTCTGAGAAATGATTGACAGCCTGCTACAGGGCAGACAAAGGAGGTCGCCCATGCAAGGTTTCCTCTGAAAGGGACACATGTCACTTCCTCTCACATCATTAGCTAGAACTCAGTCACTTGGTCCAGCCCTCCAGCTCCGCATTCTGTAGACTCAGAGATACCCAGAAACCTTGGCTGACTAGCCAAGGTGATACAACTCATTCTATAATTCAGATCATGGAATTCCTGACCCTTCTCAGGAAATAGTATGGTTTTATTTTTTCCCTTTAGATAATTAGGTCCATCTCTCTCTTCCCGTCCATCTCGTCTCTTTCTTCCTTTGTCTCAGAAAAAAACCAGAAGTAAATTATAGCAACTGTGTAATCTCCAACAAAATACATTATTTTCTTTTCCTCCATGTCATGACCCACTCTTCTAATTTATCTTTGCTCTGGTACTGTTTTTTCCCCTTTTATTTATTCTTTTTTGTGTTATTGTGTTTCTGCTGTAAATCACCTCAAATTCTTTTTTTAGACTGAGTCAGGGTAGGTGTAAATAAGTGAATAAATAAATACATAGAAGCATGATTCAGAATTCTTTATACCATAGCATCCTATTACAAATCCCTCCGTTAGAGTTGAGAATCATTACAGGAACATTTCCATCTCATTACAGAATGAATTGACTAAACCCACAGAAGGTCTGGCTTGCATAAAAATTATATGCAAGGCACCTGTTAAATAGCTACTGCCTGTTAAAACTTCTGATTTCCAGATGGGAAATAGCAACATAATTTATGATTTATGATTCATGTAAACGCTCCTTTCAGGATGAGTGCCTCTCTGGCAGATAAAGTTTAATCACCCTCCAAGGAATGTATGTATGTATGTATGTATGTATTTATTTATTTATTTGGTAGCTACTCACATGTTATGTACTGTAGTCCTCTACTTCATAGTCAGTGAAACTTGGGTCTGGAGAGATTATTGCTCATAGTTATATAGCAAGGAAGCAGAAGAACTGTCCTCCTGGGCTATTTTTTTTTTTTTTTTAACGAAGCTCTCCAATTTAGAAAAACTTGCCCAGTACAGGATTTTAATGTCACTGTAAAAAGAATATAGTGGCCAGAGTTCATTGTATTCCATGATAATACCCTTTGAGGTATCTACCACCCAGGCGTTTCTCTTGAGTTACGTGCTCCTGACACTTGAAAGAATTGTGATCCTGGCTCATTATCTTGTCTCCTTCCGTCATCTTGTGAACATTCCTGCCCCAAATTCAGCCCCCTCTCTGCCCTCCCCTAGTGATCTTCAAACCTACTACCTGTGATAGTCTTCCTGTCTCCCTGGTAAGGCAGACCAGCGGTCTTGTCCAGTTCTGCTCTCTAAATTAAAGGAGTTTTGGGAGTCTCCATTGTGGCTCAGTGGAAATGAACCCAACTAGTATCCATGAGGACACAGGTTCGATCCCTGGCCTCACTCAGCGGGTTAAGGATCCTGTGTTGTTGCCAACTTCAGTGTAGGTTGCAGATGTGGCTCAGATCCCATGTTGCTGCAGCTCTGATTGGACGCCTAGCCTGGGAACTTCTATATGCCACAGGTACGGCCCTAAATAGCCAAAAAAAAAAAAAAAAGGAGTTTTGTGTCTGCTGCCCAGTAATAGCCCCAAAAGTGTCAGGGTGGGGGGAGCTGAAAAAAGGCACAGAGCCTGCTGCCACCAAACCTAAGCTTGAGGCTGGGATACCTCATCTGAGGTACACTGTTCCCTGACAAGCCTTTGGTTTATAAGTGCTTCCTTATCTCTCAGGGGCAGCATATTATTTTCCTAGAATTTAGTTAATGAACTTTTTAGTTGGTGTCCTTCCTTAATCATTATATTTGAACCCATTTTTTTGGGCGATCTTAAACTCCACCTGGGCTTTGGAAGAGGTGAGATACTGATCTGTTTTCTCAGTAGAGGGACTCCAGCTCTGGTCACTTCTTTGGGGGTGATTTACAGCTTTCAACAACTTTTTTTCTGTGAGGTATCAGGCCAACCAGCCTTTCAAAGGTAACTCACTTCTTCCCATCTTTTCAAGATGATAAGCTGTGGTTGCCCTTCCCTAAGTAATTTATTCCCATTGAAACAAATACTATTCATCCATTCATTCATTCTCTTTATTATCCACATATTTCTTCAACAAACATTTTTGGTGAGTCTTATAAGAGCGAAGTGCTAGAATGTAAGCTTCATGGTGGCAAGGACCCTGCCAGTTTAGTTTATAGCTGCATCCCCGGGTCTTAACCCCATGACTGTCACTGAATAAATAGCAAATTTAATGTAGTGCCCGTTGTGGCGGAGACTGTTAGTTGCCTACACCAGCATCCATTCTCTCCTCCCCCCTTATCTAATAGAGCCCAAGTTTTGAGCTAGGAATGCTGTTACTCAGCTTCTTTGCAGCTAGCTGTGGGCATGTGGTTTTGTTCAACCAGGAGTATGGTACTACTGGGAAACTGCTTAAAGGGGGTTGGTTCACCTGTAAAGAGTGTTCTTTTTATCCATCTCTTGCCCTCCTCTTCCAGCTTGCAATGTAGATTTTTTCTGACTGTTATGACTGAGGAATAATTTACATAGACAAAGTGTACAAATCTTAATGATATAGTTAATCGATTTTTATAGGTACATACACTCATGAAACTATTAGCCAGGTTAAGATAAAATATTCCCGGCACCCCTAGAAAGCTCGCTTATGACCATACCAGTCAATAATCTTTCCAGAGGTAACCACTCTCCAAGCAGGTTAGTTTAGCTCTATCTATCTATCTATCTATCTATCTATCTATCTATCTATCTATCTATCTATCTATCTATTTTGGCTGCCCCACAGCATACAGAGTTCCTGGGCTGGGGATCAGATCTGAACCACACTTGCAACCTGTGGCAACCTACTGTGCCTGGCTCAGAATCAAACCTGCATCCTGGTGCTGCAGAGATGCCATTGATCTCATGCCACAGTTGGAACTCCAGTTTTGCCTGATTTTGAGCTCCATATATGTGGAATCACATATATGGAGCTCAAAATCTATTAATCTAAGTATTAAAAACATAGTTAATCAGGCCAGGTCTCATCAAGAGACAGAAACTGCTCCAGTAATTTGAAAAGGAAAACTTTTTTTATGACTTTATTTTTTTTAATTTTATTATCGTTGATTTACAATGTTCTGTCAATTTCTGCTGTACAACAAAGTGACCCAGTCACACATATACATACATTCTTTTTCTTATATTATCCTCCACCATGCTACACAGCAGGATCTCATTGCTAGTCCACTCAAAATGCAATAGTTTGCATCTACCAACCCCAAACTCCCAGTCCATCCCTCTCCCTCCCCCTAGCAACCATATGTTTGTTTTCCGTGTCCATGAGTTTTTTTTTTTTTTAATAGGTAGGTTCACTTGTGCCAAATATTAGATTCCAGATATAAGTGATATTATCATACGGTATTTGTCTTTTGCTTTCTGACTTACTTCACTTAGTATGAGAGTCTCTAGTTCCACTCATGTCTCTGCAAATGGCATTATTTTTTTGTTGTGGCTGAGTAGTATTCCATTGTGTATACGTACCACATCTTCTTAATCATTCATCTGTCAATGGGAATTTAAGTTGTTTCCATGTCTTGGCTATTGCGAATAGTGCTGCAATAAATATAAGGATGTTTCAATGAAAGTTTTGCCTGGATAGATGCCCAGGAGTGGGATTGCTGGATCATATGATAGTTCTGTATTTCATATTCTGAAGTACCTCCATACTTGAACAAGGCAAATTTAATATAAAGAATTACTCAGCTGGAGCTCCTTGGTGGCTCCGAAAGTTAATAATCGAGCATTTTAACTGTTGTGGTGTGAGTTCAATCCCTGGCCCAAGAATTCTGCATGCCATGGGCATGGTACCTCCCTCCAAAATAATTAATGATTTAAAGGTAGTTAATAACTGAGATGGGTAAAGAGGATTCAGGGGGGTACAGAGTAGCAAATATAGATGGCAGCTACTACTTATAGGGCGTGTGGTGAAGAAAGACATTAGAAATTTAAAGGATGCTCTGTCCTCTTGCCTGAGATTCATACCTGGATAGAGAGAGTTTAACTTTCAGAGGAGCAGACTGCTGGTGGCTAAGAACCTTACTGGAAATTTATAGGTTGGCACTTGCCCATAGAAGTGGCTTGCCAGCTGGTGGAAGACACAAGCCTGTATGAATCTGTGGGGGCTGCTGATTTAGCACTACTGGAATACCCACATGCCAATCTGCCAGGTGCCATATACAACCAAAACGGTACCCTGAAACTAGGGAGGGAAACCTCCTCTGTCTGCTACAGATTTGCAGTGTTCCTGCTAAACTATTTGTTGATAAGACTAATAGCGAATGAACTGGCAAAGGAGAGTATTTATAGGGCCAAAGGCCAGCATCACAAAGCAAGGCAAAAAAGATTTACATGTGAAGGCAATAAATTGATAACTGCCCCAAATAGCATATACTCTTTTATGTATTTTTTCTCTCATAATTATATGGCCACTGGGTTTGATAGCTGGAGCTCTAGCAGCTATCTGGAACCATGAGGCAACCTCAAGAATGGAAGCCATGTGTTAGGATGGTTAGGAACCTGGGTCTCTGGTGACAGCAGCAGAGCAGCTATATCAGCCCAGAACTTCTCAAATCTAGACTTTTTTTTTAAATGTGAGAGGAAAATAGCACATTCCCTTGTTTAAATCATGTGATCTTTTTTTCTTGATATATGCATGGAATCAAATGGTAACTAATATACATGCTTCCGGCTGTTTATAATCTGGGGAGATGGTCATATAAACAAAACCATTATCAGAATAAGGAAGATTCAGGAAGGAATTAGAATTGGTTGTTTTCTTTGTGCCAGGCCCTAAGCTAGACAGTTGGGATACTGGTAAGATTAAGGCTTGCCTATCATACAGTGTTGTGTCTGAGTGTCAGTATCAGCCATCACAGATTTCGAGTCTAGGTTTTCTGACTTCTAGTTTAGTGCTTTAGTATTTAATAACCCAAATATCAGATGGGATCAACTTGTCTATTAAGAACTAAGTAAGGTTTCCCAAATGTCTGATTTTGTGCCTTTGTCTCCCAAATCTAAAGCTTTTCCTTAAATTCCTGTCAATTTAATGGTTGGGGAAGGAGAAGGAAAAAAGTGGTTGTGTAAAGTGTTTTAAGTTTTTACAATTACCTCTGGTTCTGATTTGCTTTGTCAGCTCATGGATCAATTTTCTATCTGACTAGTTCATACTGTGTCAACTCAGCTATGACACTCACACCATTTATCAATTTCAACAAAAATACCCGCTCCCACAAGTCAGTATTTATGTGTAATAGTCTCTACTGAAACATACCCAAACAGTAACCAGAGAGATATCTATATTTTAATTTTTGTCTTTTGAAAATGTAGTATATTTTAAATGTTCAAAAATGTTAAAGTGGGAAATAGTAAATAGACAACCCAATTTTCTAGTGGGTTGCTCATCTTTCCTGATTGATAGAAACTCTTATGTTAAATGAACCCTTGGTGATAAGATTTTTTTTCTCAATTTCTCTTCTTTTGTCTTTCCTTGCAGTGGTTTTGCCAGGGGTTTTAAAAAATTTTCACATTCATTTTTTTTTCAGTCTTTTAAAGCTTCAAGAGATCATATTTTAATTAGAAAGGTCTTCCACATTCCACTGTTATAAATAATTCTCTCAATTTTTTTCCTAGTAATTTTAGGGCTTCCTTGTTATATTTAAATTGTTAATCCATTTGTAATTGATTCTCACATAAAATATTACTTTACATCCAATTTATATTTTTTTCTAGGTGGCTATCCAATTATCCCAATACTATTTAATTCTTAGTATTTCTCCATTGGCTTAAGATACCATTTTTATTTTTTATTGAATTATCACTTGCATTTGTTTGTATCAGTGGATTCTAGTTCATCAGTGTCTATTCTTGAACTTGTATCAAGATGCTGTAATATTTGATTTACATATCTTAATAATTTACAAGGCTAATTATCCTCCTTACTCTTATTTTTCAGAATATTTCTAACTATTCTTTGCTCACTGATATTTTTTACATGAGTTTATAATCACCTTGTCTAGTGCAAGAACAAAATCCTATTGGTATTTTTATTGGAATCATGTTAGAGCTACAGATCAACTTCCGAGAATTTAAACCCTTTTGATACTAACTCTTCCAGTCCTAGACTTTGTGCCTTTCCATGTATCCATGACTTTTTTTTCCCCCTACAGGGGTGTTTTACAGGTTTGCCTCCAGAGATACTATACATTTCTTATTTTTCAGTTGATTCTTTTGAGTTCATCAGAGTATTTCAAGTTATCTCTAATGAATGATAACTTCACATCCTCTTTAAATTTTCTGGCCCCAAATGTCATCACTGGTGAGGCTGAAAGAGCCTGTGCTACGTGATTTGTTTTCCAGACATATCAGCCTTCTTTTTGTTCTTCAAATACACCAAACTTCTCCCTTCTTAGGATCTTTGCCTTAATTGTCTCCTCTCCCAGGAATATTTTTGTCTCTAGATTTTTACCTAGTTTTCTTGCTCTTTCATTCAGGAGTTGACTTAACCTTTTTAGGGAGATCTTCTTTGACCAACAGTTAAGATTTCTTTACAGAACTTGTCCCTCTTTGTATTTTAAAAGCAGATTTGATGGTAGTAACGTTTCTGTTACTATTTACTAGTGAATCCCTCATACCTTTGAAAAGTCAGGGTTTGTTGAATTAAATGCTAAATAGCAGTTCTTTCCTTCATCTCCTGTAGGTTTTCTCTCATTTCTCCACTTCCTAACACCACATCTCACTCTTGGACACCAGCTCCTTGGTTTAGGAAAAAAGTCTCCTCCTTATAGAAACTAAGCCAAGGAGTTCTCGTTGTGACTTAGCTGATTATGAACCTGACTAGTATCCATGAGGATGCGGGTTTGATCCCTGGTCTGGCTCAGTGGATTAAGGGTCCGGCATTGCTCTGGCCCTGGCAAAGGCTGGCAGCTGCAACTCCAATTTGACCCCTAGCCTGGGAGCTTCCATATGCGGCGTACAGCCCTAAAAAGAAAGGGGGAAAAAAAGGAAAGAAAGAAACTCAGCTAAGAGGAAGAGATGAGGCCCGATGTTCCTCTACTTTTCCTTCCTAAAGTAAAATGTCCCTCATGTCAAGTTATTGACAGCTAGGGAGGGAGTAACCATGGCCTCTGTCCCATTGTGGGCAGGTTCTTTCTCCTCCCCCAAAATACCACTTAGAGGAAAGGATACGATTGATTGGCATATGTAGCTCAGACTGTTCTAGGGGCTATTCATAGACTCAAAGGAAGAGCTGAAGGGTCCAGGGCCCCAGAGACTAGAAACAGGTGTCATATCACCAGGCTTTTCCTTTCCTTTCTCCTTAGTGCAGCTTCCTGTCACCCCAGCCCTCCTTAGCCTCAGTCTTTAGAAAGGCTCCCCCAGGTCCCTTGACTGAGTAACTGCGGGGTAAAATGAGCTTCCTTTTCCAAAGATCCTGTTAAAGGACAGAGTTTTATTGGCCTTTCATGGATCACGTGACCACCCCTGGGCCAATTACCACATACTCAGGGCATGAGTAGGGAACTCTGATGGGCCCAGCTCTGCTCACATTCCCTTAGTGACCACAATACCTGTTTCCAACGCTGCTGGGGCTTGGGTGGGGGAGAACTGCAAGGAAGGGCAGAACAGAAACAGTTCTTCACAAGCACTTATTAAATAAGCCACCGGAACTGGAGACTTTTCCATTGTGTGTTATTTAGAAAACGATATGTTTGAGAATCCAATTACATAAGAAAAGATATTTAATTAAATAATAACGGTTGACATTTGTGCTGTGCTAAGCTTGTGCTTAACACTTCTTTTAGTTTGTGGTGTTCTGAGAATTTGACCTGGATTTTCAGTTTTGTCAAGTCAAATTTATTTACTCTGTTTATGGTTCAAAAGCCCTATGTTTAACCCATTGCTCCCCAGAGGTATTCGTTCCATATGGATCAAGTCCTGTGAGCTTCTCTTATCAGGAGCTGGGAGACTGTGCCGGCCCCTTGCTGACTCTGGATTGAGTTGTAGAGAAGTTTGAGTTGTAGAGAAGTTTCAGCAGTCTAAACCCCAGCCTCAATACCAGCCTGCATAGGAAGATTCACTTGAACTTCCTGCTATGTAATTGAGAAAAGATGTGGCTGGACCTGGTTTCTACTGCAGACTCCACTCACTCTTCTCTGTAAAGCTTTGGGAAACCCCTTAGACTTCTCTGATTCTCATCTATCAATGGCGATTTTATTACCAACTGCACAGGACTGTGAGAACAATATATGCGTAAATTCACTCCATAAGTTGCAAAGCACTGTATATGTATTTTTAATAATGATAGTTATCAAGCAGCTTTAAATCTTTCGAGTAACAACATAGGTGATAAATACCATAGTTGTGAACAAACTTCTAACAAAATGTAGAACTGTTTACAGTCTGAACTATTCAGTTTCTAACACACACCAAAGATAATAGCAAATAGTCTCCATTTCATAGACAGAGACCTTGTCTGCTCTAAAGGTGTTTCCTGGATGCAAATACAGCATATGCCCTGTACCTTTTAGATTATCGCCATCAGGTCTGCTATAGAGGCACTTAGAAGGCACTCCATAAATGCAGGCAGTATTGTTACGCGGCTGAATCATGGGCCAAGTGAAAGCAGGGTTGAGGGAATTGAGGAGGGAAGCCTGGGGGCAGCAATGGAGCTGGGGATTTTAGCTGTCAAGTTCAGGAGTCTGAAAGCAGGTGTAAGTAGGATGTTAGAGGTCTAGAGTAGGCGTCCCTTCTTGAGTCTCACCGTATACCCCTGCCTTCAGAGCTGTGACAGATGGTGAATAAACAGAGAACTGGGTGAAGTGGGGAAAAAGAATGAGCTTTATTAGAGCTCTCCAGAATGACCAGGGTTGGAGAATGCCATGGGGCTTCTTTCCCATAGACCCCTTAGAAGCATCACAGCCTTGATTTGCCTACTAGGTTCAGAGAGTGGAGCTGAAGCCAGACTGGCCCCACCCATTAAGACTTGTCTGAAGATCTGGAGGCTATTAGTTTTCTATAGCCCCTGGAATAAATTGCACAAACTTAGGGGCTTAAAACAATACAAATTTTACAGAATTTCTCATCTTAACAGTTCTGGAAGTTAGAAGTCTAACATCAAGGTGTTAGCAGGGCAGGTTCCTCCTGGAGACTGGGGGATGGAATCCATTTCCATACCTTTTTTCTCAGCTTCTAGGGGCCGTACATATCCCTTGGCCCTTATCTATGTTATGAATAGTAGTTTGTTTATATCAAACTCCTACCCACCTCCCTTTCCCCTTTGGTAACCGTAGTTAGATGTCTAACAACACACCATTTGGATTATAAGCTATTGGAGTCTTACCAAAGTCATCATTAAATGTTTTGGGATAGCTTCAAGGTGAAATTTTATATGTAACAAGATGTCCAGTGAGACATCTGCTGTCATTTCAGCATTGCAGTTAAGGTCCCAAACTGAGGACAAAAATTACTACCATCATCCTTTCGCCTTCTGACTTTGAACCTCTTGCCTCTAGAAGAAGCCCTGTGATTCCACTGGGCACGCCCAGATAATCCAAGATATTCTGTCTCCAGTTTCTTAATCACAATGAAGGCAAAGTCCCCTTTGCCATGTAGAGTATGATTCACAGGTTCAGTGGGATTAGGATTTGAGTCTGTGCGTGTGTGTGTGGTGGTGGGGGCGGGGGTGGGGTGCATTATTCAACCAAAAACAGAAGTCAAAGAACTCAAGGGAGAGAATGACGCAGGTGGTGACAGGAGCTGCCGCCTGAGACTTAAAATAGTGATCCACTCCTTATTATTGTGTGCCAGTGATTGTCAGGTGGTTCCTGAAGTCTTATGATCAAATTTGTCACTTGGCCTGGAGGGCAAATCCAGGTGGCAGTGGGTGGGGGGGTGGTCTGTAAAATTAGCTCCCTACAGCTCCCTTACGGGGAGAGAAGCATATGTCTTTCCAGGGAGAGGGAGTAGGTAGGGATGTTGCCTTCCGAGAACGAGGAGAGGAGTCGCTGAAAACCATGGTTGGTGCCTTTTCAGTCCTCTCTGGAGCCAGCTTTGAGGATGGATAGTCGCCTGTATACTGAGTCCAGACACTGAACCACCGTCTCCTTTCTGCCTCATCATCGTCCTCTCTCTCTCTCGCCACCTTCTCCTTTCTCTTGATCCCAAATCTCAGGAGAGAAGGACAAAAAGAAGGGGGGAAACGTAGCAACAAAGATGAAAATAAGTAACAAGGAAGCAGCGAGGGGAAGGAAGGTGGAGGAGAGAGAAGAGTTGTTCAGGGAGAAGTGGGGAAGGGGTGAATCAGCATATTCCTAGATGGGCAATGGTTTCAGCCGCAGCCCAGTGGAAACGTGTTATCCGCCACCAGTGTGAGCTATGCGTGGTGGTTTATTAAAAACCACCTATTAGGTAGGCCTATTAAAAAAATAAGAAACTCGACATATCCAATATGTTACCTTGTTAATGTGCAATCAACATAAACACCTGTTAATGAGATCTTTTCCATTATGTTTTTTTCTGTGCTAAATACTTGGAATTTGGTGTTTTGTTTTTTTTTTTCTTTTTAGGGCCGCACCCATCGCATATGGAAGTTCCAGAGCTAGGGGTCAAATGGGAGCTGCAGCTGCCAGCCTACGCCACAGCCACAGCAACATCAGATACAAGCCACAACTGACACCTACACCACAGGTCACAGCCACGTCGCATCCTTAACCCATTCGTGAGGCCAGGGATCGAACCCACATCCCCACAGACGCTATGTTGGGTTCTTAGCCTGCTGAGCCACAACAGAAACTCCAGTATTTTGTATTTTGCGGTATATCTCAGTTGGGTTCAATCATATTTCAAGTGCTCAGAGGCCATGCAGGACTAGTAGCTACTGCACTGGGACATGTAGCTCTAGGAGATTTCACATGTTCTTTGATTGGGTTTTTATTGGCGGGGGGAAGGATCATTTAATTCCTCAGAAAAGGCAGTGAGGATTGATGAAGGATGCTTGACTAAGAGAGAATAAAAGAAACTAGCTCCGTTATCCTGATTCCATCCATAACTCACTGGGCAGATGATTTTTCAGTTTCCTGCGAAGGAAGCTGATGCTTGAATTTCACATTTCCCACAGTGAGAGCAGCAGAAATGAGAACAGACTCTAAAATGCATTTTGCATTCCCTGAAAACAGATGCTGCACTAGGTAAATTTAGTAGGTGGATCTGTTTATTATGTTGTCTTGTTAAATGCAATATTATTGTTAATCCCTCCTGTGAGTTTTAATACTTGATACTGCTTCTGCCACTTTATGTTGACTCAAGATGTAAGAAAGGAGGCTTAATGTGTTGCCACGGCAATGGATGCTCCTTAAAGTAAGGAACAGAAGAAACAGCAAAGGCATTTTTTTCCCTAATGCTACTACATTCACATCTGCTCTGTGGTGCCTTGTTTTGTCTCAGCTTACTTGCCATATGTGTTTACTAGCCATGGTACGAAACTTTAATTGTGGTGTAGCTGGCTCTCTCCGTATCATAGGGACACAAAAACCAGAGGGAAGTCAGCAGAAACTGCTCTTAGGTGATGTCCACTGGAGCAAAGTGAAGGTGCCAAGCAATTATGTGATGAGTCAGACAATGTAGAAAGAAAAAACAGATTATGGGAGTTCCCGTTGTGGCACACCAGAAACGAATCTGACTAGGAACCAAGATGTCACAGGTTCGATCCCGGCCTCGCTCACTGGGTTAACGACCTGGCGTTGCCATGAGCTGTGGTGCAGATCACAGACGCCGCTCAGGTCTAGTCTTGGTCTAGCTGCATAGACCGGCAGCTATAGCTCCAATTAGACCCCTAGCCTGGTAATCTCTGTATGTCGCGGGTCTGGCCCTAAAAAGCAAAAAAACAAAAACCAGATTATTCATTCCTTGCCCCCTCCCCATCTCCTTTTTCCATTATTGGACAGAATTACCAGAGAAAGGAGCAAAATCTTTACTTTACACTACTTCTGTATGTTTACCTTGGTCTGGCTGACTCACTAGAGCCCAAAGACACTCTGTTCTCTTTACCGTGGCCCAGCACTTCTCAGTGACAAAACTGAAAGAGTATTTTTCATGCTAGTCAGGGACAATGCAACATTTAAAATTTTATTGAAGAATAGTTGACTTACAATATTGTGTTAGTTTCAGGTGCATAGCGAAGTGATTTGAGGTGTGTGTGTGTTTCAGATTATTTTCCATTATAGGTTACTACAAGATACTGAATAGTTTCCTGTGCTATACAGTAAATCCTTGTTGCCTATCTATTTTATATGTAGTAGTCTGTATCTGTTCATCTCAAATTCCTAGTTTATCCCTACCCTCCCCCCTTTTCCCTTCGGTAACCATGAGTTTGTTTTCTATGTCTGATAACACATTTTGATCATAAGCTATTTAAGGGTTATCAAAGTCATTATTGATAGATCCAAGGCATAGTTTTATATGTAACAAGATGTCCGGTGGGTCATCTACTGTCGTCTGAGAATTGCAGTTAAGGTCCCAAACTGAGGACAAAAATTACTACCTAAGTCTTTAATGAGACCAGGCAGTGAGCCAGCAACAGTGGTAGCCACCTTCCAGGACATCGATACGAGAAGAAATTGAGAAAGGAGGGCAGACACTGTGTTACTGGGGGTGCGGCGCTAATAGAGGAGCTATTGATACTTTTGTGTGGAGCAGGAAAAGGTATATTTTGCCCTTCTTGAGTGGAGTTGACTGAACGAGGAGGAGATGCATCTGTTTTCTGGCTGTTTTCTTGTTGCGCCACCCTGAGTCCTGCTCGTACTTATGTGACTCCCTGAGTGGGAGGTGGTAGGAGAGCCCCAGAGGGAGTGTCCCCTGGAACAGAGATGTCACATGATTCAGCTGCTTGTGTGGAGCAACTCTAGGCTCCCGGCTACCACTGGAAGTGTTCGTTCTTGTCTTTCTCTTGTGTGGGGAGGGAGGTATTTGTTAGGTGTCCTCTAAAGTTTGGGGGTATACTTGACTAAGACATTGGGTCTCCATCTAGTTCAGACATTTCTAAAGGTTAAAGACCTACTGGAGTATGGCACTAAATTTAAGGGACCTTGCAGTTGCCGTCATGGCTCAGTGGTTAACGGATCCGACTAGGAACCATGAGGTTGTGGGTTCGATCCCTGGCCTTGCTCAGTGGGTTGACAATCTGGCGTTGCTGTGAGCTGTGGTGTAGGCTGCAGATGCAGCTCGGATCCCAAGTTGCTATGGCTGTGGTGTAGGCCAGTGGCTACAGATCCAATTAGACCCCTAGCCTGGGAACCTACATATGCTGCGAGTGTGGCCCTAGAAAAAACAAAAAGACAAAATTAATTAATTAATTAATTTAAGGGACCTTGTAGTGATGTTCCTGAAAAGAAAATGGAGTCAACCTCCACCAGTTCGAGTCCTCAGTTCTCTCACTGACAATATGTGATCGGGAATCCATCTATTTTAGGATCTACACAAAGGACACTGAGGTTGGAGGCGAGGAAGCAACCTTGAAGCTGCCCTGGTTACTGTGCTGGGCCAAGTGAAGGGCCGTCCAGTCAGGAGCAGCCCTGAGGGTGAGTCTCAGTGTGGAATTTAAGGGAATCAGGGTGGCCCCTTGGAAGAGGATATTTAGGAGTAGAAGGAGCTAGGGTGAGGTTTAACATGACACCAGGAAAATCACACACAAGTGTGGGAGGAGGCCCACACTTCAACAGAAGCCATAATATTTATACCAGTCAGGGTGTCCTTCCAAATACCTACCGCTGGACAGTTATGGGAGTGAGTATGTTAAGAGGTTCTCCAGAGAAATAAAACCGATAGAATACAGACAGATAATCTATTACACTTTCATTCAAGAAATTATTCTGAAACTCCTATTATAGAGACCTAAGCAAATGGCAACAGTAGTATACAAAGTTGATATAAAACAGATAATTAGAACTAATCCAATTAAAATATTTTATCAAATATATTTCATATTTAAACACAAATCTTTAATGCCATGTTACCAGCAATATCAGCTTATTCCTTTTTATTTTTATGGCATGAAGTGGTAGAAAGAATGCCAGGTTTTGTATTCCTAAAGAAAAGCCCAGATAGGAATTGAATGCAAATACCTATTGAGTACCAATTAAGTGCTTACTTTTACTATTGATCACGAGGAAAATTGGGAGGCAGAGGAAGGGGGCCACAAAAGACAAAAAAGGGAGGTGAGCAAAGAATATAAAATTTTGTTTGAAATACATATCTCACCATACCAACACATTTATATTACTATAAATAGATATGAATCGTAAAAACTGTAGGAATTTAGAGGGAGAGGTCAACAAAAGATAGCATGAGTAGAAAAGATTTCATTGAAGAGGTAAAGTTTAAACTGGGATATAATGGATGGTACAAAATGAGAAATATTTTCATAGCCATAGAGGAAAAAGGCTAGGGTTTCAACCAAGAGGCAAGGACCATACAACAGTCAAAAAGAGGAAACAGAGATGATGAGTCTGTAGTAAGAGATAAGGCTGACTTGTCTAAATTTGAGGTGTCATTTTGGATAGGAATGAGAAATAGATTTCAGAGGTTGGATGAAAAACAAAATGTAATGGGCAGTTAAGGACAAATTTTTATTCCATCTATTGCAAGAACATTCATTTATCTCAAAGGTGAGAGATAACTGTGGGGTTTTCTAAAACAAAACAGTCACCAAGGAAGGACAGAGGTGGAACTTTTCCTGTAATATGCTAGGACAGAGTGGTCTTTTGCTTTTAACCAGAACACAAAAGGATGAGAGGATTTCTTAACTGTCCCAGTTTTCAGAGCGCCCAAGGCTCAGGTAAAGCTCGATGTTGTTGATGGTAGGGAGCTGTATATGTGGCGGTCCTCCTAAGACAGACAACAAAGGTTACAACTGACGTAGGCTAATAGAGAGCCAAAAAAGATAATTTCTGCTATGTAACAAAGTGATTCAGTTACACATATATACATATCCATCCTTTTTCAGATCCTTTTCCCATATAGGTAATCAGAATATTGAGTTCTCTTTGACCACCCATTCCATATACTAGTGTGCATACGCCAATCCCCAAAACCCAATCCATCTTTCCTCCCAATTTTTCCCCTTTAGGTTATGAGTTTGTTTTGTAAATAAGTTCATTTGTATCATTTTTAGCTTCCACATATAAGTGATATTTGTCCTTCTTTGTGTGACTTAGTATAATCTCTAGCTTCATCCATGTTGCCGCAAATGGCATTATTTCATGTTTTCTATGGCTGAGTAGTATTCCATTGTATGTATGTACCATATCTTAATCCAGCCATCTGTCGTTGAACATTTAGGTTGCTTTCATGTCCTGGCTGTTGTAAGTAATGCTGCAATAAACACTGGCATGTATGTATCTTTTCTAATTATGGTTTTCTCTAGATAGATACCCAGGAATGGAATTTCAGGATCATATGGCAGTTCTATTTTTAGGGTGGAGGTTTTTTTTGTTTTTTGGTATATTCCATACTGTTTCCCAAAGAGGCTGTTGCAATGTACATGCCCACCAACAGTGTAACAGGGATCCCTTTTCTCCACACCTTCTCTAGCATTTATTTGTAGACTTTTCGATGGTGGCCATTCTGACTGGTACGAAATGACACCTCATTGTAGTTTTTATTTGCAGTTCTCTAATAATTAGTGATGTTGAGCATCTTTTTCATGTGCTTTTTGGCTGTCTGTCTTTTTTGAGAAATGTCTGTTTCAGTCTTCTCATTTTTGATTGGGTTGTTAGTTTTTTTGATATTGAGCAAAATGTACCCTATCTTGCATTTGGTTGTGATATGCAGGGTAGTGTAGGTTGAATAGTGAGAAGGATGACAAGTGGATCACATAGATGGTTGTCAGAGAAATCCAGAGGGCATGGAGAGGACTGGGAGGCAATAAAGTAAACTTTTATAGGATGAATGATGTATTACATATAAAGGGTAAGGGGGAAGGGAGGATAAAGTTGTTGTCTACCTGTAGGGAAAGAAGGGGTGGCAAGTTGGTAAGCAGGGTGTTTAGGAAAAGAGGGTAATTTGCTTTGGGAAACAACCAGGGGCTATGAAAAGAAGTAACTAAGCAAGAATACAGTTCATTAGGATTTTCACAATCTACTGTGAGATTCTGATGCTGTATAGCATTTAGTGGGGAAATGATTGGCATTTAATATGCTGTCCATGTCCCTGAATATTGGATTTTTTAAACTGTGATTCATGCAGTTGCTGGAGACTAAACAGAAGAATTTTGGAAATGTGAGTCACAGTGAAGATGTGTGATGTAGTGAAAGCCTTGATAGATTTGGAATCAGAGGAGAGAGGCTTGCATTTAGGACAGCCTAAGAGTGTTTTAAGAAAGGGAGAGATAAACATAGATAGTAATCATGGAAGCTTCTATTTCTGGAACGCATACGTGATCATGTGCCACCCAGTGTGCTACATGCTTTACAGGCATTATTCTCATAACCTATAAAGAGGAACAGGTACTGTTTTTATCATAATTTTCCAGATGAGGAAAATGAGGCTTAGAGGAAATTAAAAGGTCACACAGCATGGTGTAGCCAGAATATAAGCCAACACTGGTCCTCCTCCAAAGATGGAGCTCTTCACACCCTACAGTACTGTCTCTTAAACGCAAATAGAAAAACCCAGGTAAGGCAGGAACTAAATGAAAACGATGCCCAAGAATAAGGTTATACAATCTTTTCAACATAGAATCCTGTACCTGTGCTATCAGCAAGACATAAATTAGGCTCTGAAAAGAAAAGAGAACATAGCAAAGGATGTAGGATCACTTGCACGATTTGCAATGTCAAGATAAAATCAAGTGTTACAGAAAAGTTGAATTACTCTAATGGTAGCATTAGCAAGAAATGTCTTCCAAGAGTTTTCACTGTGTTCAAGATAATACACATCTTCTTCAGTACTATCCTTAATGCAGACCCAATGATAAATGTCAGATAAGGCAGTAGTCTTACCATTGCCTAAGTAATAGGATATTGAAATCAGCTCAAGCCAAGATACAGAAGAAAAAGAGATGAGAATTTCCAAAGCTAGATCCCGCATGCCCACATGCTAACATCAGCCAGATCAATTATAGAAACAGTTGTCTATAACTGAAGAAAAAGAAGGATTGAGTGAAGAAAAGGATTTCTGGAGGTCTCCGGAAGATCTGTTATAAAGCTGTGAGTCCCACCCCCGTCCCTGGGGGATAGGTAGGATTCAGGGAGTGTAACCTCCTTCACCTCAAGCCAAGTGAGAGGTTAACTCTCAGTGTAAACGGGTATCGCAGTGCCCTCTGTCCTGGCTTTTTCTCTCTGGAACTTTGAATCCTTGGGAAGAGAACTCCTTTGTTCCACTTCATCAAGATGACAGCTGGAAAAGAGAAATGATGCTAAACAGAAACGACAGTGAAAGAGAAGCAGTGTGAAATCAGCCACCACCAGAGTGGCTGCCTATGGGCCCAGGGCTCGTAAAATCACCTCCAGGAATGAAGAAGGAGAAGGGTCTTGATATCCAATCATAAAGGCGTTATAGACAGGTGCCTTAGAAGTCTGTGTATCGCCTGGAGTCCAAGAGGAGAAAGATGTCATTGGCGATGGGAAGAATCTCCATAAAGGGAACATACAGGCCCATCAGAGGACTTTGTCAACTAGCAGAGCAGTGTGATGAGTCTGGGAGGTGTTGGTCTGTTACTGTGGTCTGGGATGGGGGAACACAAAGTCACCATTATTGTGAAGTTTGATGATTAGGTGTCCAACTGAAAGACGCTTCTCTACATGTCCCTCGCAAGTAAAAGCTTTAGTCAGTCAATAAGCATTGAATGGGCACCAGTTAATGGGCTGGATTCCCGAAGAGAGTATAGGAAAAAGCACATTCTTCGGTTCTGAATGGAGGCAAGGAAAGCCAAGTGGGGATTGTGTGATTTACCTGTTGCATTGGAGAGCCAGGGCTGAGGTCCCACACAACCTGTTCTTTGGTCTAGGACTCCGTCAGGTCTATGAAATGGTTTTCTACTAGAGAGGACCTCTGGACATCAAGAAAGAGTCTTTGACGTATGCAGGCCCTGTTCATTTGGTGGAGGTGCTTTGCTACTGAGGTTGAGGGGGACACTTTCCTCTATAGAGACTGAAGTACATTCAGAAAGAGCTGGCCAATCTGAGCTTACGTGGAGACCCCAAACACTGCCCATCTCTCCATGCTGCGGGGTGACTAGGGTCTCTCCTTAGATTGTCCCTCCTAGAATTGGGTGTCTACTTCTTCCCTTACAGGCTGCAGATTGATGTTCTTGATTCCTCATTCACTTACCCAAAGCAGCCATCTTCATGACTTCGATGTTTCTCATCCTTGGTCATGAAATTGGCCAACTGGTCTATCTTTATTCAAGTCTGCCCTTATGCAGAATCTTCATATGACGCCAAATGAGATCTAAGAGGTCTTATAAAGAGGCACTTTAACATTCATTTATTTTGTCTTTTAGTGTTGTCTCCTCCATTTGTTGAGTTAGAACAGCCTGCCATTTGCAGAAGGCACTTGGCTCTCTATTGTCCAGGGCCGTGGCTGGGAGCCATGACATAGGTTGTTGTGAAATCCTTTGCTTCGGCTTGAGTTTTATGCATACATTAGATGTCTGACATTCTGGGAAAACTCTCATTTTCATTCTCCCCTGACTTATAGACTTGGCTAGACATTGGATAGTCTGTCTGCCTACTGATTTCTCTCTCTTGTTGACTTTGTCTACTTAATGGAAGCAAAGATCATAGCTGATCGATGACCCTCTTTGTTTCTGCCCTGTAATTCGCAGGCAGTTGAGGTTGTTATGAAGGTGGGTTTTTATCCCTGTTATGCACATACCAGCACTGGCCCTTAACCTTCTGTTGCACTGTCCACGGTCACAACACCAAGGGCCTTGGCTGCTTTTTTTTTTTTTTTTCAGTAGCAGATGACTGAGCTGAGCCTTAGAGAAGGGTTCAGATGAGGCTCAGCCTAGCTTTGCCATAGGGCACTGGCAGGCAAACCCCTCTTGGGTGACTAGTGGGTACTTTCTCATATGAGGTAGAGTTGCTCATAGTGCAGCCTAGGTGGGGGGAGGGGGAGAATCTCAAAGTTCCCAGCTTCTTAGTTTCTGTTTAGTCCAAGGTTATGCTTGACATGCTCTTTGTCTTTTACTTTTCAAAACTTTTTTTTTTTTTAGGGCCGCACCTGCAGCATATGTAAGTTCCCAGGCTAGGGACTGAATCGGAGCTGCAGCTGCCAGGCTACACCACAGCTCACTGCAACACCAGATGTTTAAACTCAGTGAGCGAGGCCAGGGATCAGACCTGCATCCTTATGCATACTAGTCGGGTACATTACCGCTGGGCCATGACAGGAACTCCTGCAAATAATTTTCTAATGATCATGTGCTCTCTTAGCAGGATTTTTGAGAAGCAGCAAGGAAGAACCATTGGGATTGGGAAAGTCAGCCAACAGGTTAGTGACTTGTCTAAGTGCACATTTAGACAAAGGGATAAAGGGAGAGCTGGGATGCGGGTTCATTCTCTAACCACAGAGTCTACCTGAGATGATAACCCTGGTCCTATCTTCTGCTGCCAAAACACAGAAAAATAAAGCACACATTTAACAGGTTTTTCCATTTTTAATTCAGCAATATGAGCGAGCCAAATGGTGACTTGCCTTAGATTTTATCTGACAACTGAGAGGCTATCTCTCACTTTCATTAGTGCTTAGGAAATACGTGTGCATTCTCTGTCATTTATAAGACAGTGGAGAAAAGCATGCCCATTGGGGCGGTCTCATCTTTCAAGTAATAACAGCCTACTAATTTAACTTGCCATTTTCCAGCACAAATTCTAAGAGGGCTTTGCCGGGAGGGGAGACCGGGGCCTGCTCGCTCTCTCTCCGTTTCCTTATTTTTGTTTCCCGCTAGCTTTTCTGATTAACCTTCAGTTGAGTTTTGTATTTATTGGATGTTAATAAATATAGTGCTTGATTCCTCCCTGCTTCCTTCTCTTGCACATAGTCCTTTATCAAGACCTCTTTGGCCAACACACTGTCATTTGACAGTAGCTGCTTAATATGGCCAATGAGAGGGCTACATTCTGAGGCTTTAGTGACTTAAATTTGAGGGGTTGCAGCCAGTGCTCACGGGGTTATTTTTGATTTACCATAGGGGGGCCTAACATTGCACAAATGTGTCCAATTTATTTGTTAATACATTTGTTAAAAAGTGTTGGAATATAAAATTTATCCTATGACTTCACTCTAAGAATTCTTTGAAGATAAAAGTCAAATACAGTATATTTTTTTGTTCCTTGATCTCATGATGAGGGAACAATTTTTTCCTGCATTGACCTCCTTCTTATAATTACTAGTTTTATATCTGATTTTCCTGAATCAGTTCTGATGTGGATCAGATATATGCTAAAAACCTAGGTTGATAAATGCTAAACACTCATGGTCCATTGACTTGATCCTTTTTCTTTTTCTAAATTGTGTTTGGGGATTTACATTTGTATCTCATTATTATTAAAATAAAAACACAAATAACCAAACCCTCAAAATAGGCATTTTAGCACACATTTAAGGATGCAACAAATTAAGATTTTAAATTGTAGCATGCTTAGGTATAGTCTGGTAACTTTTTGACTAATTTTCCACAGTTCTTATGGATGCCTGCTAAATTTAACTTCAGTCTTCCTTATGCTAATTTGAGAATATTTACATTTTTCAAGCGATTAAGAGTAAATGCTCACAGGAGTTCCCATTTGCTTTCTGCAGTTAGCTCCAGCTCATTTACCTGAAATAAAGCTACACCCCTCTCTTTAACGACCTGCTTTAAAATTATCAGAAAGAAAACATTAAATTTCTCAACACTTCCAATTAATTTCCTAAGACATCTATTATTTCCCGTGTCGCCTCCTCTGCATATGCTCAGCCCACCGAGAAAGATCCTGGGTTCCTCTTCGCTGCTCCCCAGGCAGCCCTCTTCCCTGTGAGGGACAACACACAAAAGTACACAGCACCATGAAGACAGATTTTTTTTCCATGAATGTTTAATACAGGGTCTTCGTGACAGTTGATGTTACTGGGTTAACCCAAACCCATTTCCATTCTCCTCTTCCCGTTCTTTCATATGGCGTAGAAGCTGGAAATGCTGAATACCTTGTTCCCAGCTTCCTTTACAACTGCATGTGCCCACGTGATCCTGTTCTGGCCGATGAGACTAGAGAAGAGATCTGTTGATGCTATTATACCTGGAATGAGACTCTGCTTGGTAAAACCTTCCCCATTTAGCTTCTCTTTGTTATTTGATCTGATTAAAATTATTTGATCAGGGTGAACAAAAATCACCTTGGAGGGGCATGGTGGTGGCTGATAAAAACAGAGCTCACTGGCCTGATTCCCAGAGGTGCTAGTCAGGCACTCCTGAGTGGGAAAGCTGGAGGTAGAATTATAAATAGCCGCTCAGCTAATGCAAATGCAGATGCTGGGGATAAATCTTTGTGAAACTCTGCTTTATGTTTCCCAAACGATTTTACATCCTGGTTTCCATCCACTATGAAACATTTTCAAGTATACCGGGAGAGATAAGAACGGATTTTAAACATCAAAAGAGGATTACTGAGGAATATTAATAGTATACTATTTGAAAAAGTTCAACAGTGTTATTTCAGGCTTGCAAATGTTTTCCCGATAACTGCGCAACTATCTGAAAACTTTTTAGGTAAGATGATCTTTAATTACTTTTTAGTGTAAGAACTTTTTTTTTTGAGATCAAGTGTCTGAAGATCACACATAGACTGCTAGCATTTATGTTAAGTAAATCCATGTACACTTGGATCAAATATCCCTTGAATTGACTAAAACATGAGGTATTTCACATGGGTCAAACATTGCAGTAATTTCTCTCTGGTTTTTCAACTTTAATTTGTGTGGGTTTCTTCTTTTTTTTCCCCCTATATTTAAAGTGTTCATTGAAAACTTTCATATAAATTCGTTGTATATGTTAGGTATCTGCCATTATTCGCCAAACAAATAAGAGGGACTCTGGTACAATAAGAATCACTGGAAGCAGAAGAGAATGTTGAATAAAATAATCCTTGTCACAAACATCCTCACACAGGTAAGAGGAGATCCGTATTGTAATACCTACGCCATCACTGTGTGTGTGTCCTTGGGATATTCACAGTGTCGATAGTATTTGTTTACCCTTTCTCTAAAAGGGAGTTGCAAAAAGATCTTGGCTTCAGGGCAGGTTTGTTTTTTTATCAGTAATAGTGTCCAGAGATTTTCAACTTTCCTGAAAAATGACTTCTTCAGCCATTCTCTTCAAACCTTACTGGGAGCCCCATCTTCCGTTAATGAAGTCGCCAGGGATCACCAAACACAGCACTGTGACAGGTCGTGTGTGGCAATCAATTTTGTTATATATAGCATATCGCTTATTATTAGAGGTAGAAAACCAGAGTTTGAAATGCTTTTAAATTAGAGCAGATTCAAGATTTTTCTGACAATAATAACATGTATTCTAAAAGCCCATCACTTACTTTGTGACATGCTTTCCAAAGCTGTCAGAGGGGTTGAGCTTAAAGACACCCTATAGAGAACCTATTAGGACATGGGCTGTGTGATCCAGGTTGTAGCCCAATGACTTAAAAGGTACTGTGATATTTTATGTTGGGATTTTATACTTTTGTAACCCTAAGTGTTCCCTCTACCAAGGGTTACCTTACTCCCACTTGTGTTTCTCAAAGACTGGTCTTTAAACCGTCTGTGTCAGAATGATCTGGAGTGTTTGCTAAAATGCTCATTCCTGGATAAGAGTCCAGACTTAATCATGATCTCTAGGGGGTAGTGCCCAGGAATCTGTATGTCTGATACACTCGTCAGGTGCAGACTGTAGTTTGAAAGTTGCTGCCCTGCTGTATTGTCTTGTATTTCCACACTGTGATTTTCTGCTATAGCCACCTCACTATGTCCCTCCTCAATTATTTATTATCATCTCAAAAATCCTAGACAGAATGCTAATACACACGAATAGAATGCTGATCCTTCCATAGAGATGCCAACATAAACACAGAACTGTCAACACTCAGCTGACAGTGTCTTTACATTCCATAATACAAATTCCGATTGAGAACTAGAGTATTATTGGCATCAAGACACTCTGTTATATAAATTCTCAGTCACCTCCTTCTGGAAGGATAATAATTACTGTGAATCTTCTCATCCTTGATGAGCTTGCCTATTTTTTTACTTTTAAATCAAATTGAATCATATAGTATTTCATCTTTTGTTTTTGGCTTCCTTTACTCAATGTGTGTCACACGTAGTAGTTCATTCAAATTACTGTATAATATTCCATCTATATTTTATCCATTCTGCTGTTGATAGAAATATTTCCATTTTGTTTTCATTTTGGACTTGAAGAGTGCTGTGACTATTCTCTATGTTTAGTTACACTTCATTATTGAGAGAAGTTCACTGTGATTGTGAACTTTTACATTTCTCCTATATTTTGTGCCTTATGTATTTTAATTTTTTAAATTTTTATTGGAGTATAGGTGATGAATTTAGGTATTCATTTCAGGTATACAGCAAAGTGAATCAGTTATACATATACATATATCCATTCTTTTTTCCCATATAATTACAGTACATTGAGTAAACCTCCCTGTGCTAAACAGTAGTTCCTTATTAGTTATCTATTTTATATGTAATAGTGTGTATGTATTAATCCTAACCTCCCAATGCCACCCCCCCACCATGGGTTCCTCTTTGGCAAACATAAATCTGATTTTGAAATCTGTGGATTTGTTTCTATTTTAGAAGTAAATTATTTTGTGGCATTTTTATTATTTACATATCATTTACAGGTGATATCATATATTTGTCTATTTATCTTTGACTTTCTTCACTTAGTATGATAATCTCTAGGTCCATCCATGTTGCTGCAAATGGCATTATTTTGTTCTTTTTTATGGCTGAGTAACATTCCATTGTGTGTATGTGCCACATGTCCTTTATCCATTGCTCTGTCGATGGACACTTAGGTTGCTTCCACGTCTTGGCTGTTGTAAACGGTGATGCAGTGAGCACTGGGGTGCATGTATTTTTTCAGATGAGGTTTTTCTCCAGATATATGCCCAGGGGTGGGAGTGCTGCATCATATCTAGTTTTAGTTTTCTTTTTCTTTCGTCTTTTTAGGGCTGGCTTATGGAGGTTTCCAGGCTAGGAGTCAAACTGGAGTTGCAGCTGCTCACCTGCACCACAGCTACAGCAATGCAGGATCCAAGCAACATCTGTGACCCACACCACAGCTCACGGCAACGCCAGATCATTAACCCACTGAGCAAAGCCAGGGACTGGACCTGCATCCTCGTGGATACTAGTCAGATTCATTTCTGCTCAGCCACAAAGAGAATTCCCTAGATTTAGTTTTTTAAGGAACCTCCTTGTAGTTCTTCATAATGACTGCACCAAGTGACATTCCCACAAAGAGTGTAAGAGGTTACCCTTTTCTCAGCACCCTTTCCAGCATTTATTGGTTGTAGACATTTTGATGATTGCAATTCTGACTAGTGTAAGGTGATACCTCCCTGTAATTTTGATTTGCATTTCTCTAATAGTGGTGATGAGCATTTTTCATGTGCTTTTTGGCTATCTGCCTGTCTTTTTGGAGAAATGTCTATTTAGATTTTCAGCCCATTTTTTGATGGGGTTTTTAATTTTTTGATATAAAGCTATATGGGATGTTTGCATATTTTAGAGATGAATCCCTTGTTGGTTGCTTTGTTTGCAAAAACTTGCTCCTATTCTGTTTTTTTTTTTTAATTTCTCCTTTGCTGTGAAAAACTTTTTAAGTTTAATTGGACCCCGTTTATTTTTCTTTTTATTTTCATCACTCTAGGAGTTGGATCCAAAAAGATATTGCTGCAATTTATGTCAAAGAGTATTGTTTTGCCTATTTTTTCCTCTAGGAGTTTTATAGTATCCAATCTTACATTTAGGTCTTTAATCCATTTTGAGTTTATTCTCATGTATGGTATCAGAGAATGTTCTAATTATCTTATGTGCAGCTGTCCAGCTTTCCCAACACCACTTATTTAAGAGACTTACCTTTTTTCCATTGTATATTCTTGCCTCCTTTGTCCTAGACTAGTTGAATTAGGCGTGTGGGTTTATCTCTGGGCTTTTTATCTTGTTCCACTGATCTATATTTCTGGGTTTTTGGTACCATACCGTTTTGATGACTGTAGCCTTGTGGAATAGTCAGAAGTCAGGGAGCTTGATTCCTCTAGTGCCAGTTTTCTTTCTCAATATTGCTTTGGCCATTTGAGGTCATTTGTATTTCCATACAAATTTTACATTTTTTCATTCTAGTTCTGTGAAAAATGCCATAGATAATTTGATAGGGATTGCACTGAAGCTGTAGATTGCCTTGAGTATAATCATTATTGATTCTGGTATTACATGGTATAGCTTTCCATCTGTTTGTGTCATCTTTTATTTCTTTCACTAGCATCTTGCAGTTTCCAGAGTACAGATCTTTGGCCTCTTTAGGTAGCTTTATTCCTAGGTATTTTATTCTTTTGGGTGTGATGGTAAATGGGATTGTTTCCTTAATTTCTCTCACTGATCTTTCATTGTTCCTGTATAGGAATGCAAGAGATTTCTGTGTATTAATTTTGCATCCTGCTACTTTACCAAAATTCTTTGTTGATTTCCAACAATTTTCTGGTAGCACCTTTAGGATTTTCTATACATAGTACGTCATCTACAAACTGGAATAGTTTTACTTCTTCCTTACCAATTTGAATTCCTTTTATTTATTATTCTTCTCTGATCATCATGGCTAAGACTTCCAAAACTATGTTGAGTAAAAGTGGTAAGCAGTTTCTGCTGTGGTGCAGTGGCATCAGTGGTGTCTCTGGATTGCTGGATCATAGGTTTGATCCCTGGTCTGACACAGTGGGTTAAGGATCTGACATCACAGTAGGTCACAACTGTGGCTCAGATCTGATCCCTGCCCCAGGAACTCTGTATGCCACAGGGCAGCCAAAAATGGGGAAAAAATGAGTAGAAGTGGTGCGTGAACATCCTTGTCTTCTTCCTGATCTTAGCAGACATGCTTGCTGCTTTTCACTATTAAGAATGATGTCAGCTGTAGGTTTGTCATATATGGCCTTTATGAGTCCCTCTATGCTCACTTTCTGGAGAATTTATCAAAAATGGTGTTGGATTTTGTCAGATGTTTTTTTTTTTGCATCTATTTAGATGATCATATGGTTTTTATTCTCCAGTTTGTTAATGTGGTGTATCACAGTGACTGATATGCTGATACTGAAGAATCCTTGCATCCCTGGGATAAATCCCACTTGATCATGGTATATGACCCTTTTAATATATAATGTTAGATTCAACTTGTTAATATTTTGTTGAGGATATTTACATCTATGGTTATTGTGATACTGGCCTCTAATTTTCCTTTGTGCTATCTTTGTCTGGCCTTGGTATCAGGGTGATGGATGCCTCATAGAATGAGCTTGAGAGTATTCTTTCCTCTGTAATTTTTAAGAAGGGTTTCAGTAGAATGGGTGTTAACTGTTCTCTAAATTTTTGATAGAATTTGCCTGTGAAGTCATCTATCCCTGGACTTTTGTTTGTTGGAAGTTTTTAAATTACAGTTTGCATTTCAGTACTTGTTATTAGTCTATTCATATTTTCTATTTCTTCTTGGTTTTTTCTTGCAAGGTTGTGCCTTGGTAAGAATTTGTCCATTTCTTCTAGGTTTTCCATTTTATTTTGTGCCTTATATATTTAAAGTTATATTATTAGGTATATAACAAATCAGAATTTTATTAGTTTTGGTCATACATATATGTTGTAGAGATATACGTGTATTTCTAGTGTAACCACTGAAAAATGCATAACTCATAACCTAGTAAGAGTAAAATGAACTACTAAAAATACTCAATAAATGTAAGACAAGAAGGAGAGAAAGTCAGGAAAAAATAGTCAACAATTCCAAGATAGTAAGTATTAACCTCCATATATCACTGATTACATTACACTTGAATAGACTGAGTAATCCAGTAACAGGATAAAGAATTTCAGAGCTCTGTGCTTTTTGTAAGAGGTATATAATCATCCCTTGGGATCCACAAAAGACTGGTTCCAGGACCCCCAGCTATGCACATCCACAGGTGCTCAAGTCCCATAGTCCGCCCTCCATATCTACAGGGTTCTGCTTCCACGGACTCAACCAACTGCAGATCCTGTACATAGTACACAAGTTGCCATTGGTTGAATCTGAGGATGGGGAATCTGTGACTGTGACGGGCCAACTGTACTTTAAATACAAAGCAGAAAATATTAGAAATTTTATATTTGGCTGGTATTATAGTCACATCAACTAAGTTTTTCTTTGTATAGCATAACATTTTTCATCATTTTAATATTTTTATGTCCACTGTCAGCTTACTTTTGCTTCTTTGAAGGTAATATCTTTCTTTGAGCTATTTTAAAATAATTTTTCTTGTATTTAGAAGTTTGTAATTACCTAAATGTAGCTTTCTTTATATTTTCCCACTTAAATTTATAGAACTTCTTGCATCTGTCTTAATGTTTTTATTTAAACTTATATCTCTTGAAATATACTTTGTCTCATTCTCTTTTGCTTCTCTTCTAGAATTCTTACATGTTAAATATATTTTTACTGACCAACCTTCCATTTTATTAATCATCTTCTCTCTTGTCCAATCTATCATTAAACCGATTCGTTTTTTAGTTATTTTAATAGTTCTGTAATTTTCATTGGATTTTAAAAGGATTATTTATCTTGATAAAATTTTCCATCTTTTGGAGCTCCCATGGTGGCTCTGTGGGTTAAGAACCCCATGTAGTGTTTGTAAGGATGTGGGTTAGATCCCTGGCCTTGATCAGTGGGCTAAGGATCTGGAGTTGCTGAAAACTGAGGAATAGGTCCTGGATGCAGCATGGATCTGGTGTTGCTATGGCTGTGGTGTAGACTGGCAGCTGCAGCTTCAATTCGACTCCTAACCTGGGAACTTCCATATGCCACAGGTATGCCTCCCTCCAAAAAAAATTTCCCATCTTCCCATGTCTTTTCTCAAATTTATGAAAATGACTTTCACATCCTTGTCCAATGATTCCAATAGCTGGATAATCTGTCCATCCCTGTTGTTGCTTTTCTTTTCTCTTGCCATTTTGTTTCACTTCTAATTTTTGAGTAAATGGCAGATACACGTTAGAAAAAAATTTTAGAGGATCTGGATAACTTTACCTTTTCCAGAGAAGTTTATTCTATTCTCAGGTAAGTAATAGGGAGAATAAAGTCATACTACTGCAACAATAATCAGAGACTGAGCTCACTCAAGTAACTTTTTTTGGTAATTTTTCTCTTTGTTTCTGAGTAATCCCCATTCCTAGGGTTTAAGCCCAAGTGTCCCACCTGAGAGTTTAGGATAGCTACCATAATTTCCTGTTTGGTGTGTCCTAAACTCTAATTTTTGTCTCCTTGGCACCATGAGTCTTAAAACCCTGACGTTATTTTTCAGAGTTTTGCCGTTTGGCTTCTTGCTTCTTAAGCTCTGCAGCTTAAGAATTCAGCAAATACTTCATGGGGGGAAAAAAAGGAAAGGAAAAACCTGCCAAGTCTCAGAGTTTGTCTTCTTTGAAACATAAGTCGTCTTTGCACTTCTTTTCATTCTGAAAACAAGACCCTCATGTCTTGGCTACTTTGGCTTCCAACTTTTATTTCCTTGGCTCCATGAAGCTGCCGAAAGCTCTGTTAACTGTTCGAGTTTCATGAGCAGCACTTCTGTCTTACTCTCAGTATCTAATTCCAGACAAAGAATCAGAAAATATCTCAAAAGGATAAAATACCTCTCAGTAGGCCAGAAAACATTGGTTACTTCTCTTTGGTTCCCTTCTTAAAACTCTTGCAATAGATTTTATTTTTCTTTTTTCTTTGGCAACTCTCTGATGCCTTCAGACAATTTTTTTTAGTTTTATCTGGATTTTTGTCATTGCTATGAGTGATAGCATTGGCTATCATACCTATTCCATCCTAACCTCAAAAGCAAAAGAAAATAGAGACCAGTTACATTTACGCAAGGCCACAAGTAAAGTACCTACACAAGTAATTGTAGGGAAAGGCAGTCTCATACACGCAGTCATTCAACCACCTAATAATGGACTGTGGGTCTAGAACCTGTCCTTGCCAAAGACAGAGTTCTCATAGACTGTGCTGGGATTTGCCCCTTGGGTAGGAATATCTTTCCAAGTTTCAGCCTCAACATGTACTCCTTTGCTTTGCTTAAGAGTGTGTAGCATATGGCACCTAGGCCACTCCACTATTATATCTGTCCCCAGCAGGGAGAAGACAGGGTCCTGCTGCTTCACAGGGGAGGAACCTACAGGCCAAGTGCCCTTTGGAAGCTGCTGAGAAGGACCCACTGGCCATGGGGGACCAATGCCCACTACTGAAGCTGAACTTGCCCACTCTTCTCCATGTGAGTAAAGCTTGTTGCATCCAGTGCTTGACTGTACTATTCTCCTAGGCAATTCTAAGGCCACTGTACAGTGGCCCAAAGTGCTCAGATTTCTACTCCTGATAATAGACAATCAATGCTACCTGCTCAGCAGTTATCCTAGAGAACTATCAACATATATATTAATCATGTATTCACTGTGGCAGTTATCTACTGCTCCATCACAATACTAAGTGATTTAGAACAGGAACAATCAGTTTTTCTGCTCACAAAGTACAATGTGGACAATACCTGGAAAGGGAAGTTGATCTCTCTTCCATGCTGCATCAGCTGCAAGTTGGAAGGATAGGGGGCTTTCAGTGGATGGGGGCTAGAATCATCTGAAGGCTCTCTCAGTCACATATCTGGAATTTGCTAAAGGCTGTCAACTGGGACCTCAGGTAGGATGATGACAAGAACAGAGCTACGTGACTCCTCCGTGTGGCTGTTTCATTCCTTCCTTCCTTCGTCTTTTTTAAGGCTGCACCTGGGCATATGGAAGTTCCCAGACTAGGGACTGAATCAGAGCTGCAACTGCCGGCTGCACCATAGCAATGCCAGATCTGAGCCACATCTGGGACCTATGCAGCAGCTCACAGCCACTCGAGATTGTTTAACCCACTAGATACTAGTCGTGGATACTAGTCAGTTCGTTACTGCAGAGTCATGATGGGAGCTCCATGTTTGCTTTCTTAAGGATAGTTTGTGGATTCTGGGAATACCCCAAGAATACATCTCTAAAGGCCTGAGCTGAAACATTAGGACAGCATTACTTCTGCCATAGTCTATTAATCCAGCTTCAAGAGGAGTAGACATAGACCCTACAATCTTACTGGGAGGGGTGTCAAATATTTTTGAGTTATGGTTTAAAGACTCCACACCCAGAGTTCCCATTGTGGCACAGCAGCAATGAACCTGACTAGTATGCATGAGGACATGGGTTTGATCCCTGGCCTTGCTCAGTGGATTAATGATCTGGTGTTGCCGGGAGCTGTGGTGTAGCTTGCAGATGCAGCTCAGATCCTGTGTTGCTGTGGCTGTGGAGTAGGCTGGCAGCTGCAGCTCTGGTTTGACCTGTAGCCTGGTAAGTTCCATGTGCGGCCCTAAAAAGCCTGAAAAAAAAAAGCCCCCCCAAAAACCTTCACCCTCTTCGATCCTCCTAATTATCATATGTACAAATGTGCCCTGTATTCTCCTAGGTGTTGGTAATGAACAGTAATGAACAAAATCTATCAAGATTCTTCCCTTATAAAATTAAAACAAACACACAAATCTGTAGTATAATTTAAGGTGGTTATAGAGGCAGATGGTATCAGGGGTGGAGGGTGAAGCTCAGGTTGAAATTTTTCAGACAGTATCCAGAAAGTGTATCATTGAAATGGTCGTACTTGGAGGTCCTGTTGTGGAACCCAACTAGTGTCCATGAGGATGCTCGTTGGATCCTCAGCCTCGCTTAGTGGGTTAAGAATCCTGTGTTGCTGCAGCTGTGGCAGCAGCTGCAGCTCCGATTTGACCCATAGCCTGGGAACTTCCATATGCTCCGGGTGCAGCCGTAAAAAGTTAAAGGAAAAAAGAGTGGTCACATTTAATCAGATACCTGAATGAACACTCGTAAGATCTGGCGGAGGAACACGACAGGAAGAGGGCATGGGAAACAAACCTGTACTGAGTGGGAAACAAAGTTGGCATGTTCGAGGAGCAGGTAAGCAATGTTGTGAGTGCAAGAAAAAGTGAGAAATATTGGCGGGATTAGGCATGTGATGTCTTAAGGATTGTACTAAGGAATATGAATTTGGATTTTATTTTGGGTACTGGGGGATGATATGGGTGGGGTTTAGGTAAAGGTTAACAGACTTCTATTTATGCTTTTAAAACATCATTCTGGCAGCTCTGTAAATTGACTGGGTGGTGCCAAGAACGGGAAGTTAGGAGGCAAGAGATGAAGTTACCTTGGACTGGGGTGGCAACACGAGAGTGGGTTTAAAAGTAGGTGGATTCAGGATACGGTTTGAAGGTTAAGCTTAAGACTGTCCAGTGCAGTGGATACGTATTATGGCAAGGACAGAAGAGAGTATTATTTGCAGTTTTGATCTCAGCAACAAAGGTGAATTGTGTTGCCTTGGATGAGATGTAAAAGAGTAGGTCGCACAGGGGTATAACTTGAGTTCTTAAATATGTTAACTTTGAGCTTCCTCTTAAGTATTCAAATGCCGGAAAAGTACTTCAGTATATGAGCATAGAGTTTAGGGGAGGAATTCTCGTCATGGATCAGTGGTTAACGAACCTGACTAGTATCCATAAGGATTTGGGTTCGATCCCTGCCCTTGCTCAGTGGTTAAGAATCCAGCATTGCCATGTGCTGTTGGGTAGGTGGCAGATGCGGCTCAGATCCTGTGTTGCTGTGGCATAGGCTGGCAGCTGCAGCTCTGATGCAACCCCTAGCCTGGGAACCTCCATATGCTGCAGGTGCAGCCCTAAAAAGACAAAAGACAAAAAAAAAAAATAATTTAGGGGAGAGGTCAATATTTGAGTTACTAAATGTGGTATTCTTCAAGTTATAAACTATATATAAAGTCATTGAACTGGATAGAAATCACCAACAAAGTAAGTGTAGTTAGGAAGGAAATAAAAACTTTAAAAACAACCATTTTGAATTCATTAAAATGAAATACTTGAGGTCACAATTTTTTTTCTGAGAATAAACCTTAGAAGGAAAGAATTTTTATGTGTCCTATAAATTCTCAAAATATTAGTGATTATTATTGGACTCAGAAAGATAAGGAAAATGAGGCAGGAAATATTAACATCCTGGGACCACCAGTGATCAATGAACAAAGAGCATATAATTGAGGACTTTATAATTCTTTTAAACTGCATTATGCTCTGCCTTTTACTTTATTTACTGAGAGTAAACAAGAGTTTCCAAGAACATCTAATTTCCCAGAAATTTAACGTTTCATCTTATCTGGGCTGTACCTGGAATGCATCATACCATTAATTTAGTCTATAAAGTGTATCAACTAGAGAATATGAAATTTTTTGCTTGCAGTATAAATAAAATCACCAGCTCTATATAATTGATCTTAAGCTGTATGAATAATGTAGACCTTCTGATACTCAGAAAACTGAGTGTTCCTGTAGTCTTGCCTTAAATGTAACTCTAGCAGATTTGAAACCAAATACGTACAAGCAGCATGATGCCTTCAATTAAAAAGAAAAGAGGTCCTAGGACTGAGCCCAGAGAATGTTCAGTAGTTAGAGCTCACGAATAAGAAGTGAATCCTTTACAGATAATTGAGAATTAGAAGTCACTGAAAAAAAGGACAAAAGAGGAGAGTATAATGTCTTAGAAACCAAGCTGAAAACAATGTCTTTTGTAAGAAGGGAGCAGTTATATCTGTTAAATGCTGAAATAAAATAAGTAAAAGTTGGGTATTAGATTTGGCAAGATTGGTAATATCATTAAGTATCATCTCAGTAGACTCTGGGGACAGTGTTTTGACTGGCACAGGTAGATGAGTGAATCCATGCAGGAAAGCAGAGACATTGGGAAAAAAAAAGATATTTACTGTAAAAGAAAGGCAGAGACTACTAGGGAGTTGCAGGGGGAAGACATGGAGCCTCGGGAAGTTTTATGACATTTATTACAGCTTATTTGTATATTGTTGGGGATGATCCAGAAGAGAGTGTGAAGTTAAAGATACAGAAGACAAAGGGCAGTTGGAGGTGCCATGTCTTAAGTAAAGCAAGAGTTCATGGCTTCATTGTGCAAGTGAAGGAGTTACTTTGAGAAACAGTTCACTTGTTGTGTTAAGAAGGAAGGAAGAATACGTGGGTGATAGGTCGAATAGGCTTGTAGGTTTGGTGATGGAAATAGTAAGTAGTTTCCTTTTGATTACTTTGATTATACCAATAAAGTAGATGGAAATCATGATCTAAGAGTAAGGCGAGTTGAAGGGGTGGATGAGGTGAGAGGAGAGAAAATGAGTGAAAGAGTCACCTGGAGAAGAGGAGAATGAATTAACCAGGGTCCAGAGTAATTCTGAGGAGTAGTGCCCACAGGGTTGGGGCACTTTTCAGTGAGCAAGAGGGAAAGAAAGTCTTCAGAGACCACGAAATTGTAGACTTCTGAGGTTTAACGTGCACAGTGCAAAGATTTGAGAACGCGATGAAGAATTGGAGATGGGGTTGAATGAGGAGAACTTGAGGTGATGATGTTCTGAAAGTTGTGGGCTTTAGTGCTGCAAGTATCTACACAGATGTAAGGCTTGATGAGATTCCCTTTGATTGTACAGTACTACATCCAAGTGTTTGCATAAGCTGACGTGGCTAATGGTGATCTGAGAATACTCTCATCCAGTCTCCTTATAGAAAACTACAAAACAGGATCCCTGTCTCACTTCAAAGATAAATTCCAGACTGGGTAAAGACATAAATTTGGAAAAAAATTCAGACCTGAAGAGAAGTAAAGGAAAAAAAAAAAAACCTTTGTGTCCTTAAAATTGGAAAATATTATTTTAGCCCAGTCACTAAAAGTGAGTCCATAAAAAGGAAAGATTAACCGAGTTAATGCCATGAAAGATAGGGTTTTAGCCTGACACCAGCATCATAAATAAATTTAAAAGGGGAAGGTTAGAAGTCAACGTCCACTCCACAAAAAAGATAAAATTGATACACAGGAAGATAAAAAGTAATGGACAGAAGAAATTTATATGCAGGTCACAGGGGAGAAAAATAGATTAATACACACCTGAAATGACACTCACCTTCACTTATGGCCAGGAAACTAAATTAAAATAATATTTTGATATCTTGTTATATCCATTTAATTGGAATGAGTAAAAATTACTTATAATGGTGTTCACTAGTGACCATGAGAAAAACACAAGCTTGCATACATTACTGATAGCAGTAAATTTGGTGTACCTGTTATTGATAAGTCAGCAGTATCTAGTAAAATTGAAAATGTGTGCACTCTATCACTGATCATTTTCACTTTGGGGTACATTCCCTGAGGAAAATTATACTCATGTACATAAAGAGAGATACACGAGAGTATTTTAGTACAGTGTTACTCATGAAAACGAAAAAAAACTTTGCAGGAACTTAAAATACTTTGCCTCAGGGAATGGATGTATGAAATATGGTATATTCAAATTACAGAAGATGATGGAGCAGTTGAGAATGAATTTATATATATACCATGCCAACAAACACACATCTAAAAAAGTCATATTGAATGAAAAAAGCAAATTGCATAGAGACTTCACCCTTTTATAAGCTATATAAAGTTTTACATACACTAAAAACCACCATATTATTTTTGGATAGCTATATAACTAAAAATATACAACACTGAACTTGGAAAGATTCACATAAATTTACCATAGCAGATATTGCTCTGTGGGAGAAGGCAGGTATGAGAGAAAATGCACCTTTAAATTCCTTTTCTTCATTTATGAAATTAAAATGTGCACAAATGAACCTACCTACAAAAAACAGAGGCATAGAGAACAGACTTGAGGTTGCCGAAAGGGAGGGAGTGGGATGAACTGGGAGTTTGGGGTTAGTAGATGCAAACACTTACATGTAGAATGGATAAGCAATGAGGTCCTACTGTACAGCACAGGGAACTATATCCAGTCACTTGAGAGGGAACATATGGACGATAATATGAGAAAAAGGATGCATAGAGGTATATGACTGAGTCACTGCTGTACAGCAGAAATTGGCACAACATTGTAAATCAACTATAACAAAAATTAAAATTAAAACACACTGTTACTAAAAGTCATAGATGTATAGATTTATCTTTGATATATTATTTTGTTACATTTCTGTATTTTAAATTCTCAAAGTCAAAGTGGAAAGGAAATAGATGAAGAAAGATTTAATAGTGTATCCAAACAAAAAATGAGCATTTCTATTAATAAAAACACAACAGCTATGATAGTTGAGGAAAACGAAGGAGAGAAATGCTATTGAGTTATTTGGGGTCTTGAGCAGTGTTCTAAAGTGAGATTTGCTTTGTCCATTTTCCATCCAGATTTACTCTACAATTTAAGTCGCCTCTTACATCTAGAATGTTTTTATCTATTGAAAAGGGTTAGTTGGTTAGAACAATGACTCCCTTTTATTTTTAAAATATTTAGTGTTTACCTTTCTTCTAGTTGAGAACTTTGGCCAATAAAGTTTTGGCATTCATCTAATTTGTTAATTTTAGATTAAGAAGAGAACCAGAGTAGAATTTCTGGTACAAAGTAGTCAAGAGAGCCCAGTTACATCATGATATTTTGGTGCCTGCAGAGACTGTATGTCACAACATACCACAAGTCCCCAGAAAGAAGGTACGATGACCTGATTAAATGTCTCAAAAGGTTGCATAAATGATGAGAGAGGATTATATACATTAAAAAAAATCTTCCACTTTATGTCTCAATAGATAGGTACGTCAAGGACTGCTGAGTTCAGATATTCACTAAGAGATTAACCTATGTGTGGACCTGTTTCATCTCCAAAAGCAGGATAGCAGAGCCAAATGATATCTGACCTGCCACTCAAGTTTCCAGTGACAGAAAAGACCCTGCTTCCATTCAGCCTGCACACCCAGCCGCCCTGATCTCAAAGTGCGTACAGATCACCGGTACTGACCCCAGCATCACCTATCAAATAGACAGCTAGCTCATTATCAGGTAATCACCTGGGTTGTAATCCAAATTGTGTGTGAGTGTGTGAGAAAAAGAAGGAAGAAGGGAGGGAATAAAGAGGGAGAAATAGGCACATTTCTGATTGCTGTCAACTGTGAAATCTTGCTTGACTGTGGCATGCAGGGCGTGCAGAACTCTTGGGAAGTTTAGGCAAGGGAAGTGGGCATTTCTAGCCACAAGGCCTGATTTGTATACTATTTGTTTGTCATGGCAGAAAGAACGGGTGAGCTCTTGACTCTAATTGAGAATAATACTGGTCAGGGGAGAGGATGATTTACTCAAGATATACAGCTTCCTTTTATTGAAATATTTTAAAGACGGAAGAAAGAGAGTAAAGAAACCAAATTAAAGCACACATTTCAAGTAGTGTAATGTGTATATGGCATGTTTACCTGCGATACAGAACCTGTTTGTTTAAGCGTTATTAGATTGCTTTATAAAGTTGTTTTCAGGAGGGCACGGAACGTGTGGGGTGAGCAACGTGTGCTCTCTCTCCGCCCCAGCACACAGATCTACTCCCCCAATACTGCAAAACCACGGCTTTCCAGAATGCCCACCTGGAAATGGCTCTCAGTGCAAAGAGTTCTGAATGCCTTCTGTTTCTAAAACCATTGAAATGAGTAAGAATAAATGATCCTAAGTCCCCATAATTATCATTGCAGAGTATGCTCACGATCATGGTCATGATTATGTTTAGCTTAAGCTGCCTTTAGTTTGCACTGGTGAGAACAGCACCCAGGCAAACTCCCCCTTTTCCCATGTCTGCTCTTTAGACTGAAGAAAAGTCAGTCACTCTCTTCTCCTTGTGATAACCTGACAGCAGAATGTGTGGGTGTGTATGAGTGTGTATGCAAGCGTATGTCTGAGCATAAGTTGCATGTGTATGTGATACAAGTGTGTGTATGTGGGCTATGCATGTTATGCATGTGTACATATGTGCATGTGTTCACATGTGTGGGGGCTCGTGTATGTGTTTTTAAGGGGGAAAGAGTTGCTAATGTAGGAGTGTGTTGTTGAAAAATCTATAGTTTTTCCTACATTGTGAGAGGTAGGCTCTCACAGGGGCCTTCTCTGTCCTTCCTGTCACTGCAAAGCCCCGTTGGGCTGGATATCTTTAACTTCACTGTGCTGGCTGAGGGGTTCAAGCTAAGGAAGGCTGGTTTGTGTGCAGTAAAATGTAAAGGCGCATTGCCTAAGACTAAATGCCTCAGACAGCAGACTTGACCTCTGTATAATCCTTCACAGTTTACTAAAATGCTTCCATCTGGGTTATTTGTTTAATAAAGATTTGTCACAGAAATATGCTCTTCGAGTTCCTGTTGGGGCTCGGAGGGTTAAGAACCCAACATAGCAAGGCCAGGAGGGATCAAAGCCTCATCCTCATGGACACTGAGTGGGTTAAGGATCCAGTGTTGCTGCAAGCTGCAGTGTAGGTCACAGATGCAGTTCCCGTCCTGTGACGGGGTTCCTGTGGCTGTGGCATAGGCTGGCAGCTGCAGCTTTGATTTGACCCCTAGCTTTGGAACTTCCATATGCTGTGGGTGTGGCCATAAAAAGACACAGAGAGAGAAATATGATCTTTACAGACTTTGCCTTCCTTATCACTTGCAGTTTTTAAGACCTTAAGAATAGATGAAAAATCAAGAGCTAAAGAAAATCCATCCATTTGGCCCCAAATAGAGATTTCTATTGGCGGAACCATTAACCAAGCAATAACCTGCTTAGTGAGGTGCCCTCCTAAGGAGTGAACATCCTTTAAATTGTTTTTGACACTGAGGCTTGAAGGAGACCTTGTCCGAAGTGTTAGCTGAGGGCTCAGCCTGGAGCCTACTGCCTAGGCCTTGTTAACCCCCCACAACTCTACCTCCAACAGATAGACAGAGACTAGTATCTATGACATGCCTACTATGTATGCTTCTCTCGTCTTATATTTACTTCTCACACTAACCCATGAGAACAGCTCTAACAGTCCTGCTTTCTAGATAGTCAAGAATTTTATGTATCTTACAGAAGTCCATAGGGCGGTGTGTTACAGCTAATATTTACATACCTCAGTCTTCCAGAATCCAATCTATGCTTCCTCTATCACACCGTGTTTTAATCAAAAAAGGAAACTAGAATAACTTTTTCCTCTATGTCGTGGTAGCTGCAAGAATTTACAGGTTTTCTGAGTGATACTTAAGAGACCAAAAATATTTTTTGTCCCTTTTCTATTTCTCTAATGTTAGCAGATATAAACCCCACCTCCCTATTATAGTCCGTATAATCCTCTGAAAAGGAAGTTATCAGAAAATGGAGGGGATCTAAGCAAACAATAAAAGAACAAATGCTTGAAACTAAAGGAAAATAGTTGGTAAATTATGATATGCATGTGGCCAACCAGCCAGAGCTTGCTGTAAGAGCCAGCAAGTAGAGAGATGTCTAAAAGCCACCCACGTGCCATGCCCCCCTGGGGCAAGGACAATATTCACTTTCTCCTAACCCTGGAAGTGAGATACTTTATTTATCCCATGGTCTTTCTTGCATTAATCATTGCCAGGGGGCCAAATACAGCAAATGGATCAATGACTTGATGCTATTAAGCAGGTCCTATGAAGAAAAGAAATAACCCACTGTCTCCTTGGCAATAAGACATCAATACCAGCCGTGCTCCGAGGAGGCCTCTGGAGTAGAGCGCCTACACATATTCTTGATCAATAACACATTAAACAAGGATGAGTGTACCAGCCTGGCGAACAATAAACAGTGCCGAGTTATCTACAGCCCCTCAAAATGAACCGAGCTTCAGACAATGCGATATAGTTTTAACTATCTTAAACAAATCTTGACATGCTATCATGCATGACTTCCTGGGAAGCTGTGGTCAGGTCTGGACTAAATGCACACACCCATGCAGTCCTATTTTGAATCTCTTAGTAGCAGTAGTAGCAACAATAGTGAAGTAATAGGTAATCCTGATAGCAATGATTTATACATTCTGCTTGTGTATTAACTTGTTTAACCCTCAAAACAACCCTATGTAACATAGGTTCTATTATTATCTTCTTTTTTTTTGTCTTTTTGAGTTTTCTAGGGCTGCACCCATGGCATATGGAGGTTCCCAGGCTAGAACCTCTAATCAGAGCTGTAGCCACCAGCCTATGCCACAGCCACAGCAACGCAGGACCCGAGCCACGCCTGCAACCTATGCCACAGCTCACGGCAACACCGGATCCTTAACCCACTGAGCGAGGCCAGGGATTGAACCCACAACCTCATGGTTCCTAGTCGGATTCGTTAACCACTGAGTCATGACAGGAACTCCTTTTATTATCTTCATGTAAAAAAATGGAGAGGTAACTAAGATGGTGACACTGGAGACTACTGAATTTCCCCCTCTCACAAATACACTGCTCCACATTGGTAAATTCCCTCTGAGAAAAATCCAGAAACTAGTTGAGTTATTCCTACACATCAGAACAGGTAGGAGAGGCTGAGACATATTAACACCATACTCATGGTGCCTTACAATAGGGAGGGAACCTCCAACTCCCAGCTTCTGCAAGAGGAGTGAGGAGTTTAGACTTCATGTTTAGCACCCCACTTTTAAGGCTGCTGCTCGAAGTATAGACCCAAATCACCTGTCTCTGAGAACCAACAAGGCTTGTGTTCCCGAGTCCCATAGCACTACAGCAAACAAAAACAGCAGTTTTTAAATGGAGGTGCAAACACTTCCTATGACCGGGCTCAGTGCAGAGGAAACAGGCAAGAACACCCATCTCCCAGGTTCTTCTGGGAACGGGTTTCACTGCATACTTTTCCAAACATTGGCTGAGGATTCAGGTTATGATCAGCCTGCATCTAGATGCTGACTACAATCCTTCCCAGAGCTCAAAAGAGCTAGTGGGCACTTTGCTTACATTCTCCTTCTAGCTTTCTCCAACTTGTTCCTGGAAGGAGCTTGTTCACACATTTCATGCACCAACATTTGTGGCTGCCATCTGAAGGACGATCCTTCTTATTATCACGCTCTAATAGCTACCAGGGCTCAGCATTCATGGGTCCCACAGGACCACATTAAACAAAAAAAAGCCGTTTTCAAATGGGCATGCAAGCCCTTTTCTGCAGACTTAGCAGAAAGAGAGCAGGCAAAACACCTATCTTGCAGTTTCTCCCTGGAAAAGATTTGGCTTCCTATTTTTCAAGCTTCTGTCTGTGGTTCGAGCTTTTCATCAGTTTGCATGTGGGAGCTGAGTGGGATCTTCCTGGAAGCCCAAAAGAGTTAGTAGTCACATCCTCCACCATTTCCCCCAAATCAATCCAATAGTAAAAGCAAGTCTCCAGATTGTCCCTGTAAAGAGCTTGTTCACTTTAGCACCCCAACTGCTATGACTGCCACCCCAGGGACTGGCTCTCAGTTCACGTAGCTCTGGGACTCAAGAGGATTCAGCATTTCGGGGCCCCCTGGAACCAGGTAAAATGAAAAGGCAGTTCCATTTGAGCACACAAGGACTCCAAGAGCTTATCCCCCCAATTCAGCACAGTGGATAGAAAAATCATCCAGCTTTTGATTTCTCCCTGGTAGGGGCCCTACTGCTTACCCAGTGTACTGATTTTCCTACCTGCTACCTGAAGGTCCAGTGTACAATTAGCCTGCATTAAAGTGCTCAAGGAGCTGGCAACTGTATTTCTCTGGGAACCTGAACAAGAATATTAGTTTCCAACACCTTTGAGACACTGAAGGGTTTTGTTACGCCCTCAAATACCGGGAGACACTAAGAAGGAAATGGCAGTACGGATATGTAGAAACATTTCAAGGGCAACCAGGAGATCAAGCCAGGCTGATAGGTAAGGTAAATCTCCTATATGAAGCCAATCTGTGAAGACAAAACAAGTGGCTGTTTTATCAAATGTTCAGAAATGAACACCGAGAGTCAAAGAAAACGAAGATGCACGGGAATATGTTCTAGACAAAAGAATGAGGGAAATCTCTAGAAACTAATAAAATGGGCATAAGTGACTTACCCAATAAAGAATTCAAAACAATGATCATAAATATGCTTACCAAGGTCAGAAGAGCAATGCATGAAAAAAGAATTTCAAAGAGAAAATATTAAAAAGTACCAAACAGAAATCAGAGTTGAAGAATATAATAACTGAACTAAATAATTTAAGACTTCACGAGCAGACTAGATCAAGCAGGAAAAAAAAAAGCATCAACAAATTCAAAACAGGGGAGTGGAATTCACCCAATCAGAGGAGCAAAAAAAGGAAAAGAAAAAAAAAGTGAAGATAGCTTTTAATGGTCTATGCAAACCATCAAGGAAACCAATATATACATTATAGGGGTCCCTGAAGGAGAAAGAGAGAAAGAGACAGATATCTTATTCAACTAAATAATGGCTGAAAACTTCCCAATGTGGGGAAACAGACATCCAGAACAAGGAATCCCAAAAAGAACAAAATAAGAAGGATCCAAGACCCACACTGAGACACATTATAATTAAATTGTCAAAAGTTAAAGACAAATGAGAATCTGAAAGAGGCAAGAGAAAATCAGCTTGTTAATTACAAAAGAACTTCCATAAGACATTTCAGCAGATTTTTAAGCAGAAACCTTGCAGGCAATAAAGGAGTGGGATGATCTACTGAAAATGCAGAATGAAAAAAACAAAAACGAAAAAACTCTGCCAACCAAGAATACTCTACCCAGCAAAGTTGCCTTTTATAACTGGAGGAAAGGTAAAGAGGTTGCCACAAACAGAACAACAAAAGTTAAGTAGTTTATCACCACCCAACCAGCCTTACAATATTAGCTGGAGTTCTTAAAGCTGAAACAAAAGGATGCTAATTAGTTGCAAAAATATAAATCTCACTGGTGATACATAGTTAAATTCAGGATATTCTAAAGTTATAATTATGAGGGGGATTAAATCACTTCTAATTGTATCATAAAGCTTAAGGGTATTAAAAATAACTGAAACATTTATTGTTTTATATTGCATACAACCAACAAAGTTGTAATATCAAAAATATCTAATCACTTGTGATGAATCCATATATGTATGTGTAACTGGGTCACCACACTGTACAGTTGGAAAATTGACAGAAACCTGTGAACCAGGTATAATGGAAAAATTTTAAAAAAGGTAACACCGAGGGAGACATGTAAAAATGTATAACTTCTGTATGCAAAGTTGTTATCAAAAGAGACTATTGTAAGATGTTTTATGTAAGCCTTATGCTAACTACAAAATAAAAACCTATGGTAGATAAAGAGAATGGAATTAATGTATACCAGTCTAGAAAATAATCAAATAATAAAGGAGGAGAGCAAGAAGGGAAGAAAGAAATTACAAAAGAGCCAGAAAATAAAAAATGACAATAGTTAATTCTATACCTATCAAAAATTAATTTAAAGGTAGAGGGACAAAATTTTCCAATCAAAGGACAGAGTGGCTGAAAAAAAAAATATATATACACATACATACACCCAACTATATGCTCATTATAAGACATTCACTTCAGCTTTCAGGACATATACAGACTTAAAGTGAAGGGACAGAAAAGACATTCCATGCATATGCAAGCCAAAAAGAATAATGATAGCTCTCCTTAAATTGCCCCAAAATAGTGTTTAAGTCCAAAATGTAACAAGAAAAAGAGAAGGTCATCATACAATAATAAAGGGTCAATTCATTATAGGAACATAATTTCAGATATCTATGCATTCAATATTAAAGCAGCTAAACATATAAGGCAAATATTAGCAGAACTGAAGGAAGAAATAGACTACATTATAACAATGTTAGAGGGCTTCAAGTCCCACTACAACAGTGGATATATAATTCAGACATAAACAATAAGCAAACATTTGGTCTAATGTAAATGATACATTAGACCATACAGACTTAAAAGGCATAATAGAACATTCCCTCAGCAGCAGAATGCATTCTTTTTAAGTACACATTAAACATCCTCCAGGATAGATCAATCATTAAGCCAAAAGCTTTAAGTCTTAATTTAAGAAGACTGAAAATTAGTATAAACAAAAAAGATCACAGACATGGAGAGCAGATCATGATAGTCAGGGGAGAGAATGGGATGGAGGGGGGAGAGTGTGGGGTTGGTATATGCCAACTATTACATTTAGAAAAGATATGCATAGGGTACTACTATATAGGACAAGAAACTATGTCCAAACTCTACAGTTAAAACAGGATGAAAACCAGTACTTTTAAAAAGAATTGATATAGATTCTTTATATATGACTTTATATATGTACGTAGGCATATACATATAAATATACAGATGTATGTAAGTATAGTAAAGGTATAAATGTACAAATACATAGATATAAAAATATTTATATAATTTATATACATAATTTATGAAA
>PVHT020004944.1:25868866-25903187 GCA_004024745.2 Catagonus wagneri
TATATATAAAGCCATATATTTATAGCATAGGTATATGAATATATATATGACTTTATATATATAAATATATGAGTATATATAAATATATATGACTTTATATATAAATATGAGGTTTATATATTATATATAACTATATTATATATATGTTTTGTACATTTAAAAAAACTATATAGATTTTTCATATATTACTTTATATACATGCTATATATATATTCACTTTTTCTATGAATCTATATAAATTATTTATATCTGACTTTATATATGACTGGATTCCTCTGCTGTACTGCAGAAATTGAAGGAATATTATAAATCAAGTGTAATATGAAATTTTAAATATTACTATATGCCGACTATGAATTATGAAGTAAATTCATAATCCCAATTAGAACAGCATAAAAGGAGTTAAATTGGTTAACCACGGAAGTGAAAGATATGTACACTGGAAAGTATGGTACAGCCACCCCTCAGGGTGCACATGGGATTTTTTCCAAGACCCTCAGGGATTCCAAAATTTGCACATGCTCTAATCTCTTACATAAAATGCCGGAGTTAATTGGCCCTCTACATCCATGGGTTCTACATCTGTGGATTCATTTGACCCTTGTTTGAATTCAGAACCTTTGGATACATAAGGCCAGCTATATGTTGATGAAAGAAATTGAAAAAGACACAGATAAATAGATGTCTGTGTTCATAGACTGTAAGAATTCATATGTTTAAATTATCCACACTACCCAAATTTAACCACGGATTCAATACAATCCCTATAAAAATCCCAGTGGCACTTTTCACAGGAATGAGAAAAAGTAGCCTCAAATTTATATGGAACCACAAATGACCCTGAATATCCAAAGAAATCTTAAGAACAAAGCCTGATGCATCATGCTTCCTGATTTCAAACTATATTACAAAGCTACAGTAGTCAAAACAGTTTGATATTGGCATAAAAACAGATGTATAGATCAATAAAAGTTTCAGTAAAGGAAACTATCAACAGAATATAAAGAGGACCTGTGGAATGGGAGAAAACCACGTATCTGTTAAGGGATTAATATCCAAAATATACAAGTGGCTCATACCACTCAATAGCAAAAAAAAATTATAAACCAATGCAAGTCTTAACATTTTCCAAAGAAGACATGCACATAGCCAAAAGGCACATGAAAAGGTGCTCAACATCATTAACCATTAGGGAAAGCAAATTACAACCACAATGAAATATCAGTTCACACCTGTTAGAATGGCTATTATGAAAACAGTAAGAGATAACAAATAATAGGATGGATGTAGATAAAAGGGAACACTAGGACACTGTTGGTGGGAATGTAAACTGGTACAGCCTCTTTGGAAAACAATAGAGTTTCCTCAAGAAATTACAAACAGAGTTAACATAGGATCCAGCCATCTGACTTCTGGGTATATATCCAAAAAGATATGAAATCATTATCTGGAAGAGTTTTCTCTGCTCTCATGTTCACTGCAGCGCTATTCACAGTAGCCAGAGTATGGAAACGACCTAAATGTCCGTCAGTGGATGACTGGAAAAAGCAAGTATGATACACACACAAACACACACATGCATATATTCACACATGATGGAATATTATTTTGTCTTAAAAAACAAAGAAACTTTACCATGTGTGAAAACACGAAAAGACCTGAAAGGTGTCACCCCATTTGAAATAAGCCAAACACAGAAAGATAAATACTGTATTATCTCACTTACATGTGGGCTATAAAATAGGAAAACTTGTAGAAGCAGAGAGAAGAATGCTGATTACTGGGGATTGGGAGGATGGGGGAAAGTTAGTAAAAAGATACAAAATTTCACTTATACGATGAATATGCTTTCAGAGTTTCTGCTCTGGTGCTGTGGGTTAAGAATCTGACTGCACAGACTTGGGTCATTGTGGAGGTATGTGTTGGACCCCCGGTCCAGCACAGTGGATTATAAAGGATCTGGCATTGCCGCAGCTGTGGTGAAGATCACAGCTGAGGCTCAGATTCAATCCCTGGCCGAGGAACTTCCATATGTCATAGGTGTGGCCATAAAAAAAAAAAAAAGATGTATGTGCTTTGAAGATTTAATATATAACGTGCACTATAGTTGATATTCCTATAATTATTGTTTAATTGAAATTTGTTAAAAGATTATCGCTCAAGTATTCTCACCTAAGAAGTACATATGATGAACGTGTTAATTAACTGATTGTGAAAGTTTAAAGTATATTATATCACATTGTACCCTTAAAATACACCATAGTTTTGCCTATTATATTTCAATGAAGCTTAAAAAAAGGGAAAAAGAAAGGGAGGCAGAGAGACATGAAGACACTTGCCCAAGGTCACAGAGCTGGTAAATAGAGCCAAAAGTTGCAACCTAAAGTTTGTTTTTGCAAGCATTCTGCTGCATTATCTCAAAAAAGAAGGTGGAGTCATCCTTTTTAGGAGCAAGGAGGAAGCTCAAGCCAGTGATTCTGAATCAACTGGCTACCGAATTTGGATGGAAGCAAGAGATTTGAGACACCACTTCAGGCAGGGATCTACTGAGGGTGTATGTCACCCACGTTTTTTTGACAGATTAATCTCCCGCACCTATGCACCTGTATTTTAAAGTATATGTAGATGCTGTTGTGGTTATGAAAATGCAAATTCATTGCATTAAAGTCCTATTTTAGTTCACAAACTTCTTGAGAGCAAAGACTGTTTATTCTGTTCCCTGTCTATCACATAATAGAAGCAATTAATATGAAAACATGTTAAGTAAAAATCTGATACATATAAGCTATCGTTAAAATGGGGGGCCTACTAAAAAAAGTTTTAATTTTCAGAGGAATAAATTATTTACAAGAAAAGATTCTCATAACTCAAAAGTTTGGAAACAACTGATTAAGAATCTAAGTTTTGTTTGGGTTTGAATCTTTCTCAATCATATATTGCCAAACCAAAGACATTGCGTGTACAGGCTGATAATACAGTCCCAGTACTGCATATGAAATAAAAGTGGAACTGCTCTTTCTATCCTTACAAGACAGAAATCGCCTTTTCTCTTTATATAAACACCGTTGAGCTCATGGTAAAATGCTATAGACCCAGTGGGCATTAGAAAATGTTAATTGGATGCTGACTTTGGCTTTGCTATTGAGGTACAGCCCAGACATCTGTCTCTGTGTTAGAGTTCTCCTCCATGAAAAACAGAAATGCTAATATGGATCTTGGTAGAACTTTCAGGCATTTTTATGAAGCAAATATTTACATAAGGAGCAAACATTTATATAAGGAACCATGAGTGTTGTGTGCACCTTTGGAATGAAACATGATATATATAAATTATATATACATTATATACAAATATATATATAATGTATATAATTTATATATATATATATATATTATATATATTATATATATAAAATCAGTCTCAGTCCCCATTATGTCACCTTCGAAGAGGCCCTAATGCAAACTCCTCAGCGCAACAGCAGCCGAGATTTTTTTCCCCTGCCTGTTTCTATTTTCTCCCTAGGAACAGTTATCTCAGATAAAAATGACATCAGTATGAACTTGACATTGTCCTATTAAGTCAGCAAAGTGCTCAGGGAGGAAACCACATACAACAGTATCAGTAAATATATGAAAGAGGAAATATTTCAAGAATCTCCTTGTCAAATAGTAAGTTATTACTTGAGTCAGAATTAGTTAACACACTGCGGTGTCTCCATCTCATATGCATTTGGTCACCTTCAGCTCAGGGTTCAGATGCTCTGACACTCAGCACAGAAGCAAATGGACATACAGGAGCCCTGTGAATTAACACTGAACTGGGGCTGTCATTGGAAAGGGTCTCCTTAAACAAGGAACTTGAACATTAAACCTTAATTTAGAGTTCAAAACAGAGGGAATTAAATAAAAGTCAACTGATTTATTCCCTAAGGGTATTTTATTTGTTTTAATTTAAATGACTATTACCACAATCAGGGAGATGTTGGCATTTATATACTTACCACTAATAATATTTTGCATTTTGGGGGGTTGAGGATTTTGTATCTCTAAAAAAAAAGTCTCAAACAAATAAATTATGGTATCACTAAATCAGCAAGGAACATTTTCTTTCATCTTTACTGTTATCCTTATTTCAAAGAAGCCCAGGTGAATTTATGATGAGAATTCATAGTTACCAACTGCTTTTTTTTCAGCTGGAGTTACTTCATTTTTTTCCTAACTGAAGAACGTTTAATTTCAAATTTAAATTCTCCTAACTGAAGAACATTAAATTTTCCTAACTGAAGAACATTTAATTTCAAATTCAAATTCTCTTTAAATTAAGAGAAAGTCATTGTGGTAAGGTTACATTTATTACACATATGAGAAGCAAACCTATTTAGTCTTAAGTGATTAATTTTGGAATTCTAAATGTGAAGTAAATGTCAAAATGTTCTTAACTCATCCAGTGCCTCTAAGGTGCAGGCATACCCTCCTTAGGCAGAGAGAATCTCCTGCTAAGAGATTATATTGCTATCTCTTAAGATAGAAGCAGTAACATGGTCCTATAAGAGTTCTTTCTCATATACACAATGGAGTACTACTTGGCCATGAAAAAGAACAAAATAATGCCATTTGCAGCAACATGGATGCAACTAGAGATTCTCAAACTAGTGAAGTAAGTCAGACAAAGACAAATGTCACTTTTATGTAGAATCTAATAAAAATGATACAGAAGAGCTTATTCACAAAACAGATACAGACCCAAAGATTTCAAAACCAAACGTATGGTTACCAAAAGAGAAACACTGGGGGGACAGATAAATTGGGAGGTTGGGATTGGCATATATTCACTACTATATACAAAATCCATAAGTAACAAGGACCTACTGTATAGCACAGGGAAATCTATTCAATGATTTACTACTGTGTGATAGCCTATATGGCCAAACAATGTGAAAAGTGTGTGTGTGTGTGTGTGTGTGTGTGTGCATACATAAAATCAACTTTTTCTAAAAAAAGAAGTTCATTCTGGCTCTAAGATACTTATTGTTTGCAAACCCCAAACAGCTACTCTCAGATGGTAAATTGCATTAAAATGCCAACTACACTGTTTGGTGGTTTTCTTACTCGGTGGGGTACTTGGAGGATGTTAATGTGTATGGAGGATGTAAATTGGGGACAGAATTGAATACATCAGAGTCTGTAGTTCAAACACTTTTAAGTACCTTCTTATTCTTGTGAAACAGCTACTTGGAAAGATTTAAGAAACATCAGACTTATTTGGACAAGTTCATTTACTCTGTCCTTGGCTTGGTAATTATGGTAACTGGAACAGAGAGAGAGAGATACTTATTTGCAAGAGGATTAGAACACACACAGAAATTTGGGGTTTGTAAACAACAGTTATTTGTACCATTACAACTAGGAGGCGTGTAGAGTAACCTATGCTTAGGCGACTGTGACAGATCTGTGCAGAGAAGCAGGGCTGAGAACAACGGTTCAAGGTATTCCTTATTTCCCACCAAAACCTACGTGGCGATTCTCTTCATGGTGCCCAGTTGGGACGCCCAATGTCCTTCCAAAAAGTTTCCTTTTTCAGCTTAATTTAGTTTGGCCTGAAATCCCTCACAATCGAGAGGGTCTTAATGAATCATCCTCATCAGAACTGGAAGCAGTGAGAGACAACAGGGAAGTATCTTGCTAAGAAATACACAAAGGGCAAGAGTAGGTACCTCTTGCTCCTACTGTCTTCTACCACTGGGTTGTTCTTGGTGGTATAAAGAAAAACTGCCTTACTATTATTATTATTATTATTATTATTTATTATTAATGAGCATTTTCCCACCATTTTCAATATTCTGTTATTATAATTCTTTATCATAAGACACTTTGAAATTTTTCTCAAAGAACTTCAGTTTAATATAAAATAGAATGTGTTAAATCTGCTGTTGTTTCAGTAAACACGGATATTAGAAGGATGGAATCCAATGTTAGCTATAGGACTAAAAAAATACATCAAATTTCTTGAAAAGCAAACATTGAGGGGAGGGATAAATTTGGATTTGGGGATTAACATACACATACTACTATATAAAAAGTAGGTAAGTAACAAGAACCTACTGCATAGCACAGGGAAATCTACTCAATACTCTGTAATAACCTATTTGGGGAAAGAATTTGCAAATGAACGGTTATGTGTATATGTGTAACATTCACTTTGCTGTACACCTGAAACTAACACAGCATTGTAAGTCAAGTATATGCCAGTAAAATTTTTTAAAAATTATTTCTTGAAGGTAATCCTCAAACAAGGAAAATACAAAGATGTAACTGAGGTGCTAACCTCTTCACTTCCTAATTTATCTTCCTCACTCACCCTGACTCCTCATTTATCATACCCATCGCCAGAACCCAGACCTCCTCTCTCTCTGGGTGGATTGTCCTTTTCTACTAATTACCTGACTTTTGAAGGAAGCATGTAGAAGACTGAATGAAGAAGAAGGGGTTAACTGAAGGACCCAACAAATAATTATTGTGGGTGGGCTGACACTGTTACAGCCACGTCATTCTTGCTAAAAAAACACTTCACCTTACTAAGATTGGTTTATAGGAGATGTCTAAGATAAGGCAGAAGAAAACTTTGAAGAGGGAGTGACTCAGAAATCTCCTTAGTATGATGAGATGGACATTTTTGAAGTCATGATTTAAATACAGGGAATAAAAAGCCAGGGGAAATCAGTTTAAAGACCATGACTATGAAAGCTGTAAATGGTCTGAAACACCCCACTTCAATCACCAGTGAATGTTCAGCTACACAAAGCAAGTTGGAAAGGGAACAAAGGTCATGAACTTGCATCACATTCAGTGCAATGACAATTGAGTGAAAAAAAATACATCAATCCACTTCCCCTTGCTCCTTTCCCATCTCCTGATCCCCAGATTAAGTCTTTTGGGAGAGTTAGGGTAATATCAAGAGTCCGTAAATTGTTCTTCCTTTGCTGCTGTTATTGCAATCACACCATAATCTCCAAAATACCATCCCGTATGTGTTTATATTCAACAACTCATCCCTTGGCAAAATGGCTATTGAAATCAAGCACAAAATTGTATTTGCCAGGTACTTCACTTGGCTCCATCAAGGATTCTTAATTCGAGTATAATCTGAATTAATGTTTGGATAGACAGCATACATTGAAGAGCTATCTGACAGTTGGCATTTGGATATTGTAGACCATTTCCACAGAAATGCCTCAATTGTGACAGTATTTTTCAACGTTGTTAGGCTTAATGAAATTCATGTTACATATTCATGAGTCATCGAGCTGTCTCCTGGCCTCTTGATTAAATTTTTCCTCAACTGGTCTAAACACCAGGATATCTGTTAAGTATGTTTATCTTCTCTTTATTTAAGCCAGTATTTCTTGCAATAAAGTATTGCATTTGCAATATTTCTCTTGACCCTCTAGTGTCTTTTCTCTAAATTACAAACAACTTGCTAACGCTGGCTGGAAAAAATTAACTGGAAGGTAAAAGAGGCACTCTTAAATAATGTGAGAGCCCTATGTTGTTTATACATCTTTTAAAAAGGAATTGCTATAAAATAAGTCCAGTTGAGAATCAAATTTAATTTCAGAACTTTCAGTCCATAGACTTAATGAGTCTTCTTAATAAAATAATGATAAACAGTTGATTAAAATCAACTAATTCATGGCTGTTCTTTGTTCACTAAAGGTTCTGGGTTAGGCAACCATTATTTTTGTGCACAAATAGCTCAATTTTGTTGGAAAAAGAGGGATATAGGCAATTATCATATGTTACATTACGATAAATATGAAATGGGGGCATAAGCACCAAGCCATGGGGACTCAAAGGGAAGAGAAAGCAATTATGACTGAAAGAATGAAAGGCTACATTAATCTTTGCCGAGAATGTGAACTTTGAGTCCTGAAGGCTGCGACACTGGACAGGTAGAGAATAGGGGTGGAGAGTATATTCTTCATTGGATAAAGAGCAGGAACGTAGGCTCTGATATCTGAAACCATACAGAATATTTGAGAAATAGCATAGTCTGGAACAAACAGAAGGTGGTGTTGAGGGTTAGAAAAGTCATTTGGGTGCAGATTATAAAAGATCTTGACTACCTGTATGAAAGGACAGCCTTTTGATAAGACAGTCTTTGGGGCTTTTTCAGCAAAGGAACTCCATCATGTGAACTATGCTTTTCAAAATAGCCAGGGGCAGTGTGGCATGTACACAGGAAAGGGACCTTTGCCCAAATCATAAGGCTTTGAGAAATTATTTTTATTAAGAATCATGTTTTCCAGAGAGTTCCCTTCCTGGCTCAGTGGTTAACGAATCTAAGAACCATGAGGTTGCGGGTTCGATCCCTGGCCTTGCTCAGTGGGTTAAGGATCCAGCATTGCTGTGAGCTGTGGTGTAGGTCGCAGACGCAGCTTGGACCCCGCGTTGCTGTGGCTGTGGTGTAAGCCGGCGGCTACAGCTTCTGTTAGACCCCTAGCCTGGGAACCTCCATATGCTGCGGGTGCGGCCCTAGATAAAAGGCAAAAAGACAAAAAAAAAAAAAAAAAAAAAGAATTATGTTTTCCAAAATGGCCCTGAATTTAGGAGGCATGCCACGTGCAAACACAAAAACATCCCCTTTCGGTGTTCCTGCCAAACGAAGGGGCCTGTGTTGTGGTCTGGTGGGGTGATCATAATCCTGGAAATCAGGTGCTTATTCATTCTGGGATGCTTAGCACCACATACAAAGTAATTTACTAAAGTCCAAATTATTGCCAAATGACAAGTAAAGGCAGTGTTTCTAAACTTGATAAAGAATAACAGAGTAAGACAAGAATGTAAAATTCCATACAGTGGTTCAACGGAATAAATGAAGACAGTGAAATGGTTTTATTTAGGAGGAGAGACGGTCCTAAAGGCCTGGGCCAGCAACTGAGCAGTCAAGTCCAAAAATCAGAGAGCTTCGGTCAGCATCAAGCAGAGAACCGAGGAGGTGTGCTGCCACAGCAGGCTTAGCTCTCCCTATGGCTGGTGACATCATCCAGCACAGTTCAGACTCTGTAGTTTCAAATTAGCACAAAATCTCCTTTTGCCGAAGTATAAAGAGCCCGTGGGACTTTAACTTTCATTTAGTTAGCTGCTACTTGTTTGCCAGGCACTTTGCTAGGTACTAGGGATAAAATCTGGCCCTATTAGAGCCTCTATCTCAAGAAACTTTGGAGCATGTGATCCCATATACCTGTTTAGGTTGCAACTGGAAAATAAGAACTTGTTTTTGAAAAAAATGTGAGAATTCTTGGGTTTATCCTTCCCTTTCTCTAGCCCAATACAGGAGTGAGGAGGTAATGGGTTCTGTGACTACTAACCCATGTCTTCACGTCCTGCGATGAAAAACATGGCTACTTGGGTCCAGGTTGATGTTTTGGGGGCAGCCTTTCCAAACTTCCTTGAGCCCTTGATAAGGCACAGTGGTATCCAAGCCACTCAGCTCATCAAAGGACATGTCCCCCATGGCTCAGTTCTCCTCTGAGCCTTCTTACCAAAATCTTCCCATCTGACTGTTTTTGTGACCACTGTCATCAATAAAAATGCAGAGGAATGATTCCAGTGGAAGAAAATATTACAGAGATGGATAACCAGAGGCTAAGAGACCTTTGAAGAATGTCCACTTTTAGCACAAAGAGTAGACTACAGAACTATCAGTAACCTTTGAAGGAGAATTAGTGAAAATACCCCTCTGTAGAAAGCAGAACCTTCACCACGCACAGATTTATGTTAGGCTGGGACTAAAACTGTAATAAGTGGTTTTCTTTTTACTTCCATTTACTACACTTGAAGTTTGCCCAACTCTGAGGTGCCTGAGTGTTAATTGATTACTTGGTTCAGTTTCAGATTCAGCTCATACTTATAGAACCCATCTGTTCTATTCCAGGTACTTTTTCACACTTTATAAATAGCCTTCTAAAACCATGCTTTATTTGAAATGATATCTGAATTTCACATCGTTCAGCTCTTTCGTGTGTATCCTGCTCCTCAGTGTACCATGTCTACCTTTCTACCTATACAGCCACCAAAATGCTAAGGGTCTGCTGAAACCACGGAGAGCTGTACAAGAAGTCAAAACATCACATATTCTCCTTAACTGTGGCTTCAGGAAAGTAAGCCACATCTCCAGTCACTTTAAAGAGTAAAACCAAACAGGGCCCTCTGGGTACCCTGGGCACAAAAGCCTTCCTGTGTCCCCCATCTCTTGTTTTTAGGAAATAGGCGTTATTCAGCATCCATGACCTTCCCTGAGTTTCAAAGCGCAGCTTCAGAAGGTTGCAAATCAGGGAAGGGAGGGGCTGCAGAGACAAGGGAGGAGCCATCAAGAAACAATAGTGTAGCCTTGGGGCAGGGTCCTGGTTCCTCCTCAGGAGAGACACATAATATCTTTGAGTTCTTTTGCAGAACTAAAAACTCCCAACAAATGGAAGATGTTAACTCCTTGATGAAGCATTCTTCATTCCAGAAAGCAGGTCACAATGTAATCATCTTAACCTGTTCCCGGACCGCCTGACGCCAGCATTGCAGAAGAACACAAGCGTGCATCTACTCTGATCTGGCCCAACTTTCTACTCCCAAGCTATAAAACCTCTTCCTCTTCTCTCTGAAAGGAGGGCACAGTCTGTAGGGCATTAGCCTGCTGTGGCCTCCTTTGCCTGGCAAAGCAATAAAAGCTACTCCTTTCTCCTTTGCCCCCAACTCTTGTCTCTGTGTTTCTCTTCAGCACCAGTGGGTAGAGACTGAGTTTTGGCAACAGTCAATTTCTTGAGTCCTGGCTTCTCTAATAATTAAATAGAGTTAAAGAAGGAAATGACAAAGTTCTAGGTGACATTGGGCCAAGCACTGTTGTGGTTACTTTACACTGAAGTTCATCTTGCCAGAGGATTAACCGTGAAACCTATACCAGCACAAGTAAGAGCAGCAGGCAAAGGTAAAGATCTGCATGTTCTCTCTCAGTTTTTCTCTGGGAGAAATGGAAGTATAAAGCCTGCTTAAGGCACTTATATAATACCTTTAATTTGCACTACTTAAGAACTTCAAGTCTCTGGGGAAGAAAGGGTGGATAAACAACAACTTGACTGGAGTTGCCCATGCATATGCCGTAGGTGAATTCTGAAGAACGTTTTTTTTTTCTTTTTCCTATGAAAATGGGATAATTTTAATCTACTTTGTATCTCAGGGCACAGCACCTTTATCATTAGATTTACTTTCTTGGCCAAGAAATTGAGATCTATGGAGCTTTGTTGGAGATTTCAGCTCCCAGTAGAACCAGGTGAGGGATTATAATTTTGAGCTCTTAATTCTTAGTTCTGGGCAAAAGTATCAGAGGTTATGTTTGCTTCACAAATCAGACATAGAATCCTCTTACACATGGTCTCAAATTGCCGGCTTCAGTCACCAAAGAAAACCAATGGGAATTTCTTCCCCAATCTGAGTCTATTTTCACAGAGCATTCAAAGAATAGTCATCCAGGACCCTGAAGAATATCTAACTGAACGGTTTGAGATGAAAACTGTTTACTCTGGCTCTGTGCTCACTCAATTTGCATGTAGGGCAATGGTCACAATAAAAAGCCAAATACCCTCTCTTTCAGGTCATGCACAAATCAAACAGAAGGAAGGAAATGATAGAGATAAAAGGGAAGATTTATGAATAAACTTGAACATAGAAAATAAGAGAAAACTAACGATTCAAATACCTGGTTCATTAAAAAGATCCATAATCTTGACGAAACTCTACACAAATAGGAAAGAGAGAGAAGATACAAATTACCAAAATTGGGAATAAAAGAGGAAATACCACTCTGGATCCTCCAGACGTTTAAAAGTATATTAAGAAAATATTACAAATAACTTTATGTCTATAAACTCAACAGCTCAGAAGAAATGGACAAATTTTCTTGAGAAACATAGGCTTCACAGCCTGTTCCAAGAAACAGAGTTAGGATAGTGCCCGACATATTTTATGAGGCCAGTGTTATCTCTGTACCCAAACTGGTCAAAAATATTTTAAGAAAACTGTAGAAAAACATCCCTTTTCAATTCTAGGTATATAAACCCTTAACAAAATATTAACATGTTGGATCTAGAAATACATAAAAAATATCATATTGCTTCTAAGTGGGCTTTATCCCAGGGATGCAAATTGATTCACTGTTTAAAAGCAGTTAATGTATTTCACACATTAACAGACGAAAAAATAAATCTGACCAACTCAAAGTCAATACATTGTATAAAGTTCCATAATCATTCATGATTAAAAAAAAATTCTCTCAGAAACTAGGAATGAAAGGAAAATCTGCCAAATGCCCTGACAAAGGGGATTTACGAAAACCTACATGTAATATCATACTTAATCATAAAAGCTGAATATTTTCCCCCATAATACTAGGGAAAAGAGCAAGAATGCCTCCTTTCATCGTTGATCTGGATGTTTTGGCTATTGTAATAAGGCAAGAAATAAAAAATTTAAAAGGACTACAGACTGGAAAAGCAAATGTAAACTGTCTTTACAAACTATATAATCACTACATAGAAGTCCCCAAAATATACCAAACAAAGATACCTGAAACAGTGATTTTGGCAAGGTTGCAAAATTCAAGGTCAATATACAAACACAGTGATCTCTCTATAGTCTAGTAACAAACAAGGGGAAATTGAATTTTTGAAATAATCCATTTATCACAGCATCCAAAACAATAATATACTTAGGAATGAATCTGACAAAAAGATGCCCAAGATTTCTATGGTGAAAACTACGAAAAACTGGTGAGAGGAATATAAGAAAAACTATACAAGTTGAGAGGTATTTATGGATTAGAAGACACAGAGTGTAAATATGTCGGGTCTCCCCAAATTGATCTATAGAATCAACATAATCACAATCAAAATCCCAGCAGGCTTTTTTCTTGTAAGTTTTTATTTTTTTCTATTATAGTTGATTTACAATGTTCTGTCAACTTCTACTGTATAGCAAAGTGACCCAGTCATACACACACACACACACACACACACATATATATATATAAATTCTTTTTGTCACATTATCCTCCATCACATTCCATAACAAGTGACTAGATACAGTTCTTTGTGCTATCCAGCAGATCTCATTGCTTATCCACTCCCAAGGCAATAGTTTGCATCTACTAACTCCAAACTCCCAGTCCATTCCACTCCTTCCCCCTCCCCCTTGGCAATCACAAGTCTGTTCAAGTCCATGAGTTTGTTTCCTTTCTGTAGGTAGGTTCATTTGTGCCCTTATTAGATTTCAGATATAAGTGAAATCATACAGTATTTGTCTTTCTCTTTCTGACTTACTTCACTTAGTAGGAGAGTCTCTAATTCCATCCACGTTGCTGCAAATGACATTATTTTGTTCTTTTTTATGGCTGAGTAATATTCCATTGTGTATATGTACATTTTCTTAACCATTCATCTGTCAATGGACATTTAGGTTGTTTCCATGTCTTGGCTATTGTGAATAGTGCTGCAGTGAACATAGCGGTGATCCAATGAAAGTTTTGTCTGAATATATGCCCAGGAGTGGGATTGCTGGGTCACATGGTAGTTCTATATTTAGTTTTCTGAGGTACCTACATACTGTTTTCTACAGCGTTTGTACCATTTTACATTCCCACCAAAAGTGAAGGAAAGTTCCCTTTTCTCCACACCCTCCCTAGCACTTATTACTTGTTGACTTGTTAATGATGGCCAATCTGACTGAGGCTTTTTAATTGCCAAGCTTATTCTAAAATGTATGGGAATCTGGTGTTAATAGATGCAAACTATTGCCTTTGTTATGGATAAGGAATGAGATCCTGCTGTATAGCACTGGGAATTATTCTAGTCACTTATGATAGAGGATATGGAGGACAATGTGAGGAAAAAAGAATGTACATATGTATTGGGCTACTTTGCTGTACAGTAGAAAATTGACACAATACTGTAAACCAGCTATAATGGAAAAAAATCATTAAAAATTAAAATGGAAAAATTAAAAAAAATTATAAAGAAAATGGAAAACACTAGAATAGCCAAAACAACTTTGAAAAAGAAAAAATATAGATGACTTACACTATCTGATTTATTCATTGTAAAGCTATAGTAATCAGTGTGGCAATGATAAAAAAAAACAGATCAATGGAATAAATACAAATCCAGAAATAGATGAATAAATATACGATCAATTTGTTTTTGACAAAGTCTCAAGGCAATTCAACCCTCAAAGGATAACACTTTCAATAAATTGTGCTAAAAGAACTAGATTATCCATATGCAGAAATATGAACCTCAACGCTTACCTCTAACAATATTACAAAAAAAATTCAAGTAACAGATCTACATGTAAGAGTGAAAATTAGAAAATTTCAGAAGAAAACATTGGAGTAAATCTTAGTGTCTTTGTTCTTAGCAATAATTTAAAAATGACGTGAAAAACTATAAAACAAAAGATCAACAAACTGGATCTTATCAACATCTTAAAAAATTTGTTCTTCAAAAGACAGAGTTAAGAAATTAAAAGGCAAGTCACAGACGTGGGAAAGTATTTGCAACATATATTTCAAGTATATGCAACTTCCTTTAACTTAAAATAAGCAAACAGACAACCCACAACAAAGTAGGCAAAAGGTTCGGTTATATGTGTTACCAGGAATTGATTTTGGGGTATGACATGTCGTAGGGGCGAAGATATTTCCCTGACCTTGGGATGGGGAAGATTTTACGTCAGAAAAAGCCCAAATGCTAAGGAAAAGTTTTGATAAGTGACATTCAAAGGAAGAACTTATTACGAGACACTTAATAGAATGAAGAGTCAAACCCTGCTGTAAGGAAAGTATTTTCAGTACATAGAACTAGCAGATAACATGTTTCCAGAACATATCTAGAATTCCTACATCTAAACAAAAAGCCCATTAGAAAAATGGGCAATAAAGTTGAACAGGCGCTTCCCCAAACAACATCTCAAGAGTCAAAAAAATTATGAAACACTTCTCAAACACATGAACGATTATGGAAACAGAATTTCAAATCACGATGATTTGCTAACCACCAGAATAGCTAAAATTTAAGACTTAACAGTAGCAGATATTCCCAGCACACCAAATGGAACTCTTACATGCTCTGAGCATAAAATTGGTTGACAGTATTCACTAAAGCTGCCCCATCACCCAGTGACCCTACGTATGTTCCTAAAGTATATTTATTCACTAAATAATATAAAATCATGTTCACAGCAGCACTATACTTAATAACGCTAACACGCAACTTAAATGTAATCTCAAGTATGTAATTATGCCACCATGTAATACGGCAACGGGAATGAATGATTTATTGATCTATGGATGGATAATTTCATTAACAGAGATACTGAGAAAGAAGACAGACATCGAGTAGTCTGTACTGTGTAATTCCATTTATATAAATTTTAAAAACAGTCAAAAACAACCAATGGCAATAGAACACAGGCCAGTGTTTAGTTTCCTGGTGGGACAATCTTGACTGAGCGAGGGCACACGGGTTGTCGGGGTGCCACTAATATTCCATTCCTTGGGACTGTGGGTGGCAGTTACATGGGTGCAGGCACTTTTTGAATATTCATCAAGCTGGACATTTACAATGTGAGCAGTTTTCTTGATACAGAAAAGACCGACCTTTCTGTTAGAGATGGCAGGGGACTGAGGAGAAGGTGGAAATCACACGGGCATCAACCAGATGCGTTGTTTCCATTCTTGTATGAAAGATACTGTACTGTTAACCGAGGTCCACTGTAACCCCTGATCCTTGAAAAGTTTCAGCATTTCTTTTCCCTATAGCTTCAGTGCGTGCTGGTAAATTCACCTAGTTTTCTGTTATTTTTTGTTTGTTTTTATTAAAGTATAGTTGATTTACAATGCTGTGCCCATTTCTGCTGTTCAGCATAGTGACCCAGTCATACATCTATATACATTCTTTTTCTCATATTACTTTCCATCATGTTCTATCCAGAGAGACTGGATATAGTCCCCTGTGCTGTACAGCAGGACCTCATTGCTTATCCCTTCCAAATGTGATGGTTTGCATCTACTAACCCCAAACTCCCAGTCCATCCTACTCTCTCCCCTTTCCCCTTTAGCAACCGCAAATCTGTTTTCTAAGTCTGTGCGTCTGTTTCTGTTCTGCAGATAGGTTCCTGTGTCCCCTATTTTAATTATACACACTGAGAAACTGTACCTGATCTGATCCTCTGTGCTGTCCCCAGGTTCCTTGTCCCTGCCTGAGTGATTCTGCTTTGAAGACTCTCCTTTGACAGTTCTCAGATTCCACCCACCGTCCACCTCACAGTGGTCTCCAAGTTCTTTAAGATTCAACTTCACTTTCCTGCTTCTCCTTCCTCTCACTCCCACTCAAGGGTTTTCTCTTTTGGGGAAAAAAATGAAAACTTTGTTCTTTCCTGCTATCTGCTTTATTCTCTTAGGTGAATTCTTCCTTTCTCTGCAATATTCCCCTCAGGATTCAGTAATGAATCAGAATTCTCAGACACTGAGAAGTTGTTAAAGTTGCTGAGAGAGTGTGTGCGTGTACTTTTCTCTGAGGGGAATTTTTGATTGCTATATCCCTCAAAATTATTTTTTGTCTCATTTCATTTTTCAGAAAAAGTAATGAGGTAGGAAAAAAGTATTTGTTTAAATATATAATATGAACTTTTTTTTTCTTCCTACCCACTGTTTATCTGAATGTAGATCAGTTTATATGAAGGTAATCTTGCTCTCGGCCCTTGAAGGAAATCTAAGTTTCTGAGCAAAGCAGATTGGTAAATGAATGCTGATCCTAAAACTTGATCAAGAGAATGCTCAGATAAGCTCAAAATGTAAAAGGCACTTTCTTTTCCCCCTTTTCTCTCCCCTCCTTCCTTCCTTCTCCCTTCCTATCTTATTTGCATTTTCTTTTCTTTCTTCTCCCCTTTCCTTCTTCCTTGCCACCCAAACAGACCAATGTCTAATACAGACCTACTTCTATGCCTGATTGAGCCAAAGAATTAAATGGACAAAGAGGAACTTGAGCAATAGCTATGTTTACAGGCAACTTGTCATTTCGAGTTGAGACCTGGGATCCTGGAATAAAAATGTGAAGAAAAATGTTCTACCTTTGTACTTGGATTGGATAAGGGGAAATTCAATTCAATTATCTTAAGAACCCATTAGCTAATGAATAGTTTTTATCAGTGTTCCCAGAAAAGTGTGACTCAAAACCCTTGGTGGGCAACTGCTTAGTTTAGAAAAGACCAAAGAGGGGACACACTAGGAAAGAGTGACCCAAAGAAACGTGCATTGTAAATCAGAATATATAATTTAGTAGGGATCAAACATTTGAGAGTTGGGCTGAAAAAATATATAGCCATAAATTATATCTAAGCACAAGATTTATGAATTTGTAATTCTTTTCTTTGAAGGGTGAATGGGTGATTGAAGTCATTGAGAACCTATACAAATTATGTGCTGGGTGAATTAAGGATTTGATTGAAAAGAATGGCCTATTATACTGAATCTATAAATGCCTCCTCTAACTTATGACTTGTGTCAATCATCTGCATCATAAATTCAGAAGTGCAAATTCACAAGTGCATATAATTGAGGGCTCAAATCAAATATTCTTTCCTCAGTCCTCTAGGGAGAGCAGCCCCCTCCCTGGTCACCATTCCACCTAATGACCTTATTTTTGCTTGTTTGTTTATTGTCAATTTCCACCAGAATCCAAGTTCTTCTGTTTTGGTACCCAGAATTTGGTCTTGTATCTTTACAACCTCTAACAGAGTTTAGAACATACAAGTTACTCATTATTTAATTGAATGTCTAACACACTAATTGCCAAACATATTCACAATAGTGCCCATAAAAGTGCACTTTTAAATCTCTTATCAGTAAGGATAGAGGCAGTCACGTAGGGGCGTTCCCATAAAACTTTGTAAATGGCTAAGGAATGAATGAGCACAGGGACATGATCTGAAAACTCATTGAGGGGTGAGCATGTAAAATGATGGTTCTGAGTTTGGGGTTTCAATAAAATGACAATGACATGTATTAAGGACTCATATTTTATATCACACTTTGGACACCTGAGGTTCTAAACCAAAGAATGATGATAATTCAAAGTTCCCAGTTCATTTTTAATTATCAGCAGAGACTGGAAGCAATTTATTTATTTATTTATTGCTTTTTAGGGCCGTACCCGTGGCATATGGAGGTTCCCAGGCTAGGGGTCGAATTGGAGCTGTTGCTGCAGACTACTCCAGAGCCACAGCAATGCCAGATCCGAGCCGCGTCTGCAACCTACACCACAGCTCACGGCAACGCCGTATCATTAACCCACTAAGTGATGCCAGGGATCGAGCCCGCAACCTCATGGTTCCTAGTCGGATTCGTTAACCGCTGCGCCACGATGGGAACTCTGAGACTGGAAGCAATTTAATCACCTCCATCTTCTCTAATTGAAGGGATACAAAACAGCCCTTTCCACATAACTTTTTAGGTTGTGTTCAACTATACGCTTCATCTTGTCTCAAAATTTTCTCAACAATAAATGGTTACTGGTAACATCATCATCTCAAGTCACCAAAAACCACTGCTGACCCCTTTTGTGTGACAGCTTTAGGCTCTGGGATGGACACCAGGAGAATCTGCACTGTGGTGGGCAGAATAATGCTGCCCACAAATGGCCACATCCTAATTCTAGAACCTATTAATATTAAACCTGTCATGGTGAAAGGGATTTAGGAAATGCGATTAAATTAAGCTTTGAGTGGAGGATCATCCTGGATTATCTGGGTCAGCTGAATGTAATCACGGGGAGCCCCATATGAGAGAGAGAGAGGAGGGTCAGAGTCAGAAAAAGCAATATGGTGACAGGAACAGAGGTGTGGGGTGATGCAGGGCCAGGATCCAAGGAGTGTGGGCAGTTTCTAGAAGCTGGAAGAGGCAAGGAAACAGATCCTTCTTTAGCATCTCCAGAAAGCACTAAGTCCTGTTGATACCTTGATTTTAGCCCAGTGAAACATCTTAGACTTCTGACCATGGGAACTAGAAGATATGAAATCTATGTTGCTTAAAACCACCAAGCTTGTAGGAATTTGTTAGGAGAAATGGAAAACTAAACCCAACAAAGGGGCATGATATGGGGCCTCATGTCAAGGAGCTTATAAGACAAGACACTTGTTCTTAACTTTTTATATCCAGTTACTTTTTCAGTCCCTCACATCCTGGCTCCCATCACACCCTCTGCAGCAATCATCACAAACTTTTTTTTGTGTATGTGTGTGTCTTTTTAGATTTTTAGGACTGTTACCTGTGGTATATGGAGGTACTCGGGCTAGGGGTCAAATTGGAGCTATAGCTGCTGGCCTATGCAACGCCAGATCTGAGCTGCATCTGCGATCTATACCACAGCTCATGGCAGCTCTGGATCTTTAACCCACTGAGTGAGGCCAGGAATCGAACCTGTGTCCTCATGGATACTAGTCAGATTTGTTTCTGCTGAGCCATGGTGGGAACTCCCATCACAACTTTTCATTCTCACCCCAGCCTTCACTCTTCACCCCCAGTCAAGATATTTAATATTTCATCATTTAGCTGACATAGCAACTTGATGATGATTTTCCCTTTTGCTGTGTCTTTTATCCTCCATGGACCAATGAGATTAATTTTTTTACCAAGCCACTCAATCATGGAGTTCGACTCTCGCGGTAGTATAGGTTAAAGAGCCAATGTATCCTAACCATTACCCACCGCATCAGCTGTGCAGCAGCTCTACATCAGCCTGGCTTGGAAACTTTCAGTTCCTCCAAGTGCTGTGCTACCTAGGGCATCTTCCAGAGGCTGGCATGTTAGTAAAGGGCTTTTAGATTAGCCCTGTCTTTTCAGTTATATCTCTACCCATTCTTCCAAAACTGAATCAAATGTTCTTGAATACTCTCTTATTTCTGCACCTTTTTCATGCTACCTCTGTTGCCAAAAATCTTCTCATAATATATATTAGAATGTTATCTGTCCTTCAAAGTACAGGCCAAAAACAGCCATATTCTCCTAAAGAGGACACCGCTTCCACATTAACTAAAACACTCCCTTCTCTCTCCCTTCCTCCCTCCCTCCCTCCTTCATCCCCCATCTCCCACCCTGATCTCAGCTGTCAAGCTGTGATGTAAATCCCCGGAGCTGAAGTTTACTCGTGTATGGAGTATCTGGCTCCTGGAACTTTTGTCTAAGCCAAACACATATTCTAACAAGTTTATCTCCAAACTGACTGACTTTGTTCCACTGTTGGTTTGAGGGAGTGTCACGCTTCTTGGTGACAAGATGTCTCCCTGGGTGTCTCTCTCATGCACTGAAAGTAAAGGCACAACGTGGTTAAGGGAGGAAAGCTCTGGTCTAAGTACAAGGACTCCTGATTGACTGTCCTGGCTTTGCCACTGCTGAGTTACATAACCTCAGTTTTAAGTCACTTAACTGCTTTGCTCTTCCGTTCTCTCATATAGGCGTGGGGGTTACTCCCAATTTCAAGGGACTATTAGAAGTAAAGAACCTACAAAGGCAAACATGCTTGCTTGCTCTGTGTGTTAGAAGTCTTAGCTCTCCTATGTTTCAGACTTGGTTTGGGGAAGGAATTTAGATTTGCCCCTAATGATGCCAGTGCCATTATATGAAACTTGGTATTATTTCAATGAATATGCAAGATGGCATTGACCTTTGCTGTGGGCGAGTAAAAATCATTTACTAGTTCCACACAATATGATGTGAGGAGACACATGTACACAAACACACAGATACATGCACACTCCATTCAGAAAACAAAACGCTGGTCCTTAAAAACACTGCAACCCAAATAGCTAAGTGATCTCAAACACGAGAAAGGTGCAAAAAATATATTGCAACATAACAAACAAAATGGTATCATGCTCATAATAGTAACTCACACGTAGCACTGACCATGCAAGAGGAACTATTTGAAGCACTTTTCATGCATGGCTGTATCAATTCCCCATAACAACCTTATGTGGTAAGTGCTGTTGGCATCTTCATTTTACAGATGAGGAAGCCGAGGTACAGGGAGGGTAACCTGGTCAAAATCACAAAGTTAGCACAGCTAGAGTTCCATGTTCTCAACCACTCCTGCCTCTCAGGGGAGGTATGCCATCTCAGATCACTGAAAATAATCTCGTCCTAATTCCTGCCGTGATTCTGAGAACAGAGTTTGTACGGAGAAATAAGAATCCTTATTTCCCATAACTTGCTACCACAGAGCTCTTTGTTACCTAACAGTTTTTCCACAAAGGATGTATTTATTTCCTCTCAACAGAAATAGATATAAAACCTCGGGTAAGACTCATCATCCTGACTTTTGCTTTGAACAGCAAATTAAATCTGACTGGATGGATCCCAAAGATCCAGAGAGGTGTCTTTTAACGATACTATTCTAGAAAAATGACAAAGTAGGTAAAATCTGAAAAAATATTTCAAACTTCAAATTCTACTTAGATAAGCTATTCCTTCTACCCAGAATCTTCCCCCCTCCCTTTCCTCCGGGTCCTCATTCTCATGCAGATTCATCTCCAGTACTGCTTCCTGCTGAGGCGCCCCACCCTACCATGCCCGCTTCCCACGCTCCAGATAGTCTCAGTGACCCAGGTCAGAGAGTCTCAGTGACCCAGGCCTATGCTCCACAGCAGAGGTGCTGCCCTCCGTGGTGACATTTAAGCCACTTTGCAGAGGTTTTTTTGCTTTTTTGGGGGGGGGGGTCTTATCTCTTACGTTTTAAGGCTCTTGAGAAACAGTGTCCTTAAATTCAATAACCTCAGCATTTAGCATGGACCCGGGATCTCAATCTATGTGTGTAGAATGAGTGCCCATAAGCATTTTTATTCTTTCTCACGGCAGGCTTTATATAAGAACCATCAGTTTCTTCAGTGGAGAGTAGTTGATGAAAGGGATCAATGGCAAAATGGTTAGCGGTTAATTCTGTGGCTGTCAGGGAGGTTGTGTGTCATCACGGACAGGGACGGAGTGTGGGAGAGGACCCATGAAGTAGACTGTGTTTTGTTTCCTACATCATCATCAGTCACCTCTGAAAACAAAAGAGGCAGTTCCACCATGTCCTTGACCCCTGGCAGCTCTCTCCTCTGAGGCCGCTATGGCAGCTGTCACCAGCCACCTCACCCCAAGTGGACTCATTAGCCCGAAAATGCAGCACAGCTGGGTTACTTTCACCACGTGTCCTTGTCATCATTAGCCAGTGTTGGGTCCTAGTAATTAATGAAAACCAAACTTTCCCAAGAGAAATAGTAAGTCCCCTGGGTTTTATGGGAGAAAGATGTGAGAGTTGGGGCTGAGTGAGAGGTACACACACTCCAGCTTTCTCTCCACCACAGTTTGGAGGCTAAGGGAGCTCTTTGAAGTTGACGATCACAAGGCTTCTAAGCAAGAGAATATTCCAGGAAAGGTGGTGAATAGCAGGGGCCTAGAGTTAACCGCCTAAAAATAATCAGTTTGTCAAGTGTACAACGCTCTGCATATTTTAATTAATACGTTTGCAATCCCCTATGTGTGAGCACATATATGTGAAGAGGGAAGGAATGGAAACTCAGTTCTGTGGGAAGAAAACATCTGAGGGTGAGAGGACTGTCCCGGGGTCAACTCAACTCAACGCACGTTGAGTCAGACCAAGCCCCAAGCGAGACGGCAGAGCATGTAACGTTAGGTCAGGCAGGACTTCCCAACAACCCACGGAAAGAGGGAGCGGGAATGGGGCCAGGCGGGCAGAACTCCAGAGACCACATATGTCTGGATATGAAGAGAGGATGAGAGAGCACAAGGGAGGCCTGAGGGAGTTCGCAGGAGGTCCCTGAGCATGGTGACATGCACTTGGACTCAGGTGTCCTCTCTGACGGAATCTTAGAAATTAGGATGTCATGACTGTAATGACCTCAACCCAAGCAGATCGTGGATGATGAGGTCGAGATTAGAACTGATGTCTTGCTCTAGCTTTCCCCTCTGCCTCCTGCCTACCCCCTTTTGTGTTTCTGAAGAACCATGAAGTAAAGTCAAAGAACGGTTCTTTTTCAGTTTTATAAAGACTGCTTCGTTGGGTGGGAGTGGGGAGACAACTGTCTTTTACTGTTAACCCCCAACATGGGAGTTCCTGTTGTGGCGCAGTGGAAACAAATCTGACTAGTGTCCACGAGGATGCGGGCTCAGTGGGTTTGGGACCCGGCGTTGCCGTGAGCTGCAGTGTCTTTCACAGTCGAGGCTCGTTGTTGTGGTTGTGCCAGAGGCCAGCAGCTACAGCTCCGATCTGACTCCCCCTAGCCTGAGAACTTTCATATGCCATGAGTGCAGTCCTAAGAAAATTTTAAAAAAATTAAAAAAAAAATGGAGCTTCAGTATATGACTCTCTCCATGTTTAAGCTTAATGTTTTTTCATGCTTCATTTTAACACTCACTATACAATGTTTGTTCTATAAGATGCTGGTCTCTTAGGATGTTAACTGAGAGAGGTATGTCTGTCTGTCTGTCTCTTTTACACACACACAAACACACACCTGCTCACACGTTTTATGATCTTATCTCAGGTCTGAACTATTATTCTAAATACTTCATAGATTTTTATTATTGCAACTAAAATATTTATGGAGCCCCTTCTACATACCTCATAATATGTTCGATGCCACAAAAATATAGAGATATCATATAACTTAGGTGAGAAAAAAAAGTAAATTTTAAACTTATAATATTGATATGGTTTATGAACATACTACCTATACCAATGTATTTTGCTGCTTTTAATTAACTTTCTTACGTGTTACGTACCTTGGCTCTCAAGAACTGGATGGAGATGTTATCAATATTCCCATTTTAGGATGAGAAAGCTAATTTAGGGAGTTAATAACCAGCCCATGGTTACCTGGTCCGTATGTGACAGGATCAGGAATAGAAGCCATACCTTCTGAAATTGCCAAGACTCCAAAGAGACCAGTGTTTACTGTCCTGTGAAGGGACTCTGAATCACAGGCTTTGGAGCCATGCTGTCCTCTTGAGAGACAGAAGAAGGAAGAGTGGAGAGTCTGCAAGTGAATGGGGCATGAAGCCAAAACGGGAGAATGGCCAAGTGGATTTGGAGCTTTGGAGCTCTAAGCCTGGACAATGCTGAGCAGACATGGGAAAGGGACCAGCTGGAAAACATGGCAGAATGGATGGCTACTCCTGCCAAGTGGATACGTGACTAAAGCAGGGTGAATCAGTAATTGAAAGATGAGACTTTCTTCCAAGAAAGATTTCACACTCTGTCCTCCCAATGATAAGACCCAAGAGGAGCCAAGCATTAATTAGTTGACCAAGTATATGTAGATCTATCTGAACTCAGGGACAGCCAGGCTTAAGAAAGAGGAGACAATCTCCCTAAACTGATTCAACACAAAACCTTTCAAAATGCCAGCAGGAAATATTTTTTGGCTGTGCCTGCTGCATGTAGAAGTTTCATGTCCAGGGATTGGGCCTGTACCACAGGAGCAACCCAAGCCACAGCAGTGACAACACCAGATTCTTAACCCACTGAGCCACTAGGGAACTCCTGTTCCTAGGAGTTCACTGGGGAACAGGGAACACTAGGGAACAGCAATGAGGAGCCAGTCCTAAAACATTTACAGAAATGTGAAGAACCCAGATTAGGCAAGACAATTTTGGGGAAAAATAAATAATAAAGTTGAAGGACTTTCAATCCTAAATTTCAAAACTCACTGTAAAGCTGCAGTAATCAAAACACTATGGTACTGGCATAAGGATATATAGAGAGAACAAAAGATATAAGGCCTTGGAGTTATAGTTAACTGATTTTTGGCAAAGGTTGCAAAGTAAACACTGGTGGAGCAGATACTCTCTTCAAACAAATGGTGCTGGGACAATTAGATATCTACATAAAAAGAGATTAATTTAGACCCTTATCTCATATCATATACAAAATTTACCCAAAAAAAAGTGATCAGAGATCTAAGTATAGGCAATAAATCTAAAAGCTCTTTAGAAAAAAGGAAAAACTCTTTATGACATTGGTTTAGGAAAAATATTCTTGATATACTACTAAAAACATGAGCCTCAAGGAGATTGAGCTGTGGTACAACAGGATCCGTGGCGTCTCTGAAGCACCAGGACACAAGTTCACTCCCCGACCCAGCACAGTGAGTTCAAGGAATGATGTTGCCACAGCTTGAAGGATCCCTAGCCTGGGAACTCCACATGCCATGGGGAGACCAAAACAACAACAACAATAACAAAAAAGGCGAGTAAAAACATGAGTCTCAGAAAGAAAACGATAAACTGGACTTCATCTCATACTTCTGAATTGTTTGAGTAGTTTAGTAAGATCCCAAAGAGGAGTGGGATACAGTAAATGAACTGAAACCTCTTTGGGTCAGTAAGCTTTCTGCTGGTTCTCCTTTTGCTCTGGAGCAATAAACTCATCAAGTCCCAGTAATTACACTTAGTAATTAGAATCGCTGGTATTAATTACTGTTATTTCCTATGGCTGCAATAATAATTATCACAAAATAGCGGCTTAAAATGACAAATGTATTATCTTACAGTTCTAGATGTCAGAAGTCCAAAGTCAGTCTTACTGGGCTCATGTCAAGGTATCAATAGGCCCTAAAGGAGGCGCTAAAGGAGAACCTGTTCTCCTGCCTTTCCCAGACTGTACGGACCACCTGCATTGCTCGGTTCTCGGTCCTTTCCTCCGTCTTCAAAGCCAGCAGCACACCATCCTCAGATTCTCTCTCTTACACCTAATTCCATCATCACAGCTCTCCCTGACTTTCCTGCCTGGTTCTAAACAGGAACCTTCTGATTGCATTAGGTCCACCAAAGAATCCAGAATAATCACCCCCTTTCAAGACACCTAATCACATCAACAAAGTCCCTAGGTTTCAGGGTTAGGAATGGACAACTTTGGGGGGGTATTATTTAGTCTACTATAGCCATTGACATAATTTTCTAAAATGTTAATTCTGCATTCTCCAGTGTTTCAATTCTTAGAGAAGTGATGATGAAACTAAATAGGATGACATTTTGACATACAATTGAATCCTAATAAGATCTTCCATTTAGTAGGGTGTGTGTGTGTGTATCTAAAGGAGCCTGTCAGATTTCAAAGCTGATCTATATTTTTACTTTGATACTAAGAGACTAAAAATAGCACCAGTTGCGCAATACAGACATAGGGATTGGAGTGTGAACAAACCATCACATTCCCAGTCTTCAGTGTTTTAAGGAAAGGGGTATATTTTAGGGTAATTGTAGGACACCAGCTGGTAGAAAATTTCGAATGACGTCTTTAAATTTTTTGGTTTTCTTAAACATCTGGTCTCTTCTGGTAGATTTGTATGTTGGAGAATTTTAATTTTCTTTGGCGTTCTAAAGCAACTACTTTTGTCATACTTTTGCAGTTTCTACTTGATTCCCCAGCTAAAATTTGAAATGATTTCAAGTCTCAGTGCTAGATTTTGTGACTCTCTAATGTGGTGGTGTAAGAAAGTATTGATTCCGTTCCCTCCCTGGTGACAATTTCACTTTATCTTATTGAAACAGAACAGGATTTACCCCAGGAGACTGACCTATACCATGTTTTAGAAATTTGCTGTTTTGACACCTGTATCCTGGTGCTCCATTTTATAATCATAGGTAGTTATTTTTCTCCAAGGAAAAACATATATTCGTCAATTTGTTTTTACTTATAGTCTGCTTTCCACTAAAAAGACTTTTAAGATCTTAGTTTTCATTTGAAAATTTGTGTCTGGATCAGCTTAATGTGATGTTAAAAACCTCAACGGCACTTTTAAAATTTCTCCTTGAAACCCTCCAACTCAGAAACGAGAAAAGCCTCCGGAACGCGTCAGAGCGACATTCTGGACTCCACTGTTTACAGACTGTCAGATGGTAGCCTGGATTTGGCATACCAACAATAGTTAATATCATGGAGTGCTCTCCTGGATATACGCCTAGGACAGTGTGGACTTCCTGCACTGCCCCTGAGATCTGGTCTGTGTCCAGCTGGGTCCTAACACACTTAAAGCCAAGGGAGTCGGGGTGAGGGGTTGGCCCGGTGAGCAGAACCTGTTCACCCAAGGGCTAGGAGGTCAACACCCATGCTGTGGTTGGAGGACCCCACCTGGCTCAGGAGTCAACTTCAGTATCCTGTTCAAGTGCTTTACAGGTATTGTCTTGGTTAACCTCATAACATCCATAGGAAGCAGGATCATAGTTATCCCCACTTTATAAATGAGGACTCTGAGGTTGATCTGAAAATAATCTCTCCATCTTCTCAGTTCCCTCGGTTACTTTTTTTCATTCCCCAGTTTAAGGTATGCTTTAAAAGCATGAGTTTCAAGGTCCATCGGTGTTCAAATCCTAGGGTGGGCACTTACTAGCTGAGTCCCCTTGAGTAACTTACTTAACTTCTCTGTGCCTCAGTTGCCCTGCCTGTAAAATAAAAGCAGTACAATGAAGCTATCTACAAAGTAGAAACAGACTCAAGGACATAGAGAGCAGACTTGTGGTTGCCAGTGGGGAGGGGCGAGGGAGTGGGATGGACAGAGAGTTTGGGGTTGGTGGATGCAAACTCTTACATTTAGACTGGATAAGCAATGAGGTCCTACTGTGCAACACAGGAACTATATCCAACCTCTTGGGATAGAACGTGATGGAAAATAGTGTACTGATAAAAAGAATGTGTGTGTGTGTACATATATGAATGATTGGGTCACTATGCTGTACAGCAGAAACTGGCACAGCACTGTGAATCAACTATAATAAAAAACTAAATAAATAAACTAATAAATAAAAGGAGTAGCAGTGCTCTTCTCAAAGGGTTATCACCAGACCACCTGAGAGAGGGCCTAGAAATTACTTAGAACAATGCCTGGCACATAGCAGCTATTAACTAAATCTCATTCTTCATTTTATTATGGTTTTCATCTCATTCTTTGTATTTGAGTATTTTGTAGGTTTTTTCCCTCCTACTGGAAAGTAAACTCTTGGAAAAGATGCTGCGTTACTCATCGTGGACCCCTTGGGGTACCTAACACAAAGCAGGCCCTCAACATGTGTTCAATTTGTGATTTATTTCCTCATTCCCATCACAAAGCACAGTTGTCTTCCTATTAAATTCATCATTGTCAGAAGAGGTCCAAGCTTGTCTTCATGAAGCAGGGAAACCAAATTAAATGACGTGGTATCTGTTGGACACCACTCTGTATCAATGGCTGGTGTGAACATATTCCACGGGAAGAAGGGACTGTTTATCTGATTACATAGGTGGCATGCTTTTATTGGCTCCTGCCATCGCTGGGGACACTTTCCTTGCATAATGAACTCTCAGCAATTATATCTCAAAAAGCATTTTTTCATCTTTAGCTGCTGTTCATTTATATGGAACTCCTTTTAAGAAATCTGTTCAAAGCAACAGAAAATAAGATTGGGGGGGGGGACTGCAAGGTCATTAAAGCCATGTTAAAATATCTTGGTGTTAGAGGCAGAGAACTTGGAAAATACTCAAGATACACAGACTGCCACATCTGAATGGTATATTCAGAACCAAAGAACCCAGGCAAATTATCAAGTTCTTGCCAGTTGTTTCCTGAGGTCAACAGACAATTAGAAAAGTGTTTTGAGTCTCTGGAAGGAATTAAATCCAATGCTGATCTGTACCCCCAAAAAATTGTTCATCCAAGTAATTGGTTCAAGAAGTCTTAGTTCGAGGACTTTTAAAACATCTCATTTCCTTTGTACACTGGAATGAGATCAAAATGAGGTAATTCTTTCAAGGGTGCTTTGAAAAATGTTACTGCAGACTACATATGTAAAGTGTTATTATTGTAACTAGAAGAAATTGGCCCATAAACGCTAACAATGATTGAAAAAAAATGGCGTTAGGAACCTGTTATTTAAAATCAGCAGGAATAACTGAACAGTTTTTTTGTTTGTTGGTTTGTTTTTGTTGTTACTTTTGTTTTGGTTTGTTTTTGTTGTTTTTGTTTTTTTTGCTTTTTATAGCTGCACCCAAGGCATATGGCGGTTCCCAAGCTAGGGGTCGAATTGGAGCTACAGCTGCCAGCCTACACCACAGCCACAACTGTGACCCAGACCACAGCTCAAGGCAATGCCGCATCCTTAACCCACTGAGCGAGGCCAGGGATAGAACCCGAAACCTCATGTTTACTAGTCAGATTCATTTCCACTGAGCCACAACGGGAACTCCTGGACAGTTTAAAACAAGTTCTTGTAACCTATGATTCTGTGATCACTTGTACTAATAATAATAGCAGTAAATATCAATTGTTTAATACTGTATGCTGAGTCTTCTGTAATTCATATCCCACAAGATTTGTCACATTTCTAAAAATTATGATTTCCATTCCAGGTGAAGAACTGGAATTTAAGAGAGGTTAAGTGGCTTGCTCAAGATCACACAGCTCATAAGAGGTCTGAGTCTCTTAGATACCCAAACTCATGCCCGTGACCTCAATCCGTACCACATCCTGTTTTCCACACTGCCTCCCAGTGAGATTCCTATTCCCTTGGGCTTCCGATGCAGAGTCTTGGCCCTCTATATTTCTTACACACTCTTACGTTCAACACTTCACAATGTGTTCAGGGTAATCAAAATGATCTGAAATATCTAATGCATTGAAATGCATGATAAGGCATGATGACACAAGTTCTCCAAAACGCATTAATACCTGTGTCATTATACTCAAAGGTGATGTGGAAACCAGTAGCACTCTGCTTTCACAGTAACTCATCCTCAGTGTTTGGTGGAAAAGCAACATTTGATGTGCTGTGACACCTGTGTGCCTCCTCATTCTCTCAAAAGAAACGGCCCATTCTTCTCCAAAAAAAAAAAAATCAGTAAGTACTGTCATATTTGTAATTTTTCATAAAACACGGATATCCAACTTTTTTCTTTCTTTTAGGGCCATACCCACAGCATAAGGAGGTTCCCAGGCTAGGGGTCAAATCCGAGCTGCAGCTGCTGGCCTGCAGCACAGCTGCAGCAACACCAGATCCAAGTCATGCCTGTGACCTACACCACAGCTCATGGCACTGCCAAATCGTTAACCCACTGGGTGGGGCCAGGGATTGAACTCACATCCTCATGGATACTTAGTTGGGTTCATCACTGCTGAGCCACAACGGGAACTTCCAGATATCCAATTTTGGTACATAAAAGTGTTTTAAGGATCTGAATAAGCTTGTTCATTTTTAAGACAAAGCCCAGAAGGGCTGTACCATAGCCAAGGGCATGTAGACATTGCACAGGTGAGTCCCTATGCACCTGCATCAAGCAAGCAGTTACACCATGACTTCCATTCATTCCCATAGTCCTTTATTCACTGGTTCTGCACATGCTTGCTGGAGCCCTGGTGAAGTGCCATGCTCTGTGGAGAGTCCTGAAGAGTCACTGTCTCGCTTCATAAAATCTTAGAGCCTGGGGAATGGGTACCGACAAGAAGAGAGACAAAAGCAAGTCCGAGTACTAAGTGGTAAGCAGCGATGTGTACGCAGCATCCTAGCATCTGTGAATGGGACCCATCCCGTCAGTGAGTCTGCCTTCTCAGGATTCGCAGCACTGAAAAGTGAGACTGAGACTCTTGCTACAGAACACGAGTTATCTTCACTGGAGCTAGTGTCCCACCCTTGGTGTATTTTCCCATGATGGATGTGCTGGTATATTTGCTTCACCTCCAAACATACTCGTTCTCTCCAGAAGGCTGTGTCTCACCAGCTACATCATTTGAACTCCCTTCCTCCTTAGCATGTAATTTAGTTTAGTGAAAGGAAATATTGCCAAGGGATCAGGATGGGGGGAAGAGGAGGGGTTTGGAATACCCCCAACCCAAATTCTCCCCCAGCTTTGGCACATGGGTGTCCACCTGCAGCATCTGCTGGTAACCTTCCTCCACAGCTCTGGGTCCCACTGGGTTCCAGGAACACCCTTGCTTCCCACTGCCCCAGCAGCCTTAGTTTGGTTATGATTTCCTGGGGTTACTCAATGCCATCTCCACATATTTCCCCTTAATCCTGCACATCTCTCTATAACCAGTCCTTTATTAAAGTCTATTTTCTGCCAGGACTCTGACTGGCACAGTGATTCAGCAGTATTAACTCTTCTTTCTATTATATTTTGAGACAAGAGAGTCAATGGATTCTGAAGTTTTTAAATGAAACCATTCATCTTTGATCTGAATCAGAATTCAGGAGTTCCTATTGTGGCCCAGCAGCCAGTGAGGATGTGAGTTCAATCCCTGGCCTTGCTCAGTGGGTTAAGGATCCAGCATTGCCCCCAGCTGCAGCATAGGACCTAGATGTGGCCTGGATGTCATGTTGCCATGGATGTGGCATAGGCCTGCACCTGTAGCTGCAGATCCCATTAACCCCTAGCCTGGGAACTTCCATATGCCACAGGTGTGCCCATAAAAAATTTTTTTTAATTTAAAAATTAAAAAAAAATCATAATTCAGTTTTGATCTTCTAGAAGAAAATAGAAACAAACTGAATCTCTAGTCCCAGGTATTATAACAGGTATAATACCATGCTGTGCTCTACAATACAAGAAAGGCAAAAGCTAGTTCTTCAAGTGGAAAATAATAATGCCAAATGCAAACCAACTTAACAGCACATTAGAAAGATCACATGCTGTGACCAAGTGCAATTTATCCCTGAGGTGCAAGGATGGTTCAACATATACAAATCAATTAACGCAATATAACACATTAACAGAATAAAAAGCAGAAATCACATGATCCTCTCAACAGACGCAGAAAGTGACACAATTCAATACCTTTTCACAGTTCAAAAAAAAAAATCACCAAACTAATTAGGAAGAGAGGAAAACTAGGTCAACATAATAAAGACCACATATGAAAAGCCCACATCCGATAGCCATACTCAATGGCAAAAAACCGAAAGCTTGTCTTCTAAGATTGGGAGTAGGACAAGGATGCTCACTCTTACCACATCTATTCAACAAAGTACTGGAAGTCCTACCTAGAGAAATTAGGCAAGACAAAGGAATAAAAGGAATACAAATCAGAAGAGAATAAGTAAAACTATCCCTGTTTGCTGATGACATGGCATTATATATGGAAAACTCTAAAGACTATATCAAAAAACTATGAGAACTAATAAATAATAAACGCAGTACATTTATAGGATACAAAATCAACATGCAGAAAATCAGTTGTTTCTGTACACTGACAATGAGCTGATAAAAAAAATTAGGAAACAATCCCACTTTCCATTGACTCAAAAGAATAATTTACTTAGGAATAAACTAAGGAGCTAAACATTTATACACTGAAAAATGAGCACCACTGAAAAAAGAAATAAAGAAGACACAAGGAAATGGAAAGATATCCTATGTTTAAGGACTGAAAGAATTAAGATTTTTTAAATGTCCATACCACCCCAAATAATCTATGGATTCAGCGGGATCTCTGTCAAAATCATAAAGGCATTTTTTTTTACATAGAAAAATAAAGATTCTGGTATTTATATGGAACCACAAAAGACCCTGAATAACTAAAACAATCTTTAAAAAGAACAAATTTCGGGGCTTCACACTTGCTGAATTCAAAATATATTACAGGGAAGACTGGATTAAGATGGCAGAATAGAAGGACTAGAGCTCAACTTCTCTCATAAGAACAACAAAATTACAACCAAATGCCAAGCAACCTTCAACCAAATGGACTGGAAACTTTCAAAAAGATATTCTAATCCAGAAGACAAAGAGAAGACCACTTCAAGAGGTAGGAGGGGCAATTACACAATATAAGCAACCCCATACCTCCTGGGTGGGAAGTCCCTCAGACTGGAAAGTAACTGTATCACAGAGACTCATCTACAGGACTGAGTCCTGAGCCCCATGTCAAATCCCCATGCCTGGGCATCTGGCACAGGGAGAAAGAGTACCCGGAGCATCTGGCTTTGAAGACCAGTGGGGCTTGTGTGCAGAAGCTCCATGGGACTGGGGGAAACAGAGACCCCATTCTTGAAAGGCACACACAGACTTTCATGTGTACTGGGTCCCAGGGCAAAACAAAGTCTCCATAGGAATCTGGGTCAAACGTGACTGCAATTCTTGGAGGATCTCCTGGGAAAACCGGGGTGACTATGACTTGTTGTGGGGGAAGGGCATTGGAGGCAAAGCTCTCAGGAACATTTATCAGCCTGCATTTCTCTGGAGGTAGTCATTTTTGGGAAAATATGCCCCCTCTCATCAGCACTGAGAAGCTCCAGGCCAGACAATAATCCAGGTGGGATCTCAGCCCCACCCATCAGTAAACAGGCTGCCTAAGACCCCTCAGGCACATAGCTGCCTCTAATCTCACCCAGAGACAAAGCCCCATCCACCAGAGGGACAGGAATCAACCCCACCTACCAGTGAGCAGGCATCACTCCCTCCCATCAGGAAGCCTACAGCAAGCCCCCTCCATACCAACTTGAGCCACAGGGGAGGCAAACACCTGAACTAAGAGAGGCTACAACTCTACTGTCGACACAAAGGTCACCGCACCAAAAACCTACAAAAATGAAAAGACAGAAAACTCTAACTCAGATAAGGGAGAAAGAGAAAAGCCCAGAAAAACAGCTCAGTGATGAGGAGATTATCAGCCTCTCAGAAAGAGACTTTAGACTGTTGATGCTGAAGATGATGCAAGGCATTGGAAATAGACTGCAGGCAAAGACTGATCATTTACAGGAAACACTGAGCAGAGAAATACAAGCTGTAAAAATTAAACAAGAAGAGATGCAAAATACAATAACTGAAATAAAAAATTCATTAGAAGCAGCCAACAGTAGAATACAGGAGGCAGAAGAACGAATCAGCGAGGTGGAGGACAGATTAGTGGAAATCACTAATGCGGAAGAGAAAAGAGATAGAACATTGAAAGGAAATGACCTGAGTCTCAGAGAACTCTGGGATAATGTTAAGTGCACCAATATCCGTGTTATAGGGGTGCCAGAGGGAAAAGAGAGAGAACGGGACAGAAAAAATATTCGAGGAGATTATAGCCGAAAACTTTCCTAATATGGGAAAGGAACCACTCACTCAAATCCAGGAAGTGCAACGAGTACCATATAAAATAAACCCAAGGAGGAACACCCCCAGACACATATTAATCAAAATGACCAAAATTAAAGACAAAGAGAAAATACTGAAAGCAGCTAGGGAAAAGAAACAAATGACATACAAGGGAA
>PVHT020004944.1:25904187-25916097 GCA_004024745.2 Catagonus wagneri
GAGATTATAGCCGAAAACTTTCCTAATATGGGAAAGGAACCACTCACTCAAATCCAGGAAGTGCAACGAGTACCATATAAAATAAACCCAAGGAGGAACACCCCCAGACACATATTAATCAAAATGACCAAAATTAAAGACAAAGAGAAAATACTGAAAGCAGCTAGGGAAAAGAAACAAATGACATACAAGGGAACCCAATAAGGTTATCAGCAGATTTTTCAGCTGAAACTCTGCAGGCCAGAAGGGAGTGGCATGATATACGTAAGCAATGAAAGGAAACAACTTCCAACCAATATTACTTGACCCAGCAAGGCTCTCATACAGATTTGAAGGAGAGATCAAAATATATTACAAAGCTAGAGTAATTAAGAGAGTATGGTACTGACATAAAAGCAGACATATGGACAGAGAAATTGAAATAGGAAACCCAGATATTAGCTCATGTGTCCAGAGTCAACTGACCACTCTGACAGGGATCAATGAGGGAAGAGCTGCCTTTTCAACAAATGTTGTTGGGAAAACGGGACATCCACCTGAAAAGAATGGATGGAATTGGACTCTTATACCATACACAAAAATCAACTCAAGATGGACTAAAAACTTAAATATGAGACCTGAACTTCTAAAACTACTGGAAATAAAAATAAGGGAAAAGCCTAATAAAAAAGGTCTTGACGATGATTTCAGGGATAAGACCTAAAAAGCATAGGCAGAAAAAGCAAGTGGGTGTACATCAAACTAATAAGGCTCATGCACAGCAAAGGAAACAACCAAAAGAGTGAAAAGGCAACCAATGGAATAGGAGAAAATAACGGCCTATCACATATATGATAGGTGTTAATTTCCAAAATGTATAAGAAACTCCCACAATATCAAAAACAAAGACAAACACAAAACAATAACCCAATTTTAAAATGGGCTAAAAATTTGAACAGACATCTCTCCAAAGAAGGCATACAAATGCGTGACCAACAGGAATATATAAAGGTCTTTCACATCACTAATCCTCAGGGAAAGATAAATCCAAAACACAAGGAGATAACACTATACACCTGTCAGGATTACTATTATTAAAAAAAAATAGGTGTTTAAGAAGTAACTTCTAAGTCTTTTCCAAAGTCATCAGCCTATTATTATTACTATTTTTTTTTTTGGTCTTTTGTCATTTTAGGGCCACACTCTCGGCATGTGATTAGGGATCTAATCAGAGCTGCAGCTGCCTGCCTTCGCCACAGCCATAACAATGCCAGATCCGAGCCACGTCTGCAACCTACACCACAGCTCACGGCAACGCCAGATCCTTAACCCACTGAGCAAGGCCAGGGATCGATCCCGCAAGCTCATGGCTTCTAGTCGGATTCATTTCTACTGAGCCACAACGGAAACTCCAGTCATCAGCCTATTATTGAGACCAAGCTAATCACAGACCACACTAGTAAGATTGTTCATATGAAGAGGATGGGTAGCAAAAAGTTATGGCAATCTAAGCTCTGTAAAGAGAGTGAGGTGGGGTGGAGAGGGAAGGGAAGTTAATTGGAGAAATGCCACTGAACTAGAACTGGAAATCCTCCAACAGAGCTGTCGGTCATCTATACTCAGGACATGATAGGAAGGTATAGATGTCATGGGATTAGTTAACTCTGTTTATGTGGAACTTTATAGGGGTGTATAACTGAGTCACCAGGGCCCTAAGAACTGCCCTGGGGACACACATATTTAAGATACGGTCATTGTAATTTAGGCTTTGCCAGCAAAGATGGAGAACTCTGTCTGATGCGGCCACTTATCTATTCAAGCCTGTCTCCAGCCTGTCAGCCAGAATGCTGTTTGTGTTGTACTTGTTTGCTTTTGACAATACCCCTGCATCCCCTTCTGTTACAGAAAATGATGCCCCATGTAGCACATTTTTCCACATGCCTGAAATCTGCCATTAGGTCTCCAAATAATAGATGTTATAGACTTTCTTCTTTTCATTCCAAACAAAGGTTTCAATACTCCAGACCCAGCCACAGCTACTGGTTAGAGATGCCTTGAATGAATAAAAGTGGTACCTGGGGTTTTAAATACATTTTCACCATTTGAAACAGCAGGAGTCCCACAACTCAACTCCCACTCTGAAAATGCAGCCTGGAAAGGAGTCTGTGCTTCCCCTGCATGGAAACCGAACTATTAGTATGGAATTATGAGATGCCCTGGGGACATGATTAATATAAATGGACCTATACATACAGGTAAAATTCTCTTTTAATATTAGGCCTTCGGGTAAAATCACTTTAAGAATGTCAGATGATTGTCATCCAAGCAGGCAAATGGAAATTGTTTTTTAGTCTTCATAAAGCTGACAAGAGAGAATGCTTCTCTGAGCTATAGCATATGAATATGAGCAGGAGTGGCTGTGATTCCAGAACTGCCTATCTTTGGAGAGACCGGCAGCGCTGGCACTCAGAGTTTAGAAATCAAATCTGAGAGAGGGCATGCGTGTGAATAAATTAGCATATCTTAGCATCTCCAGATTTCATCACTGTGAACCTCATTTTCCTCTTGGAAAAAAATTAAAACATAGATCATTTACATGGGCAGGACCTAAATGCTGTGATTATTCATTCAAAATCTAAGTGAGGTCTCTTGTTAAATATTAATGTTTGGCAATAACGGAGAGAATTGTGCCTGTTGAACAAGCTGCAAACAGTGCTATAAGCTACATTCAATAGACAGTTTTGATATGGGTGAGAATAGTGAGCTTTCTGTTTTACAGATAACAATGAAAAGCCAGACAAGTTAGCCAAGATGATGGCTAGTTATTTCTACACTGGTAAACGTTTAGATTTTGTCTATGACGTCACGAAAATGTGGATATTTGCCACTTCTTTCCAGGCTCATGGATTTTCTTGTACGGGTTTTCTTGCAAAGTTCAATGTTATTATTGACAGCCAACTTATTTCCAAGAAAAGACAAGCAGATCAATACAAATTTCTGTAAGTGTTCTGAACCTTTCAGAAGGAAGAGTTGCTCTGAGTATGTAAATGCTATGGGTTTAACAAAAGCAATTTCAAAAATGAGATAAACAAGAGGCAAATTGTGCTTTGACCAATTCGTAAGTCTTCAAGTCAGATTTTATTGAATCGTGATTCAAGCCCTTGGAGATACTAATTTGACAGGCAAGGAGACTCATTCGTGTGTGAAAACTGTTGGATTATAATAAAGCGAAACACCAGAGTACACTGTTCATTAACTTCTATAATTATATCACCACAGATAACCCAAGACGTGAAACTGATGTGCTTTATGTGGATTTATTTCCCCTACAGAGGACTCAGTGCTAATAGCCTGTGTCGGGAATCTATTCCTTTGTCACAGAACCCCAGCCATTAAGCCTGATTCCACCCACTGTGGAGACAAAGAATGATTCTGACTCACTCGCTACATAAAACTACAGAGAACAGGACCCAAATCTTGGAATCACAGCAGAGATAGCTTTGCTTTTGCTTTCCTGTCCTATCTTCTTTGGGTGGCAGCCCTTTGTCTTCCCTTTGAGGAAATATTCTGCTCTTCTATTGCTCAATCTTGAAATGATAGTTGAAGAGCCCCTTCCCCTACCTGCCCTGGGCATGTGACCTAAACTAGTCAATCAGTCTCTACTTCCTGGGAACAAAATAACTGAGAAAAGTGTTTTTCCTAAAATCTGGTTAAGTTGCCTTTCCTTGAGTTCTTGTAGTTATTCCATTTCCACCCAATAAGGCCTCATATTGCTTAAATTAACTGGATCTTGTTCTACTTCTGTTGCTTACAGCCAAAAACTCTAGGCACACAAAACCACGGACCTCTATAGTTGGCAGGGATCTTCACAGAAAAAATAAAAAATGTAGGAAACCCAAGGAGCTATATCAACACAGAAGAGATGGTGTGAGAGAAATGCACAAGCCACAATATTAGGCTGGTTGCTACGCAGTCCTTAAAAGTAGCAAAGGAGAGCCGGAGGAATGGTGTAGCGGCAGGAATATTAGAACGGGAGTTAAGAAACAGGAGGCTGATTCACTTAATTCACAAATAAGAACATGAAAGCTCATAGAGAAGTCATTTACTGAAAATATTAGAGCCGCCCATAGAATCAAGGTGTCCTGAATTCCAAGTCCACTTTGCTGGGTTTGTGTCACATACCAACTTCCTACCCATTTTGGTTTCACTCATTGTAGGTTTTTGGCGTACTCCATGGATGGCTGCTTCCAAAATTAGACTATGTACTGTCAGTAGTCAAATCTCTCTTCCGAAAGCTGAGCCCAGGACCGAACACGAGTTCTAACAGTCTTCCCTCTGACTTGCACCTTCCAGCTCTCTGAGCTAGGCCTCTGTTCATCCTCAATGTTTATTTCAATGTTTTCTTCTTCAGATTTTATCCACTTTATCTCTGTCTGTCCCAAAGGAAATGATTGATGTTGGGGAAATTAACCTGGCCTTCAGGCAGAGGCAGTTAGGCCCGTGACTCATGGAGTCAGCCTTACTGGCAGAGGAGATGGGGACAAAACACATCAGACAAGATACTCCACGTTTATTCTAGTTTGCTAGCTGACTTGAAAATCAAATCTAAGCAGAGATCACAAGCACTTAGGGAATATCTGCCATGTTTCCAGCACAATTCGAGGCTTTTGGAGAGCTAGCAGAACAAAAACTATTCTTTACAGCAATGGAAACTTTATATAAGAAATGTGAACAAGTGCTAAATTTTACATGATAGGCCACAGCGCGAGCGTCTCTCCGAGAAAATACCTTTCTGATGCATTGGTCATAAAAGCTCAGCCACAAAATGAAGACTATTAAAAATCAAGGCTGGCCACCCTCCAGGTCATATGAATCCCCAGGATGGAATTAAAAAACCTTGAGCCAAAAAGAAGCCATGCAAGCCAAGATATAATTCCCTTCAAAGGACCTCAAAGGCACTAAGAGAGACTTTCAATTTTCTAAGCCATTTCTCTGAGAAAATTGAGATAAAACTCACAAATCATATTTTTTTCCCTTAGAGTACGAATGGAAGGAAAAGGTTAATTATGGCTTTGGAGATGTTTAACAAGTATAATTAAATATCAGCTTCACGTGCCCTTCAACAGCCAGGGGGCACAAGAGTTGGAACATCGGGACTTTTTCCCCAGCCTAGCCGAGCACCGCTGCTCTGCAAACAGAGTCATGAGACAGAAGCAAGAGCGCTCCTGCGGTCATGAAACTGAAGGAAAACCACTCCCTTAGCAAAGTCAGCCACTTTGCCCAACTGCAGACACGGAAGTTTGGCAGAAATAAAAGCTGGTACAGCCGATTCCAACGAAAACAACACGTCATGTCTAATCTTGAGTTTGTTATTATTTAGATGTGTGAGCTTAGACAAATTATTTAATGCCCACGTCTGTGAAAGCATGAGATCCATTGCTGGTAGTACAGAGGACTAAATACAATGAAGACCCTTTCAATTAAAACACTGGATCGAGGATTTTATCCAGAAATTAAAAAAATACATTGTGATATTCACCAAGGGGAAAATCTTCTGAGGCAGAAAACCCAGCGTAAGAGACAGCATTTTCCTTGGAGTCACTTGATGAACCTTGAGTTTTGAGTTCTGCTTTCCCTTCTGTTAAAAAATTCTAAAATAAAGAAGGAACGCCCGGCCCACCCTAAGTAGGGAGTCTAATAAAGAGACAAAGATGGCAAAAAGACTGTGTTATCCAGGGAGTTCCCTGGTGGTCTAGTGTTTAGGAATCAGCACTTTCGCCAGGGAGCACCAGGTTCAATCCCTGGTCTGGGAACTGAGATCCCACATCAAGCCACTGCACACGTGACAAAAACAAACTACGTTGTCCTTATTCTGAGCTATAAAAAAATGCCTTTTCGAAGTTCAAAAAATTGGTAGCCTATAACAAGGGACGAAATGTCCATAATTTAAAATAACATAATTTACCACGGGTAAATTTTAGGTATACTTCCAAATAATTCATGTAAATGTTGTCCTTATGCCCAGCCTTGTCTAGAATTTTCCTGATTGTGTCTAGTGTCTTCAGATAATTCATGGTAGTGCATTCCTTTATTCCCAAATATGTCCTAATTTAGACAGTAGAGTATAAGATCCTACAACTGAGCGCTCAAGAAAAAATTCATAGTTTTTCAAATACTTAGAACTAAGTAATAATGGAAATTTACATATGGAAAACTGTGAGATGACATTCAAGTGATAATTGAAACAATTATGGCCTAAAATTCTTATAATAGGGAGTTCCCTTCATGGCTCAATGGTTAACACGACTAGTATCCACAAGGTTGCAGGTTCAATCCCTGGCCTCTCTCAATGGGTTAAGGATTCGGCGTTGCCATGAACTGTGCTGTAGGTCACAGACACGGATCCCGCATTGCTGTGACTGTGGCTGGCAGCCATAGCTCCGATTCAACCCCTAGGCCTGGGGAACCTCGATATGCCCAGGTGTGGCCCTAAAACAAAAACCAAAAAAAAAAAGCAAAAAAATAAAATTCTCGTACTAGAAACAGAGAAAGATTAATTCGCAGAAATGCCATTTCTAGGTATGACCTCTAAGCACTGTATATGCTATTGACATTTTAAAAGGGACAATTTCTGTCTTTTTGTTTTTTTTTCTTTTTAGGGCCATACCCGTGGCCTATGGAGGTTCCCAGGCTATGGGTTGAATCAGATATGGAGCTGCCAGCCTGCCCCAGAGCCACAAGGGACCCGAGCCGCATCTGCGACCTATACCACAGTTCACAGCAACTCCAGATCCTTAACTCACTGAGCGAAGTCAGGGATTGAACCTGCATCCTCATGGATACTAGTCAGGCTCATTACCGCTGAGCCACAATGGGAACCCCCAATTTCTGCAGTTTGTTAATTCAATGTTTTTAAGGTATGCAACTTGATAGTTTGATACATGTATACATGGTGAAATATTCACCACCATCAGGCTAATTAACATATCCATCATCTCATATAACTTCACTGACTGTTTATTGTTCTGCAGTAACACTTAGGATCTATCCTCTTAACAGATTTCAAGTATACAGCATAGTGTTGCTACCTATAAACACCATTTTATGCATTAGATCTCCATAATTTATTCATATTGAATAACTAAAATTTTTACCCCTCTGCAACATCTCTCCCATTTCCCCCATGAACCCAGCTCCTCATAATCATCATTCTACTCTGTTTCTATGAGTTTCACTATGCTAGATACCCCATGTAAGTGGACTCACGTGGCATTATTTGTCTGTTTTGATCTGGCTTATTTCAGTTAGCACAATGTTTTCTAGACCCATCCATGTTGTTACAAACAGCAGGATTTCCTTATCTTTTTTTTTTTCTTTTTAGGGCCACACCTGCAGCATATGCAAGTTCCCAGGTTAGGGGTTGAATCAGAGCTGCAGCTGCCAGCCTATACCACAGCCACCGCAATGCCCTATCCAAGAGTTCTTTTGTGACCTACACCGCAGCTTGCAGCAACACTGTATCATTAAGCAAAGACAGGAATCAAAACCATATCCTCATGGAGACTAGTTGGGTTCTTAACCCACTGAGCCACAATGGGAACTCCCAGGATTTCCTTATTTTAGGATAATATTCCACTGTATGTACACAACGTTTTCTTTATCCATTCATCTATTGATGAGAGTATAGGTTGCTTCCATGTCTTGGCTCTGATAAATAATGCTGCAATGGAGCTTTCTCTTTGAGATCCTGATTTCAATTCATATAGATAAATACCCAGAAATGAGATTTCTGGGTCATATGACAGTTCCTATTTTTAGTATTTTTAGAAATTTCCAAATCATTTTCCATAACGGCTATACCGATTTACATTCACCAACAATTTAAAAGGGTTGCCTCTTCTCCACTCTTGCCAACACTTGCTGTCTTTGTTTTTTAATAATAGACATCCTTGTCTATGTTAAGGTGATTATGGTTTTGATTGCATTTTGCTGATGATCAATGATGCTGGGCACATTTTCAGATACCTGTTAGCATTTGAGAGAGCACTCACTGCTCTTGGAAAACTGGTCAGAAAAATTAAAACAGACTCAAAGAGCATAAAATACAGTCATCGTACAAGGGATGATACAAAAATTTAAAGGGGAATAATCAGAAAATTCTCAGTTGCTTCTCCATAGCAACTTCCAAAGCCGGAAAAGTGGGTTAAGTTTTCCAAACTTTTGAGGAAATGCTACATGCAATGATTTATTCAGATCTTACCCTTCAACCAACATTCTCAAGTTTGCAAGACTTGAGATATATAACACTTGAAGTACTTTTGAAAATAACTACTTGATTATGGCTCCAGTTAACAAATAGAAAACTGATAATAAAAGATCTCAGGCCCAATCAAAAAAATAGGCAGAAGATCATTTCTCCAAAGACAGACAGCCAAAAATCACATAAAAAGATGTTCTGCATTGCTAATTATTAGAAAAATGCAAATCAAAATTACAATGAAGTATCACCTCACACTGGATAGAATGGCCATCATCAAAAAGTCTACAAATCATAAATGCCGGAGAGGGCATGGAGAAAAGGGAACCCTCCTACATGGTTGGTGGGAATGTAACAACAACTATGTAGAAGAGTATGGAGGTTCCTTAAAAACTAAATCTAGAACCACCACACGATCCAGCAATCCCACTCCTGAGATATATCTGAACAAATCATTATTTGAAAAGATACATGCACACAGCATTTGTAGTAGCACTATTTACAACAGCCAAGACGTGGGAGCAACCTAAGTGCCCAACAGATGAATGGATAAAGATGTGTGTATACATACACACACACACAAATGGAATATTACTCATCCATAAAAAGGAATGAAACAATTCCATTTGCAGCAACATGGATGCAACTAGAGACTATCATATTAAGTGTATGTCTCACTTATTCGTGAGACAGAGAAAGACAAATATTATGTAGCTTATATGTGAAATCTATTTTAAAATGGTACAAATGAACTTATTTACAAAACAGACTCACAGACTTTGAAAACAAAGTTATGGTTACATAAGGGGAAGAGGAGAGGAGGAGTAAATTGGGAGTTTGGGACTGATCTATACACACTACTATATATAGAACAGACAACCAACAAGAACCTACTTTATTGCACAGGGAACTCTACTCAATATTCTGTAATAGCCTACATGGGAAAAGAATCTGAAAAAGAATGGAAATATGTATATGCATAGTTGAATCACTTTACTGTACACATGAAACTAATAAAACATTATAAATCAGCTATACTCCAATAATAAAAAAAATCAAATAAAAATCAGTGTTAAGGTTCTTTTATTATTATTAATTTTTGGCCACACTCATGACATCCAGATGTTCCCAGGCCAGGGACTGAACCTATGCCTCAGCAGTGATCCAAGCCACAGCAGTGACAATGTTGGATCCTTAACCACTGTGCCACAAGAGAACTCCAGTAACTCAGTATTCTTAAAGAAACAACATGAAATTTGGTAGGTGTGCTAAATAAACTCCAGTATTAAGATAGTGTTTTTTAAAAAGGAACTCGGCAAAGAAAATAAATGATAAAAATAAAGAGAATAAACAGCTCTCAAAATTATGGTTACAGAATAGAAAATATACCTAAACAAAATAAAGTAATAACTTAACAAATACATGTTGGAAAGGAAAAGGAAGACATGGAGTAGAGAACATAGAAATACTAATTTCATCATTTTTACAAATATTGGAAATTACTTAAATTGGTATTATAATGGCATTAATGTTTTAAAATTATTTATTCTGCAAGTATTTAATAAAGCTTTACTGCATGTGCTTTAGGGACTGTTTAGAGGCTTCAGTGGTAAATAAAATAAATTCCTCACCAGTATAAAACTCACATTCCAGAGGAGTTTAAAAAATTCACAAGCAAACTCAACTGACTTGTAAAAATGAAATTCTTATAATGGTCTTAGAGTTACACAATAATTGCAAAGATAGTACAGAGTTTCTATATAACCCACACAGTTTCCCCCTCTTATTAACATCTTACAGGTGCATGGTACCTATTTCACAATTAATGAACCAAAGTTGATACACTATTATTTACTGAAATTCCAAATGTAGCTCTTACTTTGTACCAGTTTTCTTAGTTTATACCTAATGTCCTTTTCCTGTCTTGTGATCCCATCCACATACTATATTACATTTATACTTAAGTCTCCTAAGGCTTCTCTAGACTATGACAGTTTCTCAGACTTTCCCTGTTCTTGATGACTTTGACAATTTTGAAGAGAACTGATTAGATATTTAGTAGAATGTCCCTCGCTTGGGATTTGTTTGGGGTTTCTGGGGTTTTGTTTTTTTCATGATTTGATTGAATTTATGAGTTTGGAGGAGGAAGGACATGGAGGTAAAGTGACATTCTCATATCAAGGGCATACACTCTCAAGACAGCTTATCACTGCTGATGTTTTCATGGATCTATTATTGTCAAGTTTACACTCTAAAGTTACCTTTTTTTTCTTTATCCCTGCCATGCTCTTTAGAAGTCACTATGCACAGCCCATTTTTAAGGAGGGAGAGTTATAATTTGAGATTTCCAACACAAACTGCTTGGAATTATTCTGCATGAAAGATTTCTCTTTTATGTCCCATTTCATTATTCATTCATTCATTTATATCAGAATGAACTTCATGGATGTTTTATTTTATACTTTAGGTTGTAATTCAATACCACTTTATTTTGCTCAATTTTTTCTAGGTTTGGCCATTGGGATTTGTCTCTGTGACATACTCTCACCGTGTGTGTGTGTGTGTGTGTGTGAGTGTGTGTGTGTGTGTACACGTACACCTGTAGTACTTTTCCTTACTTTCTGGTATACCAAGCTCATCTTTTCTATTTCCTGCCTCTGTCCTAGAGTCAAAAACATGATCATATCTCCAAGGAGTCCTTTTTTAATGTTTATTTTCAAAGAATGTTACTAGAAATCAAGATCTAGGTGTTAAATGTGCTCATTGCCCTGGATGTGTCATTACTTCTAGGCTTTCTAACATGAGGAAATGTATGTGCTTTTGCTCAGCTGTGTGTATGCACATGTCTATAAATACTTTATACATAGCGATCTGCATCTCTATTAAGTATGAGTTCACATTGTCTGCAAGTAACCTATTACCATATTGATTTTCCTAACTTCTTCTGCTGTTTAGCTATAATTTCCATTCCAGCAGTGAGAAATCTGGTTCCCACTATACCCATCCTTTTCTTAATTGTTCAGTTCCATTGGGTATATAGACAGAGTGGTTTTAAAAATTGTCGACCTGTACTGCACACACAACTTTATAGAGGACAGTGCTTCTATGCAGTTCCTTGTGCCCTTAGTTATTCAAAGTACTTTCCTTTCCAAAGCTCCTTAGTTCAACCCCCACTCCCCTCCATCCTTCGCAGTGAGGTTGTTTCACACATGTTTAATACAGTTGATTCTTTGCTCACATCTTGTACTCCATCCCGACATCTCTGAACCTCCCAAATGCTTTTTTAAAAAATTTGTTACTTTAGGGTTCACTCTTGGTGCTATAAAATTCCTTGGGTTTTGACAAATGCGTAGTGTCATATAGCCACCATTACAGAATCATATAGAATTGTCTCAGCCCCTAAAAACATCCCCTGAGCTTCAACTGTCCTATCATATGGCAAGATACTGTAAATTAAATTACTAACCTTCAAGGGGTTTATTGTCAAGCACATAAAGCAAGAGTTAATAAATACTGCAGTGAGAACTACATGTAAGCATGCTGAGGAGAAAATGAAGAAAGGTGAACGTATTTATTGCATTAAAATCATAACCTGAGCACGGCATTTGATATAAAAAGGAGGAAGGGCCAAAGTTGTGTAAGAAAATTATAAAAATTCATTTAGTTATGGAATT
>PVHT020004944.1:25919207-25968723 GCA_004024745.2 Catagonus wagneri
AGGAGAAATCAACAATAACACAGTCACACTGGGGGACTTTAACGCCCCACTTACAGCAATGGGTACATCATCCAGACAGAAAATCAAAAAGGAAACACAGGCCCTGAATGAAGCATTAGACTAGATGGACTTAATAGATATTTATAGGACTTTCCATCCAAAAGCAACAGAATACACATTCGTCTCAAGTGTGTATGGTAAATTCTCTAAGACTGATCACATTCTGGGCTACAAATCAAGCCTTGGTAACTTTAAGAGAATTGAAATCATATCAAGCATCTTTTCTGACCTCAATGCTATACAGCTGGAAATCAACAACAGGAAAAAAAATGGCAAAAAATACAAACCTGTGGAGACTAAACAACATGCTACTAAACAACCAATGGATCACTGGAGAAATCAGAGAGGAACTTAAAAAATATATCTAGAAGCAAATGACAACAAAGATACAACACTCCAGAACCTCTGGGATGCAACAAAAGCAGTTCTAAGAGGAAAGTTTAGAACATTACAAGCCTACCTCAGGAAACAAGAAAAAGCTCAAATAAACAACCTAATTTTACATCTAAAGCAGCTAAAGAGGGAAGAACAGGCAAGACCTAAAGTTAGTAGAAGAAAAGAAATCATAAAGATCAGAGCCGAAATCAATGAAATTGAAACGAAGGAAACCATAGAAAAGATCAATGAAACTAAAGGCTGGTTCTTTGAAAAGATCAACAAAATTGATAAACGCTTAGCCAGACTTATCAAGAAAAAAAGAGGACACAAATCAATAAAATTAGAAATGAAGAAGGAGAAGTAACAACGGACATCACAGAAATACAAAGGATCATAAGAGACTACTATATGCAACTACATGTCAATAAAATGGAAAACCTAGAAGAAATGGACAAATTCTTAGAAAAGTACAATCTCCCAAGACTAAACCAAGATGAAATAGAAAAGATTAACAGACCAATCACAAGTTCTGAAATTGTAACCGTGAATAAAAACATTAGACACCTAGCCTGGGAACCTCCACATGCCACGGATGCGACCCTAAAATGACAAAAGGCAAAACAAAACAAAACAAAAAAACTTCCAACAAACACAAGTCCAGGACTAGATGGATTTACAGGAGAATTCTATCACACATTTAGAGACAAGGCAACACCTACCCTTCTGAAACTCTTTCAAAAAATTGCAGAGGAAGGGACACTCCCAAACTCATTCTGTGAGGCAACTATCACCCTGATACCAACCAGACAAAGATATCAGAAAAAAAGAAAATTACAGGCCAATCTCACTGATGAACATAGATGCAAATATCCTCAACAAAATACTAGCCAACTGAATCCAACAATATATTAAAAGGATTGTACATCACGATCAAGTGGGATTTATCCCAGGGATGCAAGGATTCTTCAATATCCATAAATCAATCAGTGTTACACACCACGTTAACTAACTGAAGAATAAAAACCACATGATTCTCTCAATAGATTCAGCAAAAGCCTTTGACAAAATCCAACACCCATTTCTGATAAAACCCTTCAGAAAGTGGGCATAGGGGGAACTTGCCTCAACACAATAAAGGCCATATATGACAAACCCAGAGCTAACATTATTCTCAATGGTGAAAAGCTGAAAGAATTCCCACTGAGATCAGGAACAAGACAGGGATGTCCACTCTTGCCACCACTATTCAACATAGTTTTCGAAGTCCTAGTCACAGCAATCAGAGAAGAAAAAGAAATAAAAGGAATGCAAATTGGAAAGGAAGAAGTAAAACTATCACTATTTGCAGATGACATGATACTATACCTAGAGAATCCTAAAGACTGTGCCAGAAAACTGTAAGAGCTCATCCATGAATTTGGCAAAGTTGCAGGATACAAAATTAATACACAGAAATCAACTGCATTTCTATATACTAACAATGAAAGAACAGAAAGAGAAATCAGGGAAGCAATCCCATTTACCATCGCATCAAAAAGAATCAAATACTTAGGAGTAAACCTACCTAAAGAGACAAAAGACCTGTTCTCTGAAAACTGTAAGACACTGATGAAAGAAATCAAGGATGACATGAACAGATGGAAAAACATACCATGCTCTTGGATTGGAAGAGTCAATATTATCTAAATGACTGTACTACTCAAGGCAATCTATAGACTCAATGCAATTCCTATCAAATTATCAAGGACATTTTTCAAAGAACTAGAACAAAATATTTTAAAGCTTGTGTGGAAGTACAAAAGACCCAGAATAGTCAAAGACATCCTGAAAAAGAAAAATGGAGCTGGAGGAATCAGGCTCCCTGACTTCAGACTATACTACAAAGCTACAGTCATCAAAACTGTATGGTACTGGCACAAAGACAGAAATATAGATCAGTGGAACAGGATAGAAAACCCAGAATTAAACCCATGCTTCTATAGTCAACTAATCTATGACAAAGGAGGCAAGAATATACAATGGAGAAAAGACAGCCTGTTCAATAAGTTGTTCTGGGAAAACTGGACAGCCACATGTAAAAAAAAATGGAATTAGAACATTTCCTAACACAATGCACAAAAATAAACTCAAAATGGGCTAAAGATCTAGATATAAGACCAGATACTATAAAACTCTCAGATGAAAACAGGCCAAACACTCTGCGACATAAATGACAGCAACATCTTCTCAGATCCTCCTGTTAGAGTAATGACAAACAAAAGAAAAATAAACAAATGGGACTTAATTAAACTTAAAAGTTTCTGCACAGCAAAGGAAACCCTAAACAAAACGAAAAGACAACCCACAGAATGGGAGAAAATATTTGCAAATGAATCGACTGACAAGGGATTAATCTCCAAAATTTACAAATACCTCCTACATCTCAATACCAAAAAAAAAAACAAACAACCCCATCAAAAAATGGGCAGAAGATCTAAACAGACAGTTCTTCAAAGAAGACATACAGATGGCCAAAAAACACATGAAAAGATGTTCAACATTACTTGTTATTAGAGAAATGCAAATCAAAACCACTATGAGATACCACCTTACACCAGCCAGAATGGCCATCATTGAAAGGTCTACAAACAACAAGTGCTGGAGAGGGTGTGGAGAAAAAGGATCCCTATTACACTGTTGGTGGGAACGCAAATTGGTGCGACCACTGTGGAAAACAGTATGGAGATTCCTCAGAAAACTCAAAATAGAATTACCATTTGATCCAGCAATCCCACTGCTCGGCATCTATCCAGAGAAATCCATGACTCCAAAAGACATATGTACTCCAGTGTTCATTGCAGCACTCTATGCAATAGCCAGGTCATGCAAACAACTTAAATGCCCATCGACAGCAGAGTGGATAGGGAAGACGTGGTACATACACACAATGGAATATTAGCCATTAAAAGGAATGAAATAACAACATTTACAACAACACGGATGGACCTAGAAATCATCATGCGAAGTGAAACCAGTTAGACAATGAGTCACCAACATCAAATGCTACCACTTAAATGTGGAAACTAAAAAAAGGACACAATGTACTTCTTTGCAGAACAGATACTGACTCAAAGACTTTGGAAAACTTATGGTTTCCAAGTGAGACAAGTTGGGGGGGGGGGGAATGCACTGAGGGTTTGGGATGGAAATGCTATAAAATTTGGTTGTGATGATTTTTGTACACCTCTATTGTAATAAAACTCCTTAAGTAATGGAAAAAAAGTTGTGATGAAGTTTAGTAATATGCCTGAGACTAGTTAAAACTGTATATAATTTCTCTCTCTATATATGCTACTTTTGAAATAATATATTTCATGCTATATTCTAAAAAAATTTTCAATTTCCTGTAGTATTTTCATTTTATTTTCTCATTTTGTAAGAAATATGAATTGCCCAATTATTTGAAGAGCATTTGTTTAAACTTTCATATTATATCTTTTTTAAAAATTTCACCCGAGACATGTGTAATTTTCCAGGCCAGGGACTGAGTCTGAGTCCAGGGACTGAATCTGAGCCACAGCCGTGACCTACACAGTGCTGTGGCGATACTGGATCCTTTAACCCACTGTGCCAGTCTGGGGACTGAACTTGTGCCTCTGCAGTGACCTGAGCAGCTGCAGTCGATTCTTAACCTACTGAGCCACAGCAGGAACTCTTATATTATCTTTTTCAAGAGTAAACAATTACATACAGTATGTGATTTTCAAATGCATGCACAGGCCCAGTGCTGGTGCATCTGGCTTGCTGTTTGAGTGGACTAATGGATTGGAAATGCAATACAAGATTGGAAATATTCTGAATAAAATAAGAAAGATCCAACAGTAAAAAGGAGTAGCCCCTAAAAGTTCAACAGTGAAATGATTAAAGCAAATGTTAGAGCTAGTCAGAGCATTTGAATTGGTAGTGTAGAATTATAGAAACAACACATTTTGGGGAGTTAGATCTCAGTTCAAAATCTTCCCTGCCCTTGGGTAAACTTCACAGGGCAAGTCAGCCTGAGCATCACCTGTAAAGTTGGGTTATTAAATAGTAGCTGGAATATATCAAGTACTTATTATGGGACAGGCACATGATGATGTTATTTGAATTAGCTTTTATTAGTCCTGATATCGGCTATTAATTACATGCTAATATTTTCCCCATCATATGGACAAGGACCATGAGCTGTAGAAAAACACTGAGAGACTTGGCTAAGGCTACAAAATGGGTAGGGAGTGGCATGGACCTGGACAGTGGTCACCTGATCCCAGTTCTGACTGGCTCCAAAGCTGCTTGTGCTTTCTCACTAATCTGAACTCTCCTCATGACCTGAAGAAATTCCGAAGGCTTTGAACAAAGCTTGGTGGGGTTCCCAGCATGTACGATGGCCATCCTGTCACCGCAACGACTGCCGAGTTACATCCCTGCTGGCTTCACCCCAGATGAAGGTGTAGAGAATCACTGCTCCATCTCTTTTTCTTTTCCTCATGCCCCATCCTTTCCCGTGACACGTTTCCTCTGGAAGGCAGTTACTTTTCCCATGAAGACCAGGGATATTTATTACCCTTCCCACAGCAGCCACATTTCCAGCCAGAGAACAGCATTAAAATAAAGAACAAGTGAAAAGAGATTAAGGATACATTCAAGAACTGTAAGAGCATTGCAACCCTAAGGCAGGAGGGAGCAATATGTTTTCCATAGCAGGCACTGGTAAACCATACTGGAGAGACAAAATCCCTGTGATGACACAGATGCAGTAGACAAAGAAAAATGAGTCAGTGACCAAAGTGGTCATAACAGTACAAGCAGTGTCTGGGGAGAACACCATGTAGTATGAATAAGGTCAACACACCTAAGTACTCAAGACGGGTAGTTGAACTGCAGTCCAGACTGCCACTGAAACACATGCTTGCCCACAGGTTTTCCCGCCTTTCTGGCAAAGTGGAATTGGAAGTTTGTAATACAACATATCCTAATACTACATTGTGTGTATAATTATGTTCACAATAACTATGTTTTTCTCATTCCATTGATGTGATTTTCTTAGGTGCAGATACATGGCTGACATTTCCTGAGGTTTTCCTTTATTTCTCCAGTGCTATTCATTCATTGTGTCACTTAATTTTCAAAATTCTCCCTGTAAGCCTTATTGCCCGAGTGTGGCACTTTAGAAAAGCAAAGAAGAATTTGAACTCACATACACTGTACATCAAATAAAAGGTTCTGATACCTCCTGTTGCAACTCATTTTCCAGTAGTCTTTATCAAATGTTGGATTGAGAATTATTCAGGTATTATAAGTATCTAGGCTGGATGTACCCTAATGAACCATTGAAATAAAAATTCTGCTGCCCGGAGTTCCCGCTGTGGCACAGAAGGTTAAGAATCTGACTACATAGACTCAAGTCACTGGAAGAGTACAAGTCTGATCCCCAGCCCAGGGCAGTGGGTTGAAAGATCCAGCATTGCTGCAGCTGTGGTGAGGGTTGCAGCTGTGGCTCGGATTCAATGCCTGGCCCAGGAACTTCCATATGCTGTTGTTGCAGCAAAAAAAAAATTATAAAGATTCTACGCTATTGCCTGGAGCAGGTGATGCAAGTGAGGTATGCATCTTCTAAACGATGAATTTCAAAATCAGTTTCTATTGCAAAGGCCCCTGTTCATCTTTCTAAATTTATCCCTCACTTCCCCCTATAAATATTCTGCTGCAGTAAGCTGCCCACATAACATTGCCTAAATACTTTTAATTTAATCCGTAGTTTCGCTCATGATTTCCCCTTGATCCACCGTGCTCACGTTACTGCATTCCGGTTCATCTCTCCCAGGTAAGTCCTCCTCTCACAGCCCCACTGAGCACGTACCTGGGATACTGCTTAACTGCACTGCCCACGGGACATAAAATATGTCACCTTTCATCAGTATTTGCCCTTTGTTTCCATGCATGCCCTGGCTCCCCAACTAGACGGTCCATCTGGGAAGGATAGCCTTATATTTCTTGCTTTTTCTAATATATCCCTGGTGACTGGCTCTCAACAAGCTTTCAGTTAATGTCCAAGGTTGACGGTAGTGAGGGATGCTTCTAACGATGATGGTGACCATCGACTGACATCTTCAAAACAGGTATGTCCACGTAATCAGATATGAATGAAAAAATTACAACGTCCATAATCATTTTCCCCAAACCCTGTGGATGCTCTTCTTCCCATTTTAATGGGTATCCAGAAGCTGAGGAGCCATTCCAAGGTTACACACGGTGTGTGTGTGGTGGGGGAGGTGTTCCTGTCCCCTAAACCCTTGCTCTCCAATGATGTGCTGAAGCATCACGACCGCTGAACAGTCTTGATGAGAAAACCAACTGGGTGCACCTGGCCCAGGCCGGGTGTGATGGACCAACTGCTACCTGGCAGTAAAGATTCTCTTTTGAGCGCTTGCAGTCACTGAGATCCAAACTGCTATCTTGAACCCTCGGCACTGTAGCTTTCCAAGTAATCCTTCATTAACACCTTAGAATTTATGCCAGTTGAGCTTGAACAATAATAGGGCACAACTTCATTTCACACAGTATCTTGCTCCTGATAAACAGCCTTTTACGAGACACATCACGTCCATAGAGTAGGGAAGGAGCTAACACTCTTATAAAGACTTTTACCAGAAAAAGAAGATATAATTAACAAAGGTAGAACATCCTTTTAAAAATATTCTTCTATTGATTCCAAATACCTTTATTTTGAGATGATGGAAACTTGCCCTTTCACCTTTGTCACCTCAAGTCTCCAGCAAACATCTTGACCAGGAGAAATGTCAGCTCGGAGTAAAGGAGACCCAAGGCACTTAGCTTCACTCTATCTGCTACAAGTTCCTTAGGACATGATCTGCTTTTCCTGGCTTCTTTTTTCTGAATTCTGATTAAAAACTAGTTGAAGATATTGCTATAGAAATGAATGTTCAGTATTGTGTTCCACTGTTTGCACTGTGGTATGTAATCATCACTATTAACCGGAAGCTCTGAACATCTGGAGATTACATCTTCTCAAATAAAAGTGATGAAAGAAACAAGCGTATTCAGTGATCTTTGGACTATTTAAGAGTTATGACTTCAGTTGCAACAGAATAAGATAACTCTGAAGAGCAACAGTATCTTTTATATAGTAGAAACAGGCAAAATCATTGCTCAAAGACTAGAGCGGTTTGGTCCACTGAATAATGCGTCGTTTTATTTGATTTTTTTCAATCACTAAATAAAATACCCAAAAATATAATCTAAAACTTCCTGGTCTCTACCTATGCAATTGGAAGCAAATTAGGCACTCACACTAGCCCAAGTTTCAAAACAATAGTCCAAACCAGCTATAATGCAAAAAAAAAAAAAAAAAACAACAACAACAAAACAATAGTCCGCAATTGCCTCTACTTTTTAAAGACCCATTTAACTCACAAACTGTAATGAAACTGCTCTTGTCAGTATCATTTATGACCCGATAATTGTATATCTTTTTTTTATGGCCACACCCACATTATATGGAAGTTCTAGGGCCAGGGACTGAACCTGAACCTGACTGCAACGTACTCTGCAGCTGCAGCAGGCTATATCCTTTAACCCACTACACTGGGCTGGAGATTGAACCTGTGCTTCTGCAGCAACCAGAGCCAATGCAGTTGGATTCTTTTTTTTTTTAGGGCTGCACCAGCGGCATAAGGAGATTCCCAGGCTAGGGGTCCAATCAGAGCTACAGCCGCTGGGCTATGCCACAGCCACATCAGATCTGAGCCACGTCTGTGACCTACACCACAGCTCACCAGATCCTTAACCCACTGAACGAGGCCAGGGATCGACCCTGTAACCCATGGTTCCTAGTCGGATTTGTTCCCACTGAGCCGCAATGGGAACTCCTGGATTCTTAACCCAGTGTGCCACAGTGGGAACTCCATGTACTCCTACATGGAGTAAATGGTACATGTACTAAAACATGTAAATAGTACCTGTTTTAGTACTCTTCTTATTGGACCACTGTGGTATTTTTGGCACTGCTTACCTCTCCCACGTTCTTAAAACGCTCTTCCTTAAATGTCCCCCTTCATCTTGAACCTAACTTTTTTTTTCTAACTTCTTTGAAGATTTCTCATATTTTTACCATTCTTAATATTTGGAATTCCTCAAGTTTAACGTTTGGCCCACAGCTTTGTGCTGCTATACATCTGTCCCACATCCCGGGTGATTTCATGTAACTTTTATGGTTCGAGTCACTACCTATATGCTCATGGCTCCAAAAGTTACATTTTCAGGTCAGACCTCGCCGCCCCGCCCCAGAGCTTCAGACTCCTATACCCAAGTGCATCGTGACTGTCCCAGAAGAATCAGCTCAAACTCAGCATACCTGAAACTAAAGTTGCCATACTCTCTTCTACACCTGCTCTCCTTTCATGTATGCCAGTTGCCTCCATCAATTGCCCTGTCACTCCAGCTAGAAGCCTGGAAAGTAATCTACCATCTACCATCTTTCACATCCCAGACTCAATAAACTGGGCAATTTTACCTCACATATAAGTCTCATTTCCACTCCCTCTCCTTCAACTTGACTCTTTTTAATATGCCACGTTTCAGACCTTCATTGTCTCTCGTCTGCACTGTGATACCCCCCCCCAATTCTATTCCCTAACTCCAGTTTGTTTTCTTACTTCTCGGAGACCTACCGAAGACACAGAGACTTCCCTTCCGTGGTGTCCCTTTGTCTTTAAACCAGAAGTTCCACAGTTTAACCTACAAGGCGTTTGTCACCTGACCTCTTCACACCTCTGCAGCTTGACCTTTTGTGTCACCCTCCACCATCCTCTTTAAGTAAACTGCTCTTTCCTTTCAATGTCAAGTTTCACAGGCTTTACTGTTCTTAATCTTTTCTCCATAGGGGACTACTGAGGTAAAAACAATTCTTTCTTTTGAACCGAACACATAAAATGTATTTTTAAAATAAAGCACTGGTTTTCCAGGGGAAATAGTAACCATAATTTGAGGTTATTTTAACTTTAATGTGCACGTGCACACACACACACACATATAAGGTTGGGCAATACTGTCTTTAGGGTGAGCAGGAAGAAAGGATTTTCGTGCTTTATTTTGATTTCTCTCCGTGGAGTGGTCTTTGAAAGGTGCCTGTTGTGCTCTTTGCCTTTGTAGTAAGAAATTAACACGTGTGTGTACGTGCGTGTGGTGTGTGTGTACATGTGACATGTGAGTAATTATGGACTCGAAGGTTTTTGCATAGGATGCTGATGGACATTGATTTAATTTCTCGAACTATCATGTATGAGCCACTTCTGTTTTAAAAAGGAATTGGTTCTTAAGCAATGAGAACTTTTAAGCTGGGTTATATAATTATTGCAATGTCCCTTTTGACAGCTGTGTTTTCTCCATGTGTATTTTTAGCAGGAGCGCTTGTAAAAGCAGAACCATGTGTCCTTCTGCCCAAAGCCCTCCCTACCTGCATCCATCAGTTTTCCTGTCTTCTTCCCCCAGTAAGCAGTCAATGCACTTACCTTACAATGAAATATTGATTTTTTCAGTGATTTGTGATTTTACTAATGATTTTTATTTTTCCTATTATAGTTGATTTACAGTATTCTGTCAATTCCTACTGTACAGCAAAGTGACTCAATCATATGAATATATATTATATTCACATATATACATATATATACATATATATATTATATATATTCTTTTTCTCACATTATCCTCCATCGTGTTCCATCACAATTGACTGAGCTGAGTTCCCTGTACGATACAGCAGGATCTCATTGCTTACCGACTCCAAATGCAATAGTTTGCATCTCTTAACCCCAGACTCCCAGTCCATGAAATTCTGATTTTTAAGGGAATTTACTTTAAATGGTTCACCTTTTTGTTTTCTTACAGATTCCCAGTCCATGAAATGCTGATTTTTAAGGGAATTTATTTTAAATGGCTCACCTTTTTGTTTTGTTAATAAGATACTTTCTGGACAAGTGATACATGGATATTTGAATTCTAATGAATATTCAATGCTTGAATAAGTATTTCTCTATTTAAGATGGTGATACCAGGAGATGGCAAAATGTCCCTAAGCTTTCTTAAGAGTCTTTACTTCGCCCCCGCCAACAAAATCCCACTTATTCATTCATCAGTCATTTAAAGGATTTCTATTTTGTTGAAGATGAAAACCATGAATCATTGCCTCACTGTATTTACAGTGTTGTGAGGGAAGCAGCAAGCAAACTAAAATTATTAATAAATAGAGAATACCACAACTACATATCAACAGAGGACCAAGGAAGCCAAAAGGAGGGTACCTGGCATCCAAGAAGGGTCGAGAAAGCTACCAGGAGGATGATCCATATGCATAGAATACTTGGGAACTTCATCCAGGCCCTTCAACCCAACCTACCCTTCTCAAAGCTATTTTGAGATATTTCCATAATCCCTCTGAAATGACTGCACATTTTCAAAGAAAGAATGGGTCATGTCGAGTTGTAAGTTAATTTAATTTTGTCGTATCTTCTTTAAAAAGGAAAGTTAGCAAAAGTTATCACTAAGCCTGCACTGAACACCTACTGTACACCAGATATTGTGCTGAGTGTTTGGAATATAAAAATGAGTAAGACACAGCCCCTGTACTGAACGAACTAAAAACACCTGGAAATAATGAGTAACTAGTACAGTAATTATGACATATACTGTTGTTTGCAGGATTACAGAGAAAGTTCAGGAAACCCAGCAGTATTCAGGTGGGGAGTATGTGAGCTAAGAAGGCCAAGAAAAGGCAGGTGCATGAAGCGACAGCTAGTTGACTAGGTTGAGTAGGAGGTAAGCAAAAAGCAGGGCAGTTCCTAGAGGAAGGAATGTGATAAGCAAAGCCAAGGAGGTAAGAACCCTCACAGCATTTCATGAAAACACCCTATGATGTTGTGAGAACTAAGAGAGGTGTTAGGTTTGGGAGAACGTTAAGCCAAGTATGGATGAAGAGCAAGAAAGGAAGCTGCGGGGTCAGCAGAAACGTTATATAGGGCACTGTGATTTCATGAGGCGAGGCTGAGACAGCGAACGACCCTCGAGTCTCACTGGCGTGCAACAATAAAGGCACATAACTCACAAAGGACCCGGGGCCTGGGTCCACCTTGACTCTGTGCCATGTGCTTTCTTTATTTCAGGATCCAGGCATGCCCATTTGAGATTTTATCATTCTTGTGACAAAGGACCAATAGTTCTGCTGGTGGAGCTCTGCAATGACGCTTAATGCTTCTGCTCCACTGCGATGCACAGTTCACTGGGAGGCGGAAGTTCCTGGCCCAGGGATCGAACCTGCACCACAACAGTGACAATGTCGGATCCTTGACTGCTAGGCCACTAGGGACTCCACAGGCCTATAATTTCTTAATGTGTTTGTGTTCTCTTCTATGGCTATTGGACTGCGTTCACACAAGCTTCAAACAATAAACAGGACAGCTTTTCCTCTATTTTTCAGAAACAACTATGAAAATGACTATTTATTGGTTATTCTTTCCACCAGCATTTCTTATTTTGTATATTTGCTATTTTCCCTTACTATTTCACTGATTCCCAGCTCATACTGCAGATGAAAATCATCTGGAACGTATGTATATCATAAACCAGGGCCCTTCCTATAACACAGTAAAGTAAGAATCTCTAGAGTAGAGAGAGAGGAACCGTCTATCTTTAAAAGCATGTATTTTTTAAAAATCTCTCTACACAGGTGATGGTAATGTGCAGTCGGGAACACCCTTGAGTTTATTTATTCAATAAGTAGCTTTTGAATGAATTCTTACACCTTTTTTCATCTTTCTTTTATCTGCCTTACATTGATTTTTCTTTTCTTTCAATTTTTTTTTCTAAATTTCCTGTAAACGTTTATATATTTGTGTGTATTACACATTATTCCGATATATTTATATGTTTTATACAATATAAAATTTTGAATTTTCCTCAGAGTTGCTTTAACAATATCCCATGCATTCTGATCTATGGTATTATTAACATTAATTTTTTAAAATTCTACCATTGTACTTTGTACAAGTTTTTGTGGGTTTTTTTAATTGAAGTGTAGTTGATTTAAAATACTGTATTAGTTTCAGGTGTACAACATACAGACAATATTATAGGCTACATTCCATTTATAGTTATAAAATAACCGCTATATTTCCCTGTGCTGAACAATATGCCCTTATAAGCATTATACGTAGTAGCTTGTAGCTCATAACCTCCATCTCTGTCTTGCAATTCCACCCTTTCCTCTTCCCAGTAACCACTAGTTTGTGTTATCTGTGAATCTATTTCTATTTTGCTATATAAATTCATTTGTTTTATTTTTTAGATGCCACATATAAGTGATATTTACAGTATTTCTTTTTCTCTGGTTATTTCACTAAGTCTAATACCATCCACATTGTTGCAACTGGTAGGATGTTATTATTTTTAATGGCCGAGTAATATTGCATTGTATATATGTACCACATCTTCATCTATTCAACTTTTTTCCCCACCTTTTAGGACTGCACACAGGTCATATGGAGGTTCCCAGGCTAGGGGCCATATCAGAGCTACAGCTGCCGGCCTATGCCACAGACACAGCAATGCCAGATCCAAGCCACCTCTGTGACCTACATCACAGCTGGTGGCAATGCCAGATCCTTAACCCACTGAGCAAGGCCAGGGATTGAACCTGCATCCTCATGGATACTAGTCAAGTTCATTTCCACTAAGCCACAACAGGAGCGCTAGGTCTAGGATTCTTACAGTCCTCCCGTTAGTCTCATTGATGCTAAAGCCAGCTAAGGGGACATGTCTTCCCTGCATAGGACCCTGGGGCTCTGGTACCCAACATGGGGCTCAAACCACTCACTCCCCAGGGCCATCCTCTGAGCCTCTCATCATCCTCCTCTCCTGTGTCCCCTTTCCAGGGACACAGGTCCCAAACTGATCTTTTCTCCTCCATTCCCCCCAGTTTCATGTGGACATTTCTTTATGGACTTGGTGGTACAAGAGTCTTTCCGCCAGTCTCCAGTTTGTTTTTAGTAAGAATTGCTCCTCATGTATATGTATTTTTTAACATGTCTGTGGGGTAGGTTAGCCCTGGATCCTCCTTTCTGCCATCTTGACTTCCCCTCTATTGCTTCTGCGAGTTTCTAGGTAGAATTTTTAAATTTTCAGATGGAAGAAATTTTTAAGTTATTTTAAATTTCTCAGTTTTATTACACTGATTATCAGGAAACTGACTGTATCCTCTCTCTTTTGGAATTTACTGAGCCTTTCTTTGTGGCCCACTAATATTTAATTTTTATGAATATTCCATGTGTACTTGAAAACATGGTATGTTATGTATTTTCAGTGAAGGGATATATATATAGGAAAATTATCTCTCTTATTATTTATGTATTCTATACTTTGTTCACACTGCTCCACTCTGGACTTAGAGAAATAAATAAGAGCACCCTGCTACTGGGCTAGGCTAGAACATTGCCTGCAAACTCTGCTTTATAAATGTCGCTGCTGTGTTACCTGCTGCCTAGTCTCTAGTGCTACTCATCACCCATGTGCACACTGTATGAGTTTTAAGCTCGAGTTCTACTTTATTCCCCTTTGGTTTTAAATTTGTTTGTATTTACCTAGCTTTGCCTATTTTTAAAACAAATGCTTAATTTTTTTTAAATTATATCTCCTAGATAATTCCCTCAGTAAAAGAATGTTCCTGTAGGTTTTAAGTTGGAACTCATATCTGAAAATCTCATCTGACTCTGCTCTCCTCCTTCCCACCTGCTCCCCACCCTCCATGTCCAATCTGGAGACAAGCCCCCTAGATAATATGATAGCAGAGCTCACCGATTATCTGGCAAGAATGGTGAGAATGACACCATTTCTGTCATTCTCACCTCTAGTCTGGGGTAACATCACTGGTTGTCCCGACTCCTTCAGGAGTTCCCTGTCTGGTAGCCCCTTTCTTCATGGAAATCAGAAGTCAGAAATGCCCTGCCCGTTTTTCTAGGGCTGCACCTGTAGCCTGTGGAAGCTCCCAGGCTAAGGGTGCAATGGTAGCTGCAGCTGCCAGCCTACACCACAGCCACACCAGATCTATTTGAGCCGCATCCACGACCTACCCCTCAGCTTGTGGCTACGCTAGATCCTTAACCCACTCAGAAAGGCCAGGGGATCAGATTTCAAACCTACGTCCTCAAGGACACTACACTGGGTCCTTAACCCAGAGCCACAATGGGAACTCCCAGAAAATTTTTTTTTTTTAAACACTGGAATTCGATCATGTCACACCTCTGTGTAACACATTATGCATGTTTTCCCCTACAAATTCAATGAAGGTAATCTGTATGGGCCTGGACCTTCTTTCCCCTAATGTCAACCTCATCTTGTGCCACCATCTCCTAAGTACCAAATATTCTGGCATCTTCTAGTTCTTCCAGCACAAGGCCATTTTCTTACTGGAACTTAATCTGTTCTGTTCCTTCTACCTGGAACTGCCTTCACTTCTCTCTATATCCAATTAGCTTTTACTCACCCCCATGTCTCAGCTCATACGTCTCTCAAGAGAGCATCCCCCATCTATATTAGGTCCTTCCTGCTATTTATTTGAAAAACATTTTCCTTTACTGCACTTACACAGTTGCTACTTATAGAGCTATGGTAGGCTTTCCGTCCCTCCCCTGCTAGTGCTCTGTTCTTTTATAAAACAACTTCTCTCTGTGTTATTTATTCCCATCTACCTAGCTTCTAGTGGTTGTCACATAGAGTTCCTCTCCATGTATTTGTTGAGTTGAACAAGTTTCAATTACGTATGAGCAAATTCAGTCCCTGAGAATTTAGATGACTTTGCTTATGCATTAAACTTTGGGGGGAGTTCCCATTGTGGCTTCGTAAGTTATGAACCCGACTAGTGTCCATGAGGATTTGGGTTCGATCTCTGATGTCACTCAGTGGGTTAAGGATCCAGCGTTGCCGTGAGCTGTGGTGTAGGTCACAGATGTGACTCGGATCCCATGTTGCTGTGGCTGTGGCGTAGGCCTGCAACCACAACTCCAATTTAACCCCTAGCCCAGGAACTTTGAGATGCTGCACTTCTGACTCTAAAATGCATTAAAAAACACAAAACAAACCAACAAAAAAAAAACTTTGGGAGCATCACACTACTTTGTGGTTCTGGTAGAATCCTATAAGGATTTCGAGAAATTTTCATTACACAAAGTCAATAAAGGTTAAATGAAGTCAAAGGTTTATGTAACTGTACAAGCGCCAGCTAGATACCGGCTGTGCAAACACTGCCCTCTTTAGCCCTTGTTCTCTGGGTCTCCATTCATCCAAGGCAGCAATATGCGGACTGGCTAACATTGCCCCAGGCTTGTTAAGTCAAAGAGCACAAGTCATGTTTGCAGGGGATCCAGTGCTATTTCCACTGCCACCAACATTAGATTTCATCTTTGAATCAGAACCCACTGACCTTGAGAAGGTAACAAGGAAAATTCTTTTATGCTGTGACACTGAAAAGCATTAACATGAACAGCATCACCGTTATTTTACCATGAGATTCTCTTCAAGGGAGACAGAGGTACTCAAGGAGCTAAAATTAAAAACTGGCATTTAAAAATCTTCTTTTGTGGGGGAGGAACAGGAAGTAGACAGAAGCAAAGTGTAAAAGAAGATAAAAGAGCAGACTTTCAAGTTACTTTTCATCTTGGGAGGGGGAAGGGAAAAAGAGAAAAAAATAAAAGTTCCTGAGAGCTTTCTCGATATAGGAAGTGTGGATATTCTTGGCCTAATTTCTGTCTGGCACTTCTCTGCACTGCTCCTCTCCCGACCACCCCTCCCCCAAGCCCTCTGCTGAGCTCTCATTTGCATGATGCAACTGCTTGACAGAGATGCTGAGAGAGTGGAACAAGTCCTGCACTGAGCCAAGGATTCTTCAAGTGCCATTCCCACCCTGATCCCCACCATGCAAGGGAAACAGGTAAACCATGTGAAGACAAAGCTGAAACACAGTGCTGATATTCCAAAGGCCTGTGACATATGTTTTCGAAATTGAGGAACCTATCATGAGCCCACTTGCCTGAGCACAGAATGAAATCGTGCATCATCAAAGGTGGGGAGGGGGCATGAGGATTTGTGAGAACTGAAATGGAATATTTAAATCTGTGGTGCAGCTCCTGGAGCTGGTCAAGCCTGACCCCATATATGTGATGAGTTAATTCTCTCCATGATGGGCATGACATGTCCCATTAAATTCCAGCCACTAGAGTCACTGGACTGCGTAAATTCCCTTTGGGAAATTACTCCTAAAATATACATAATTTATCTGGTGGTTGATGATCTTCATACATGCATATATATCTGTAAGAAGAATTTTTTTTTTCTCTGAACACTGAGAAATAAGACAGAGGGCTAATTTTGAGTAGGGCAAAACTGTGGAGAATAAAGGGGGAGATATAAGCTAGTTAAGTTTGATCTGAAAGAACACTGCAATATAATGCCTTAGGCACGAAGGTTGATGCAGAAAACAGGCTTTTGCCTTCCCCTTCAGCTTTGCTTTAGGCCTGCTCTGCCCATGCGCCCAATCACCAAATCTTTAACTCTTAATGTTCTAGGGAAAAATCAATTAAAACACTCGTAAGCTGAAACCTATGTGAATTTTGATATGTCTTAGCTAAAGACTGAATGGAGATGTTAGCCAGAGGCCAGGCAGCAAAGTCCTTCTTGGTAGGAGTTACTGGACTTCCATTGCAGCGCAGACTACCCCCTACCATGGCCTGCATCTCTCCTGAGCAACATCTGCTGGCCAGTGATGCTTCACACATCATCCTGTGGGGTTTAACATTAATCACACTGTGTAGGGTGAACCTCAGCATCCTCTGGTTCCAGCTCTGCCGCTGCTGAACAATATAAGCTTCAAGATAGCAGATGCCTTGTCTGATCTGTGCATGGCTATATTCCCAGTACCTAAACCAATGCTATTACATGGTCAACGCTAAATAAATATTGGGTCAACAAATGAATGAATGAATGAATGAACGAATGAACAAGAGGAAGCTGAAGCGCAGGAGAGAGACCAACTCGCCTGGTTTTAAAACAAAATGTCCTGGAGATTGGATTAAGATGGTGGAATAGAAGGACTGGAGCTCCACTTCTCTCCTGAAAAACAGCAAAACTAAAACCAAATGCCGAGCAGCCTTCAAACAAATGGACTGTAAACTTCCAAAAAAGATATTCTACTCCAGAAGACAAAGAGGAGACCACATCAAGAGGTAGGAGGGGCGATTACGTGATAGAAGCAACCCCATACCTCCTGGGTGGGAAACCCCACAGACTGGAAAGTAACTGCATCACAGAAACTTAGCTACAGGACTGAGAGTTCTGAGCCCCACGTCAAAACCCCACGCCTGGGGATCGGGCACAGAGAGAAAGAGCCCCTGGAGCATCTGGCATTGAAGGCCAGCGGGGCTTGTGTGCAGGAGCTACACAGGACTGGGGGAAATAGAGACCCCAGCCTTGAAAGGCACACACAGACTTTCACGTGCACTGGGTTCCAGGGCAAAGCAGTCTCCATAGGAATCCGGGTGGAACCTGACTGCAATTCTTGGAGGATCACCTGGGAAAATAGGGGTGACTGCGGCTTGTTGTGGGGGAAGCACATTGGAGGTGAAGCTCTCGGGGACATTCATCAGCCTGCATTTCTCTGGAGGGGACCATTTCTGGGAAAATCTGGTCCCTCCCATCAGTGCTGAGAAGCCCCAGGCCAAACAATAATCCAGGTGGGATCACAGCCCCACCCATGAGGAAACAGGCTGCCTAAAGACCCCTCAGGCACACACCCAGCCTCTAATCTCATCCAGAGACAAAACCCCACCCATCAGCAGGCTAGGAATCAACCCCACCTACCAGTGGGCAGGCATCACTCCCTCCCATCAGGAAGCCTACAGCAAGCCCTGCCCACACTAGCTTTAGTCACAGGGGAGGCAAATGCCAGAACTGAGAGAGGCTGCCGCTCTATTGTTGGCAAAAAGGTCACCACATCAAAAACCTATAAAAATGAAAAGACAGAAAACTCTAGCCCAGGTAAGGGAGAAAGAGAAAAGCCCAGAAAAACAGCTCAGTGATGAGGAGAACACCAGCCTCTCAGAAAGAGACTTTAGACTGCTGATGCTAAAGATGATGCAAGGCATTGGAAATAGACTGGAGGCAAATATGGATAACTTACAGGAAACACTGAGCAGAGAAATACAAGCTGTAAAAATTAAACAAGAAGAGATGCAAAATACAATCACTGAAATAAAAAATTCCTTAGAAGCAGCCAACAGTAGAATACAGGAGGCAGAAGAACGAATCAGCGAGGTGGAGGACAGATTAGTGGAAATCACTAATGTGGACGAGAAAAGAGATAAAAGATTGAAAGGAAATGAGCTGAGTCTCAGAGAACTCTGGGATAATGTTAAATGTACCAATATCCGTATTATAGGGGTGCCAGAGGGAGAAGAGAGAAGGGAACAGAAAAAATATTCGAGGAGATAATAGCCAAAAACTTCCCTAATATGTGAAAGGAACCACTCACTCAAATCCAGGAAGTGCAATGAGTACCATATAAAATAAACCCAAGGAGGAACACCCCCAGACACATATTAATCAAAATGACCAAAATGACCAAAATTAAAGACAAAGAGAAAATATTGAAAGCAGCTAGGGGAAAGAAACAAATGACATACAAGGGAACCCCAATAAGGTTGTCAGCAGATTTCTCATCTGAAACTCTACAGGCCAGAAGGGAGCGGAATGATATACTTAATGTGATGAAAGGGAAAAACTTCCAACCAAGGTTGCTTTACCCAGCAATGCTCTCATTCAGATTTGGAGGAGAGATCAAAACCTTTACAGATAAGCAAAAGCTAAGAGATTTCTGCAACACTAAACCAGCTTTACGACAAATCTTAAAGGAACTCTCTAGGCAGAAAAGAAAAGGCCACAACAAGAATCAAAAACACCACAAATGACAAGGCTCACCAGTAAAGGCATATATATAATAAAGATACTAAATCATCCATGCACAACTATGCTACCAAAATCAGAAATTGTAAGAAGAGAGCACAAATGCAGGTCACTGGAGACGCACGTGCAATTAAGAAACCAACAACTTAAAACAATCTCATTTGTATATAGACTGCTATATCAAAACTTCAGGGGAAAAACAAAAAAACCCAAACAGTTAATACAATGGCAATAAGAACATATATATCGGTAATTACCTTAAGTCTTAATGGACTGAATGCCCTAACCAAAAGACATAGACTAGCCGAATGGATACAAAAACAAGAAAACAACCAATGGATCACTGAAGAAATCAAAGAGGAAATTAAAAAATGCCTAGAAGCAAACGACAACAAAGACAGGACACTCCAAAACCTCTGGGATTCACCAAAAGCAGCACTAAGAGGAAAGTATATAGCAATATAAGCCAACCTCAGGAAATAAGAAAAAGCTCAAATAAACAACCTAACTTTACATCTAAAGCAGCTAGAGAGGGAAGAAGCCAGGTCATGGAAACAACCTAAATGACCATCGACAGAGAAGTGGATAGGGAAGATATGGTACATACACACAATGGAATATTACTCAGCCATTAAAAGGAACAGAATAACATTTATAGCAACATGGATGAATCTAGAAATTATCATACGAAGTGGAACCAGTCAGACAATTAGATAGCAACACCCAATGCTACCGCTTACATGTGGAAACTAAAGTGACACAATGAACTTCTTTGAAGAACAGACAATGACTCACAGATTTTGGAAAACCTTGGATTTTCAAATAAGACAATCTGGGGGGTGGGGGGATGCACTGTGGGTTTGGGACACAAAATTTATCAAATTGACTTATGATCTTTGTACACCTATAACTGAAATAAAATTCATTGTTAATATGAAAAAAAAATAAATAAACAATCAACAAGGAAAAAAAAAAAAGTCCTGAAAGTCAGGAACCATCTCAGTCCCAGACAAACTGGGATAGTTGAAGACCCTATTGTCCAACCACATGGGTGAAACTCATACGGGTTGGGCATGAGAGCGTATTCATCCAACAAATGTTTTTCCAACATGAACCATGTCCCAGACACCACCCCAGGCACTAGGATGAGGTCAGCGCACAAGACACAGAAACACCTACTCAAATGGAGCGGGGATCCTGGCATGGCAGTCCTTAAGTACACAGACCAAGAGATACACGGATAGTACAAGATCAGGGAGCAAGATGTTCTATGATGAACAATGACGCGGCATAAAAGAAAAAGAGTGATGGGGGAGGGGCCCTGTTTGAGGTATGGTGATTTGCAAAACCGCCTCCCTGATTTGAGTAGTGTCCCTCCCAAACGAACTAAGGGAGCGAATTTGGAGGATACATGGTGAATGTATGCTGACACAGGAAAAGCAAATGCACAGGCCCTGAAGCAAGAGTGTGCCAGGCTGTTGGAAGAACCACATTTTGTTCTTGTTTGACCCACTCTCTGGAGTTTAGTGCTGCAAGAAAGCCAGCCTGTATGACCATCTTGCTTCATCTGTGTGTTCCTTTATTTATCCACTTATTTCAAAATCATTTGTCAAGGTTTCTACTCCATGCCTGGGGCTATCCGTATACCATCAGACGAAAATGGCATTGCCTTATTCTTGTTTAGCCTTTTTCCCCAAGGGAGAGGGCCACTCCCCAGTATCCTCATTGGGTGTCAGAAGCTATTCTCTAAAGAGGCTGAAGATTATAACCAACCCTACGGCCTGACTAATTTCTCCCATTCCATAGCCTGGGATCTCTCTTGCTTTTAGGTCCCCCTCCTGAGGTTCATCACAGCAGCAATTACAGAGTTGGGTCTTTGAAGGGATTCATGACATTCTCTAGAGTATGCAGCACTCTTCTTGGGCTTTAATAAAGGTAAGAATATAATACAGTAGAAAAAGGAAAGTGAGTCAGATGTCAGAGTTCTGAGTCTCCTAAGCAGAGTTGTTCCCAGAGTCTTCTCTCAAGAGCACAGGCTGTGCTTCAGCTTTGGATGTTTACCCTCTAAGACACTAGCAACGTACCTTGACCCCAGCAAAGGCACATGTCTGTTCTGAGTCTTTCACATCCCTATGGTTATCTGGCCAAAATCAAGCTGGCTAACCACTTAGATTGGGGGCAGACCATCCAATTGCACATTTTCAATAAACTCTGCAGAGAAGGTAGTGCAAGATATATCCAGGGTAATTTTGGACCCCCCTCAGCACGTTTTAAGTCATGAGCTACCACCTTTCCTCTTTTTTATTTTTTGGCTACCCCACAGCATATGGTGTTCCTGGGCCAGGAATCAGTTCTGAGCCACTGTTGAGACCTATACTGCAGCTGCAGCAACTATAGATCTTTTTAACCCACCATGCTTGGCTGAGGATTGGACCTGTGTCCTGGTGCTGCAAAGACACCACCTGTCCCTCCATGCTACAGCGGGAACTCTCATTTTTCATCCTTATCTTGGGTGAAGGTCAGGACCAGACTCCCCTATGCTTTTACCACTGTCACAATTGCCCTTAGCACTAAACTGCCAAAAATGTGAAACTCCACCTGTGTCCATCTTCTTTCTTCTCTACCTGCCCACCTCTTCCATATCCATAAATTGAAACATACTTATCACCTGCTGAATCCTGAACATACAGCTTCTGCCCATATGTCCACTTTGCCGCTTAGTATCTCTGCTTCAATACCCAGCAGTCATCTTCAGCCTAATAGGCTCAGCATAAAACTCCCATTTCTCTGTCCAGTCCCTTGCCTCTCCCAGGCAGTCCCATCCCAGTAGGTAGCACAAAAACTCATCTAGTTCCCTTTCCATTGACATTCAAACATCAGCACATTCATCAGCTTTCTTTCAACAAGATTCCAATTTTTACACCAACATGCTTCAGGCTAGATTATATTTGCAGAACATACAAGGAGGGTAAGTGGGGGGATGAGGGGAGGACAGCTTAGGTAAGCCTGAGAACTTCCTTTCTAGTGGTAGCAAGAGCTGACACTAGAACTTGAAACACTCAAAACCCAAGACTAAGAAAAAGAATGCAAACTGAGGACTTAGATGGGCTTGGAAGCACACAGCTCCTTACTACTAAAGTGAAGGCTTCTGAAGCACTAGCCACAAGATAACCTTGAGATGAAAGCTGTCCCTTCCTCAGACAGGAAATCTATGACATAGTTTCTGCTAGGAAAAACACAAAATAAGGCCACCTCAGGACTAAGAGATGGAAGGTAAACCAACCTACCTGAGTTGGTTAAGAGTGGATTTTGATCTAAGAGGAGGTTGGTTGGATTTACTTTGATTGAGGTGGGTGGTTTTCAGGCAGAAATAAAGTTAATTCCTTAATGCCTAAGATGAGAGCTAGCAAATTCTACCTGTACATCAACAAAGAACAAGCTATTTCAGAAAAACTTCGTATTTTATCTGAGGCTTCAGAATGTAAAGAGATTTGCTGAATTTGGCTTTCTGATACAAATGCAAACAAAACCATGTAATTATGGAAACTCAAATATACTTCCTTTGGAGTCACAATTGACTCAGATAAAGTAACTTTCTCATAAAAAAATATATTTCATGAGAGCATTGCTAAAGAGGCATTTGGCGGAGTTCCCGTCGTGTCACAGCAGTTAACGAATCCGACTAGTAACCATGAGGTTGCGGTTTCGATCCCTGGCCTTGCTCAGTGGGTTAAGGATCCGGCGTTGCTGTGAGCTGTGGTGTAGGTCGCAGACACAGCTCGGATCCTGCATTGCTGTGGCTACATTGTAGGCTGGCGGCTACAGCTCTGATTAGACCCCTAGCCTGGGAACCTCCACATGCTGTGGGTGCGGCCCTAGAATGACAAAAGAAAAAAAAATAGGCATTTGGCATCTTATATATTAAAAATAAGTCACTTAACATGATACTATATATAGAAAATCCTCAAGATGCTAAGAAAACCAGTAGAGCTCATCATTGAATTTGGCAAAGTTTCAGTATACAAAGTATTACACAGAAAAGTTTTGTATTGCTATATACTAACAATGGAAGTCCCATTTACTAAGGGAACAATCCATTTTCTATCACATCAAAAAGAATAAAATGCCTAAGAAATAAACCTACCCAAAGAGGCAGAAGACCTGTCCTGTGAAAACTATCAGATGCTGATGAAAGAAATCAGAGATGATACTAACAGATAGAAAAATGTATCTTGTTCTTGGATTGGAACAATCAATATTGTCCAAATGACAATACTACCCAAGGCAATCTACAGATCCAACGCAATCCCTATCAAATTACCAATGGCATTTTTCATAGAATTAGATCAAAAATTATTTTAAAATTTGTATGGAAACATACCAAAGACCCTGAACAGTCAAAAAAATCCTGAGAAATAAAAATGGAGATGGAGGAATCAAGTTCCCAGACTTCAGACTATACTACAAAGCTGCAGTCAACAAAACAGTATGGTGCTGGCACAAAAAAAAAATTATAGATAGTGGAACAGAATAGAAAACCCAGGAATAACCCACTCCTATGGTCAACTAGTCTACAACAAAGGGGACAAGAATATATAATGAAGAAAAGACAGTCTCTTCAATAAGTGGTGTTGGAAAAACTGAACTGCTACATATAAAAGAATGAAACTAGAACATTCTCTAAAATCATACACAAAAATATACTCAAAATAGATTAAAGACAAATGTAAGACTAGATACCATAAAACTCTCAGAAGAAAGCATAGGCAGAACACTCTGACATTTTGACAGAGCAGTATCCTTTTGGACCCACCTCCTAGAGTAATGAAGATAAAAGCTAAAATAAACAATGGGACTTAATTAAACTTAAAATTTTTTGCACAGTAAAGGAAACCATAAACAAAATGAATAGACAAGACACAAAATGGGAGAAAATCTTCACAAATCAAGCAATTAAAGAATTCATCTCCAAAATATACAAACTGTGCATGCAGCTCAATATCAAAAAAGCCAAACAACAAACAAACAAAAAACAGCAACAAAAAACAAGCCCAATCCAAAAATGGACAGAAGACCTAAATAGACATTTTCCCAAGGAAGACAGATAGCAAAAACATACATGAAAAGATGCTCAACATGTTAGAAAAATGCAAATCAAAGCCTCAATGAGGTATCACCTCACACCAGTCGGAATGGCCATCATCAAAAAAGGTCTATAAATGATAAGTGGTAGAGAGTGTGTGGAGAAAATGGAGCACTCCTACATTGTTGGTGGAAATGTAAATTTGTACAACCACTATGGAAAACAGTCTGGAGATTCCTCAGAAAGCTGCATGAGAATTACGATCTAGCAATCCCCCTGCTTGGCCCCTATCCAGGGAAAACCGTAATTTGAAAAGATACATGCACCCCAAAGTTCACTGCAGTACTGTTTACAATAGCCAAGACATGGAAGCAACCTAAATGTCCACTGACAGATGTATGGACAAAGAAGATGTGGTACATTTATACAATGGAATATTACTCAGCCATAAAAAAAATCAAGATAATGTCATTTTCAGCAACATGGATGGACCTAAAGATTATCATCTTAAGTGAAGTTAGACATATAGCATATGATATCACTTTCTATGTGGAATCTTTAAAATGCTCCAGATTAACTTACTAACAAAACAGAAACAGACTCACAGACTTCAAAAACAAATTTCTGGTTACCAAAGTGGAAAGATGGGGGGAAGTGATGGACTGGGAGTTTGGGACTGGCAATATGCACACTCTCCTATATAGAATGGATAGTCAATGGGGACCTCCTCATAGCACAGGAAACTCTACTCAATATTCTGTGATAATCTATATGGCAAAAGAATCTGAGAAAGAATGGATATGGGTATACATAAAACTGAATCACTTTGCTGTACAGCAGAAATTAACACAAAATTGTACATCAACTACACTTCAATAAAAATTTTTAAAAATGAAAAAAAATGTTGCTTTAGTTTATTCTCACATTTGCTAATAGCAGTGCTATTTGTAATGGTATAAGACTCTGGCTTGTCACCTTAATCAAAAAGAGGAAGTTCACTCACTAACGAGGAGAGCAAAGTAAGGATGGAGCACAACAAAAAGGAAACCAGCAATAGCAGAAATCTGTAATGAATTAAATGTGATGCTTCCAAAAAAAAAAAAAAAGAAAAAAAGAGAAAGAGAGTGCCCTAGCTAACAGCACTCACTGCAGAAGCAATTTTTTTTTTTCTTTTCAAGGCCACACCCGTGGCAAATAAAAGTTCCCAGGCTAGGCATAGAATCAGAGCTGTAGCTGCCAGCCACAGCCACAGCCACAGCCACGCTGGATCCCAGCTGCATCTGCAACCTACACACACTAGCTCACCACAATGCCAGATCCCCAACCCGCTGACAAAGGCCAGGGATCTAACCTGCAACCTCATCGGTACTAGTCAGATTCCTTTCCTCTGTGCCACAGTGGGAACTCCTGAACAATTGTCGGTTTGACTTTCAGCCTTACAGGAAAGTGACCTTGGAAGTTTCATTTGCACTCTACATAAATACCACTTCTGCCATAGAAAAGAGATTATACAATATCAAATAGAAACCCATTTGATTTAGCCAGCCATGTTGACCTAAAAGCAAGGTTATGAATAGCTGATTTATTAACTAGCCTAGTAACTTAAGATGTTTTTGTCAGAGCAGCGACAAAAGGTAACTTGATGACATTTACATGTTTAAATATTTGGAGTAGAATAAAACGTAGGCATTTTTAATGTGATAGTGTTATATATATGGTAATAAATATTCAGTTGTAATAAAATTCTACATGTGTGGGTGGATTAGTGCAAAAATAAGAACTGGAAAAAACAGTCAAATTTTTAAAAATCTGTATTGCAATAAAAAATCTGAGTTGCTATATACCTGTGTTTGTATTGCTGATTAGTATGAAAATAAACATTAACTGGCCAGAAAACCCACTAAACCAAGCTATCTTAATGTGGTGAATCATCAAGACTAAATGATGCTGTATTCTAAAGGCAACTTTGGTACAACCCCAATTCATTCTCTTAGATATTAATTAAAAATACAGTCTTCTCATTTGTTAAGTACTTTAGCTATGTAAGAAAAGCTTAAATATATTATGACGCCACAGCTAAAAAAGAAAAGAACGGTCTCAGGAAACAGCCTCCTGGTGCTGAATTAAATCATTTCAGATTAATCCTAGGATGCCTTTCTCCCCCAAGGAAGATCCTACAAGCAAAGGATTCTGTCAGAAAATGCAGCAGCCAGCACAGTTTTTAAGATTCTTTTCTGTCCGCTTTTCCCACTTGTCTACATTTCAGCATTAAGTGACCCTTCTGCTGTGGGGAAAAAAAAAATGTTTAAACAGTCTTCAATTTAATTCAAAGAAATAAAACAGGGTCATTTAAATTCAGAAGCAGTCTAGGGTGTTTTTTTTTTTCTTTCTCATTTAAAACCAATTGCAAGTTCTATTGGGCAAAAAATTAAGGAAGAAAAAAACAGTCACTAGCTTAATTTATTATACATTCAGATCACTTAGTAGAACAGACAGTTTTTATTTGTCTCTGGATTTCTATTGCTTTTAAATGTCTTCCAGAGAATGTACAGTCAACATTTCTTCATCCCAGACTGAGCCTGCATCCAAGATTCCAAAGTCAATGATGAAGCCAAGTTTTTCATCCACATAATTGAAAGCTGTATTAGTTGAGTCATGAAATACTTTTCTCATTCGCTGTGATGTTTTTTTTTTTTTTCCTTCGGTCAGATCCCCCTTCATTTTAGGTCTGTTAACAAAGTTCTTTCTAAGCCTCCTGAAGAATTAGAATCAGGGCAAAACCTATTGTGTTACAACGTGAGGTGTGCTGTAGTCTTTCTATGCTCTCAGAGAGATTCTCTAATTTATTTTTTAATTTATTTTTTCCTTTTAAGGCAGCACGTGTGGCATACTGAAGTTCCCCCAGGGCTAGGGGTTGAATCTGAGCTGCAGCTGAGGCCTACACCACAGCCACAGGCAACACTGGATCCGAGCCACATCTGTAACCTACGAAGCAGCTTGTGGCAACGCTGGATCCTTAACCCACTGAGCAAGGCCAGGGACTGAACCCACATCCTTACCGACACTAGGTCAGCTTCTCAACCTGCTGAGCCACAGCAAGAACTCTGAGAATCTCAAATTTAGATAAACCATCTTTAAAAGCCAGAATAGCTATGGTCTCCGTTTAAAATGACAAGTACTAGCATGTTGAACTTCTCACATTTCTGGAAAATACTGAGTCATCTCAGTCTTGCTTTTAATTTTAGTCTGTATGTTATACTGAGTTACTTTCTTTTATTAACTGCAGTGGTTCTGCATAGAAACTTTCCTAAGGATACCCAGATACCTACACAGTGGTTCCCCGAGACGATTTTGTACAGTGGCCATACAAATTTTCTGCTTTCAATATTTTGCTATTTCTGGAGTTCCTGTCATGGCCAAGTGGAAATGAAGCCGACAAGTATCGATGAGGATGCGGGTTCGATCCCTGGACTCACTCAGTGGGTTAAGGATCTGGCATTACCCTGAGCTGTGGTGTAGACTTGAATTTACCTTTAAGGCAGATTGTTCATCCCATGCAGAAAATAGCCCAAGTGAGTTTTGTAATTTAAAAAAAAAAAAAAAAGTTTGAAAAGTACCCAATAGTAATTCCCAGGGAGGAATACAAACTCTTTCATGACCCTAATGTCCATATTTTAGACTGAGAAGCTAAGGGTTTTATTCAACATTTTCAGTTGCAAAGTGTGATCCAGAGTTGGAAACCCTTTGGCAAGATTTGGAGGGAGACAGGTGTGCCTTGGCTTGACTTTGAAGTGACTTTGCTGACAATTATTGCTTGGGCTCAGAGATTTGAAAAGGCTCTTCAGGGAGTTCCCACTTCAGCTCTGCAGGTTAAGAACCCGACTAGTGTCCATGAGGATTAGGGTTCGATCATTGGCCTCACTCAGTGGGTTAAGGATCCAGCAATGCTGCAAGCTGTGGCTTAAATTCTAGATGTGCCTCAGATATGGCCTAGCCTGGGGACGTCCATGTGGTGGCCCTAGGGAAAAACTGTGTATTGGGGCCGATCATCACTTGCAGGGGAGCTGGATGCCACGGAAGGAAAACACTAGCACATGCTCTTCATCTCCAGCTGCTAAATAATGGAGTGATTCGGCTTGACTTGGCCTGAACTCTGACACCAAACATGTAGCTATTTAAGATCAGTCATTTCAGAACACTGACATTGGCCCATTTTATCCTGATATTACTTCTCTGTGTGAAGCCATACACCAAGACGGGGTAACGACAGGAGGTTCGTGGACCTCAGGAAGCTTTCACGTACAGACCCCCAAAGCCCAGCACAGTACATCGTACTTCCAAGCACTGGAGAAGGGCTCCTTTCCTGGTCTAAAGCTACCTGAGCTGGTACTATAAAGCAGCAGGAAATGGGAAAGAAGAATTACTAGCTCTCAGTCCAACATGAGATAAAGGATGGCATTCTTACTTGAATGAATTGCCAAACTCTTAAGCACAGCAAAACAAAAATCAGAGTGAGTTGAGGTCTTGCCACTCGCCTTCCTCCATGAAGCGGGAAGGCTGATCCTTCTTTAACCTCCCCTCCTCTTCCCTGGTAAACGCTTACAATCCACGCTATGTCTACTGAACACAAGGTTTGACTGGGATTCCGCCTGCAACACTTGCCACTGAGATGCCCGTGGGCCAGATAGCGGCACTAAAGTGAATGTAAGACAAATGCCCCTGCTCCTTGTGCAGATCAACTGAAGAAACGTCCCTGAGAACCTGCTGCATATCTCCTGGTTCCTCAGTTCGATGAGCGATAGCAAAAGGCTTCAGAGAGGGTGAGCGAGCGGATGGTGGAAACCATCTTCAGAGAAAACTGTCGCCAAGGTATGAGTCACCGCTACGACTTTTGAGGAGCAGGTGGTGCTTCCTTCTAACCACAGTCCCAGTGAGGAGGGCTTCACCCAGACCCCTGAGAGGGCTTCAGCATGGCTTCATCCTGGGAAATTGAGCTGGAGGAGTGTTGAGGGGGGAGCCTACAGAGGCTACAGTGCAGTGTCAGCCTGCACCCCCTGATCATGACAGCAAGTGACACGTGGGTGTTTTACTGGACGGAAGTGGGTCTTATTGGAGAGAGCTGCATGTAAAGTCATGTAAAGGGAAGAATAATTTTTAACAAAAAGAGGCTGCAGGTTGACACTGAATGCCCAGGGCTGAGGGTGGGAGCCTTAGGGACTGTCCCAAGAAGAGACAATGGCCACTCGGGTCATGAGAAGCGCAGCATGGAGGATCCCAGTAGGGTAGCCCGGAAGAGTCCATGAAAGCAGCACATTGATCAAGACACAGAGTCATCAGCCAGGCCCTGGCAAGTCTGACAGGTGTAAACGTCTACTAGGACCAGTGAGCACAGAACCACCCACCCAGGTAGCAATAGCCTTGCCCTTTCTCCTCTACTCCCCACCCGAGTTTAGACTTTGGAGAAGTTCAACAATACAAAACCAAACAAACAAACAAACAAACCCAACAAAAACCAACCCACATAGGAAGTAAACAAGTGAAAAGAGAGAACAGGAGGACAAGCCCACATAAAGGCTTACAACCTAGGTCTACACTGGGGGGAGGAAGAATTTTAGTACAAAGTTATACCTAGAGCTTGCGTTATTGTCTGCAATCGGACATTTATTCTAATTATGAATTCAGGTTGTGTTGTTCTTTTAACATAACCACAAATCACATAAGAGTGAGCAGAAAAGCCAACGGGAACTGCCAAACTTCACTGGGGACGGGAGAAAGTTATCATCATTGAAGAAAGTTGAAAGGCATATAGGTTTTTAAAGTATGTATTAATAATAGCCTTTGAGTTTTCTTTGTTGTACATTTAGGCGCTAGATAAAGTGGGGAAAAGTTACAACAGCAGTTCATCATAGCTTTTTATCGAGCCACCTAGGGAGATGTTCCAAAACACACATGCTCAGACTTTCTCTCTAGATATTCTCAGTCTGTCAGTCATGGTCAAGTCCCAGCAAGTGTATTTTTGAGGGTAAACATCTCCAGAGAATTTTGATGAAGAACAATTTACTTACATCATAAATCCATGGATTACAGTTCAATGACAACAAGTCACTGAAACAAAACATGTTTGGGAAGGAATGTGACTATCTCGAGTCACAATTAATTTTGAGCTGGATGGGCCATGTTGTTTGGATTCTGTACTGTTTCTCCTGTTTTGTGAGGATTGGTAGCTGATGCCCAAAGAGTAACAGCTCATGTTCCAAAGAGCACCTTGTACGCCATTGTTGGAAGCAGGACATGTTTGACATGGGGACACTGCGTTGTTCAGAGTAAGAGACAGGGAGGAAGGCGCCTTCAGGGAAAAGCGTGGTTTTGTGCCCATGTGAGGTTTGTGGCTGGAGGAGGCCTTTAACCATCACAGCTGAGTTTCTGGAACTTTTGTCATCCCTGCAGCTCTTTCAACTGGAATGAATGCTAAGCAACTGCAAGTGTATAAAATCTTATGTAGTCTTCAAGCTCAATGATATGGCAAATTATAGTTAAGAATGTTCAGAAGAGGGGAAAAAATTAATGTTTCCTATTACATGGGGCTGCTAGAATCAGTTGGCTTCTTTCAAAGCCTCTTTTGAGTTCACACTTATTTTGCCAATGGGCCGACACTATCTGTAACTACATTCAATTGATCAGGTACATGGGCGAAAATCAGCCCCTTCTTAAAACTGGTGTAGTAAGAGAGAAAATCCATTATGTGTAACTGAACCCCCCCACACCTAAAAGTATATATGAGAATTTATGTATGAGTACCCTTAGCTTAAAAAGAACCACATTAACTTATTCAGTGCTTTACACTTTTCAAAGGGCTCTCATGGACAATCTCTTTCTCTCTCTCTTTTTTTTTTTTCACTCCTAGCAATCCTAGGCAGAAGATAAGACAAACACTAAAATCCGTCCAATATTCTAGCAACTGAACGTAGCTAAAATCCCTAAGTGATTAAGTCTAACTTTTACATTTGTTTTTCTAGACTCTGTAGACACACAGACAGTGACTGAGCAATTCCATAGCTGACACGTGCAATTCAGTACAAAGTTATCCTCCATAACAACAAATCTTGCTAATGTGGTATCTTTTCAGAGGTTTGCTTTATCTAAACAGGAGCTTTGTGTGAGAAATGCAAAGTCGATCCAGGTACTGCTATGCAATGGCTCAAGACCTCCTGGGCCAGGACCATCTTAGACCTCTCAGAATCAAGATCTGAACCTATGCATCCCTTTCAAAAAGTCAACCAAGGGTGGAAGTTCTCTCTTTTTAGACTTGTCATTATTTGTTTACAGCCCAACAGCTGAGTCACCAAGGATAAAAATATCTCTGAGAATCCAAAGTCCTTCTTTATAATTAACAAGCACCTGTTCTCGTAGGCGAGGGTAGTGGAAAGGGCAAAGGTGAATCAAGTCTGAAACAGAGCATCTCAAGCCTCACTTATTTCAACTGCAAACCCTAGGGTGACAATTCTGGAGTTTCTGATTAGTGCCAAGAGAAAATATCCTTGAGATCAAATTGAAAATATCCTCATGGAAGCCCATAGGAGGTCAAATAAATAAAACCCCTGCTACTCATTTGCCTCCCACCCCTGCTGTATTTCTGTTTATAATCTTTATAACAATATTTTGTAGACTCTGCTAGCCATGGATTTCGTGTTCTAAGGAACGAAAGAGAATTTGGTCTGAATCCAGATTCCAGAGTCACCACGAAGCCTTGGTCAAAGCTTCTACACACCATCCTTCTGACATGTGTTAAACTGGGATAATACCAGCCACCTAACCCACCTTTGGGTGTAGTAAGATCACAAGGGATAAGATTATAAATTATTTTACAACCTTGACACCACTGTACAAATACAAGACTGTTATGTCTAGGAAATGCCTATAAAAATGCTGCCTAGGCAGCCCATCCCAGGACGCATTTGGGCTTCCCAGTCACTGTCTGGAACACACTTGGCTGATAGCCTCTCACTTTTTCCACCATTGCTCAACCTGGCCCTCGACCTTCTAGGCATTACCACATGCTTTTGGCTGTGTTACGGAGATGACTTATCTGTGTTGACCTCCGGCAAACATCCTACGTGACCAAGCTCTGGTCCCCGGATACCCAGCCTAGTCTTAGCAGGGCTTGCTAGTGCTGCTCTGAGGATCTGCCCCTGAAGGAGGAAGGGAACATATTTCCTCTCTGGATAATGTGAGAAAAAGAATGCATGTATGTATATATAGAGTAACTATCACTTTGCTGTAAAACAGAAATAGAACATTGTAAACCAACTCTAATAGAAAAAATTAAAAAAAATTTTGTATTTTTAGGGGGCATACCCGCACCATATGGAGGTTCCCAATTGGAACTGTAGCCGCTGGACTACGCCACAGCCACAGCCACACAGGATCCAAGCGGCATCTGCAACCTACACCACCGCTCACAGCAACACTAGATCCTTAGCCCACTGAGCAAGGCCAGGGATCGAACCCGAGTCCTTATGGTTACTAGTTGGGTTGGTTAACCACTAAGCCATGACGGGAACTCTGAAAAATTAAAAATCTTAAAAAAACAAAACAAAAAGAACTTCCTCTCTTTCACCTGCTGACTCCCATGCCCATTCCTGGCCAAGCGGTTCTGCATGAGGACAAAGGACAATCCAGTGGGACACAGCTAAGGGTGAAAGGGAGCTTGTTGCCCTTCACAGGGTCAGTAGCAGGATGGCATCTCCCTCAGCTGCACCAACTCCCCTGCCCTGGGACCCATCGCAGATGCCTTGGGAGTGAAGGGGCAGAAAACCTAATTCTCCCCATTGTATGTGGGCAGGTCACCTTCCTGGGGACAGGAATGCAGCCCTCTCCATCCCGTGCACTCCAACCCCGTGTGCTAACCAGCCCCTGAACAAAAATAAGTATCAAAAAAGAGCTCGGAGAGATCGGACATTTCTTGGCTCCCTCTTTAAGGCACAGTGTCAGCACGAATAGTCACAACATACTGGGAAAATCATTGACAGAACGCTTGAGCAGGATCTGCACAGCAGGATCTTTAAAATTCTCACAACAGATGGAATGAAAAGGAAAATGGACATACTAGGTATCGGTGTGTACCCTTGCCCACGCGACCTCATCAGATATTCACATCAGTTTCAGGGAGTTGCCTGGTGGTCTACTGGTTAGGACTTGGCACTTTCACCACTGCAGCCCGAGTTCAGCCTGTGGGAACTGAGATCCCTCATCAATCTAGTTGCTGCACACTGCAGCCAAAAGTAAACAATAATGAGATTTTCTTTTTTTAAATATTCACATCAGTTTTGCAAGGCGGCTCAGGAACATTGGTCATCTATGCCACCCCCGCCCCAATGTGTCATCAACACTGTCCTTGTATTTTCATAATTTCCCATGTTACCAATTCTGCCTTCCAGCAGCACAATCAATTCCAGAAAACTGGCCACTCCAGCCTCCCTTCCAACTCTGGTACAGATGGGAGCTCTCAGGCCCACCAAGCAGTTGCACCTACATGAGACCTCAGCTTCAAAATGAGCCATAGGGAAGTGAAGGCCTGTTGGGTCATTTCTATCGCTAGGTGGGTGACAGCAGAAGAGCCCGGTTTTAGATGTTGTTAGAACAGGAAGAGGGAGCCAGCAACAGCGGGCTTCTCACGGGGTCACTGCCGCAGGCTGGCTTTCATTACTGCAGGTGAGAGATTAGCCTAGAGTTGGTTTCTCTAGCCCTCCCAGCAATTTTAAGCTGCTTCGTGTGCTTTAATAAATTCCCTTTTGAATTAGGAGAAAACTGACTCATGGGGGCTAAGCAACCTTTTGAATGTCACCCAGTTAAAGACGAGAGGAGAATGGCAACAGTGTCGTCTGCACAAGATGCTAAACTGTTTACTAAGATGCATCGATGGGGTCTGATCCACCCTCTCATGTACACTGTCATATTTAGCTGATTGATTCAGTCTTCTTTGCTCCAGACCAGAACCTACAGATGGAGAATGTGACTGTCACAGCATTGTGCTGCTTGGGATAGAGGGCGGTTTGGCAAAGAAGTCCAATGCTTGGCACAAGCACTTAAGTGCCACAACATGCTGTCAACTGAAATGACCCGTGGTGACTCAGATGCGTTCCTCAAGCGGCAGGCTATGCACTCTGAGTCATTTCTAGGTGTCCGTGTGTCACTGAATAGAATCCGCAGCTCTTTATCAGACAGAACCACGTTGCTGAGGATTAGTGGGAGCTGCAAGGGCCAGTGGGCTTGCCAGTGACTCAGAAAGGTGCCGAGGGTGGAAGAGAGACCTTATGTGGTGACTTGTGTTCCTGCTCCTGTGTGGTTTTCAAGGAGGTTTTTTTTGGTACCTTTTGATCCAGCCATCTCGGTGATGACGAAGCAAGTAGCCCTTTGGGTAACATGCACTGGGAGATGTAAAAGGATATGCAGGCAGTAGATGGGCTGGCAGAAGTGAACAGTCCCCAAACTGAAATACTTTCATTTTGACCAGCCTCCCGTGGGTTATACAGAGCAACTTTTCGATTTCAGCCTAATATCTCCCACCCATCTGCTGGTATGTTCCAAGAATGAAACTGGCTTTGATTTCCTCCTAAGGAACCCCACGGGGCAGCAAATCTGCTGAAAAAAGTCATCACAAATCAAGGAGCAAACATTTTCAACTTATCAGCTTCTTGTCATTATCCCTGGCTTCTATTCTACATGCTGCCCACACAGTGGGCTTTAATACTGGGTCTGAAATAACAGTATCTACTAACATTCCTTTTCACCTGCTTCATTAGAATATCCAGAACAAGTACAATTACATTTGCATTTTATTTTGGCTCTAAGCTATTGCAGTTGCCACCAGATTTTAGGCTGATCCCAAGCTTTTCACAAGAGGAACTGAATAAAGTGGACCATTACTGCAAGTTTCAAGATACGAACTCTGTGCAAAGCCATGCAGGCTAAACACAGGATGTGTGCAAACCACTGACTTCCTGAATTGGATCTTTAGTACCACAATTTTAGTGGCAGAATTCTTATTTCAAATGAAATCTTACTCAAAAACTCCAATATATAAAACAAATATAAGGAATATTTTTACAAGGTTACACATTTTAAATGTGTAAAATATACGTGTTTAAGAATCAGGGAGAATGAATGTGTGTGTATGTATGACTGGGTCACTTTGTTGTACAGCACAACCTTGTAAATTAACTATATTTCAATAAAAGAAATATCAACGATAACAGTGATGCATACACAAAAATTTGAAAGCATGAGTGTGACTGACAGTTTCAGTCTTGTATTAGAATCCACGTCCAGTATATGCTTGGGTTGCACGGTAAGAAAAATGTAATTCACAAAGATAAGTATTATAAATGTAGAAATGTGAACAGCTTGTTTTGGAACCTCAATATATTATTCAGTAATCATGACTCCTAAATTTTAAATAAGAGTACAATAAAACTGAGTTCCAAGTTTGAACTTTATGGACAGAAAAGTCAAACCTAAAACAACTGCTATGAACATAAAAGTCAAGCCAAAAGCACCCAAAACTGGAAAACACCAAAGATATTATAATATAGTATCATTTGTGATACAACCTACCACATGTTCATCTGTTATTACACCACTCATGATTACTCACTGGCATGGACCCAAACTGGCATGAAAATACAACTTCCCAAATGGGAAATTTTCACAGAAAGTTCACATATCTGTAGAAGTGGTAGTTTTAGTTCAAGTCTTGCGTGTAAGAGAGTGTATGTGTGTGCACACATGCACATAAGCACACACACACACACACACACACAGGGTTTACTAGCACTACCCGTTATTAGCAAGTAAGATATTCTCCTGACAAAAACATAACATATCCTGTCATAAGGTATAGTGACTCAATATTTCTAGACCTTTCAAATTTATCTTCATGATAAATCTAATTGCAATGCAAAGATATGACATAGTTACTGACTGTATTTTCCACACTGTGCATTTCATAATTGTGACTCATTTATTTTGCAACTGGAAGTTTGTACCTATCATTTCCCTCACCTATTTTTTCCTCCCTCTACCACACTCTCCTCTGGCAACCACCTGTTTCTTTGTAAATCTGTTTTTTTCATTTCCTTTTTTTTAGATTCCACATAAGTGAAATCATGCAATATTTATTTCTCTCTGACATTTCACTAAGCATAATACTCTCTAGGTCCACAGATGTTGTTGCAAATGGCAAAGCTTCATTCTTACTTCATGACTGACTAATCTTCCAGCGTGTGTGTGTGTGTGTGTATGTGTGTGTATTGTATCTTCTTTAACCATTCATCTGTCTTTCCGTGGACCCTTAGGTTGCTTACATACCTTGGTTATTGCAAACAATGCTGCAATGAGCACTGGGGTGCACATGTCTTTTTAACTTAGTGTATTTGGTGGTCGTTTTGTTTGTTTGTTTTGTTTTGTTTTGTCTTTTTGCTAAATACCCAGAAGTAGAATTGATGGATTACATGGTAGTTCTATTTTTTAATTTTTTGAAGTATCTCTGTAATGTTTTTATTGATAGTGGCTGCACCATTTTTACAATGATTTTAATTTTTTTCCATTATAGTTGATATACAGTGTTCTGTCAATTTTCTACGGTACAGCAAAGTAACCCAGTCACACAATTCTCACATTATCCTCCATCATGTTCCATCATAAGTGACTAGATAAAGTTCCCTGTGCTCTACAGCAGGATCTCATTGCTTATCCACTCCAAATGCAATAGTTTGCATCTATTAGCCCCAAACTCCAAGTCCATCCACTCCCTCTCCCTTAGCAATCACAAATCTGTTCTCCAGGTCCATGTGTTTCTTTTCTGTGGAAAGGTTCATTTGTGCCATATTTTAGATTCCAAATATGTGATATCATATAGTACTTGTCTTTCTCTGAGTTACTTCTCTTAGTATGAGAGTCCTTAGTTCCATCCATGTTGCTGCAAATCGCATAATTTTTTCTTTTTATGGCTGAGTAGTAGTATTCCATTGTGTATATATACCACATCTTTTTAATCCATTCATCTGTTGACAGACATTTAGGTTGTTTCCAAGTCTTCGCTATTGTGAATAGTGTTGCAATGAACATATGGATGCATGCATCGTTTTTTAAGGAAAGTTTTTGTCTGGATATATGCCTGAGTGGGATTGCTAGTTCATATGGTAGTTCTATTTAAGTTTTCTGAGGTACCTCCATGCTGTTTTCCATAGTGGTTGTACCAATTTACATTCCCACCAAGAGTGTAGGAGGGTGCTTTTTTCTCCACACCCTCTCCAGGTGACCTGTTAATGATGGCCATTCTGACAAGTGTAAGGTGGTACTTCATAGTAGTTTTGATTTGCATTTTTTTAATAATTAGTGATGTTGAGCAATTTTTCATGGGGGTGCACCAATTTATACCAATAGCACATGAGGGGGTCCCTACTCTCCATAACCTCACCAGTAATTGTCTTTTGGGTAACAGCCATTCTGATAGGTGTGAGGTCATGTCTCACTGTGGTTGTGATTTGCATTTCCCTGATGAGTAGTTGATGTTGAGAATCTTTTCATGTACCTGTTGGTCATCTCTATGTCATCCTTGAAAAAAGGTCTATTCAGATTCTCTGCCCATTTTTAAATCAGATTGTTTAGTTTTTTGATGTTGAGTTATACGGTAAGTTTATTTTGGGGAAAACTGTAATATATCACCCATTATTGCTGGATGTTTTTAAATTGTGACTTGAAAATATTAATCTTGCACTTCAAAATTTGTGAAAAACTTGAGTGTCTCTGAACTCTGAAAATCACTGTCATAAATCACAACAGATGGATTAAGATAAAGAATTAATGAGAGAAAGCAAACTCTTCATTCCCATGACCATGACTGACTCAGAGTGGAACTAACACCATCCATCTGGTCCAGTACAAATGTGGATTTGTTTGATGGATCTAGTGATCCTCCACTTGAGGTCAGCCATGGCAGAAACTGATGGGACCTGGGTTTCAACATACACAAGTTTCTAGTATTCACATAAACATGTTCAAAAGAGGTCAGTACGAATGAAGAAATTCCTTCCCATAAAGTAATAAAATGGTACTTGGCCCAGAATCATAGCCCCCATCTGTAGGTTATTAGTCCTGCTTCCAAAGAAGCCTGAGAATGGGTCATACGCTTTGAGACTTGTCATGTGAGTAGAATAAATCCATTCTGTGCATGGAACACGCATTCTCCTACTGTTGTCAGAGCAACAACTGTCTTTTTATTTTTAATGGAGATGTTTCTTTCTTTCCTTTTTTTTGTCTTCTTACCTTTTCTAGGGCCACACTTGTGGCACATGGAGGTTCCCAGGCTAGGTGTCCAATTGGAGCTGTAGCTGCTAGCCTATGCCACAGTCACAGTGAGATCTGTACTGCATCTGCAACCTACACCAGAGCTCACGGCAACACCAGATCCTTAACCCACTGAGCAAGGCCAGGGATCGAACCCACAACCTCATGGTTCCTAGTTGGATTCCTTAACCACTGAGCCACTACAGGAACTCCGAGATGTGTATTTCTTAAGGTTTTTTTTTTCCCTTTGAAATTGGATACAAATCAACAGTTTGTCCAGCAGCCCAGTGTATAAAAGGGATAAAAATGATCCAAAGATGTATTTGTCTTAACAATGATCTCCATGAATGCATGGGACTTATCACAGGTGAGAACCCTGAGTGTATTATGTAGCCCACCAAGTATGTCTGCCTTTTAACAACCAGGGCAGTATTGTGCTTGTGACAGAAGAACGTTGTGTTGGAAGGTCCATAAATCATCGGACGCCCTGTCCATGCAAAGTGTGTAAACAGCACAGACTTTTGGCAGGATAGATACATATTTTGACATTTTTAGTGGCTATCAAGATTAATAATGTCACAGTACTCCTTTAGTGCATTTCCCTCAGAACTCTGCTTGTTTATAGTACATCTGGCATGTAAATGAATTCCTACCCTGACTCCGTACCCTGGCCCCACTTACTTTTGGCAGCGTTAAAGATAATTCTACTGTCTCACAACTTATCGATCACTAAATCTGTAGGTTCAAGAGAAAGAGATGAAATTTACTGTTTCATGGTTTTCCGAGGAACCAAGCAGAATTCCATTCCTATATTGTGTTGGAAATCCTGTGAAAGAAAGGAGCTGGTTGTTGCTCAAGAAAGGTTGGGATTTCCCTGGAAGCATGGTCGTGTCATTTTGGTCCAATGAATGTAACTGTAGAAGGACTTCATCCAGGCTCAGATCTGTAAGCCACGAGCAAGAGTGAGCCTGAGGAGCGTGAAGAGCGGGGCTCCTCTTAGATGGAATTAACCAGGAGATATTAACTCTGGTTTTTAGAGATTCTCATTACAGAAGACCCCTGGAATTCTGATGAGAATGGATGAAGCTCTAGTTAGAGATTTCTGTCACTTTCAGGTGGGTTGATTAACCTGAACCTCAGAGACACTCAGGCTAGCTTGGCAAATTTCTCCAAAAGTCTAGGAGTAAGAATTGGTCTTAAACACAGGACTGATGAAACCTGATGAAGATTTACAATGCACAGTGTACAGGAGGCTCTACTGAGAAAAAAGCAAAGTATACTTGTTGTTCCCATCAACCATCCCAGGCCAGAGTGTGGTTAAACAGAAAACAAAATATGGAGCAGAAATTTTTTATGGGGCTCATAATTCAACACCCAACCAAAGTTTATTCCAAACTGACTTCTTCTGGAACAAGAAATTTGCAATCTTTTATCACCCTAGTTCTTCCTAATGAATAAAGGCTTATGAAGTCCACAAAAGCATCTTAAAATATTAAATATTCTTAGGAAATACTAAGTACTTAGGATTTTTTCTAGTAATTCCTAAAGGCTTAGAAAAACCTTAAATCCTATGATCCACAAGCCAATTGGTGTTTGTCTCATTTGAAGGAATTTAAGCCTCCTTTTTTTTAAAGTGTCTGTCTTTCTTCACAAGGTTTTACTGGTAATGGTCTCAATAGTGAATCTTGAATTACTAAGTCTCTCTATTTCAAACTAGCTTTCACAAGAGCCAAAGAGATCTTGGTCACGGAAGGCATACTAGTATAAAAAGAGCACTGGCCTGGGAATCAAATGACTTAAGAGATAGAGTTCCATCACTTGGCTGAGTGGCCTTGAGAAGATCCCTTATTTATCTGATGCTTGATTTTCTTCTCTGAATATCAAGAACATTGAATAACATGTCCTTTTAGGTTCCCTTTAAATTTAAAGTTCTACCCTAAAGACCACAAAAAACTACTAGAACTGATAAGCAAATTCAGTAAGGGAGAAAAACACAAGATTAACATACAGAAATCTGTGGTATTTCTTTACACTAACAATGACAAAGCATAAAAGGGAATGTAAACAAATAATCCCTTTTAAAATCACATCAAAAAGTAAAATACTTAGGAATAAACCTCACCAAGAGGAATAAACCTCTTTCATCAAGGAGGTGAAAGACATGTACTGAAAACTACAAAATGTTAATAAAAGAAACTGAAGATGATTAAAAGGGATAGAAAGATATTCCATGCTCCTGGATTGGAAGACTTAATGTTGTTAAAATGGCCATACCCCCCAAATCTATCTACAGATTTAATGAAATCCCTATCGCATTACCCAAGACACTCTTCACTTAACTAGAACAAGTAATCCTAAAATTTATGTAGAACCATAAAAGACCCAGAATTGTGAAAGCAATCCTGAGGAAAAGGGACAAAGCAGGAGGCACAACCCTCCCAGACCTCAGAAAGTTCTACCAAGCCACAGTAATCAAAACACTGTGGTATTGGCATAAAAATAAATACATGGATCCATGGAACAGAACAGAGAGCCTAGAAATAAAGCTACACATCTATGGACAATTAATCTTTGACAAAGGAGTCAAGAATATACCATGAGGAAAAAATTGTTCTTCAGCAAGTGGTGTTAAAGTTGGATGGCCACATGTAAGTCAATGAAGTTAGAACACACCCTACACTATACACAAAAATAAATTCAAAATGGCTTAAAGACTTCGCTATAAGCCATAACACCATACAAGTCCTATAAGAGAACACAGGCAAAACATTCTGACATAAATCATACTAATGTTTTCTTAGATCAGCCTCCAAAGGCAATAGAAATAAAAGCAAAAAAACAAACAAATGGGACCTAATCAAACTTACAATTTTTGCATAGCAAAAGATACCATGAAGAAAAAGACAGCCTACAAACTGAGAGATATTTCCAAATGATGTGACATACAAGGGTTTAATTTCCAAAATCTACAAACAGCTCATACAATTCATTAACAACAAAAAACAACCCATTTGAAAAATGAACAGAAGACCTAAACAAACATTTCTCCAAAGAAAACATACAGATGGCCAATAGGCACATGAGAAGATAATCATCCTAATTGTCAAAGAAATGCAAATCAAAACAATAATGAGGTATCACCTCACACCAGTCAGAATAGCCATTGTTAAAAAATTCTACAAATAAATACTAGAGAGCATGTAGAGAAAAGGGAACATTCCTACACTATTGGTGGGAATGTAAACTGGCATAGCCACCATGGAAAACCACAAGGAGGTTCCTCAAAAAATAAAAATAGGGAGTCACTGCTGTGGCACAGAGTTAAGAAACCAATTGCAGCAGCTCAGATTGCTCTAGAGACACAGGTTTGATTCCTGGCCAGCACAGTGTGTTAAAGAATATGGCATTGCCACAGCTGTGGTGTAAGTCATACTATGGCTTGGATTCTATCCCTGGCCCAGGAACTTCCATATGCCATGGGTGCGACCATAATAAATGGAAAAAAAAAGCTAAACTGAATATAGAGTTGCCACATGATCCTACAATCCCACTCCTGGACATAAACCAAGACAAAACTATGATTCAAAGAGAAACATGCACATCTGTGTTTATAGCAGCACTATTTACAATAGCCAAGGCATGGAAACAACCTAAATGGCCATCAACAGAGGAATGGATAAAGAAGTTGAAATATATATACACTCGATGGAATACTACTCAGACATAAAGAAGAATCAAATAATATCATTTGTAGCAATGCAGATGGACCTAGAAAGGATCATACTAAGCGAATTAAATCAGGATGAGAAAGACAAATACCATATGATATCACTTACATGTGGAATCTAAAATACAATGCAAATAAACCTATCTATGAAATACACACGGACTCACAGACACAGAGAACAGACTTGTGGCTGCCTAAGGAGGGGGAGTAGAGGAGGAAAGGATTAGAAGTTTGGTATTAGCAGGTGCAAGCTAGTATATACAGGATGGTTAAACAACAAGGTCCTACTGTATATGAAGGGAGCTATATTCAATATCCTGTGAAAAACCGTAACAGGAAGGAATATGAAAAAGAATATATACGTATAAATGAATCAATCACTTTGTTGAACAGGAGAAATTAACAACATTGTAAATCAACTATACTTAAATAAAAATTTTAAAAATAAATTTAAAGTTCTATACCTCTGGTCTTCTGTTAATTCTGTTTCCTCATTTGAAAAATATACAACAAATGAGGCAGCCAGTATCTATCTGGCTACCGTGCTTGTTTCAAAGGATATTTTGAAAAATATGTAAAATCCAGGAGGTAGTAGAGCCCATATATTCTAGACCAAATTACAAGCCAAGTATCATGCTATGTGTACATTTTTATACATAATATATCAAAGAATCTGGCTAATATTAAGTGGACTATGTCGTTTACCTACCATCTTGCTCTAATCTCTAAACTACAATGTTTCTTTACAAGTCACCGATTCTTCCTTGTGTTGTAATAAGGAGTGGGAATCAAAACTATGCGTAAGGATGTGAAATTCAATCTGCTGAATGCAAAAATACCAGAGTGCACAGTGTAATTATAATGTGTATCAAAAGACAACTGACAAAATTTGTACATCATGGATCCAGCAATGGAGAGAGTCCCTTAAATTAGAATTGTAAATTTTTGTCCATGAATAAATCCTTAGACTTAGCACATATTAAATTAATGTAGGGTGTGTTTTTTCCCTACCTCAAAAAAGCATGGGTTTAAGCTGAGAGAAACCGAGGACGTAGTTTTATTCAATGCTCTCATTTTGAAAGCTAACGGAGACTTGGGATGCTTAGTGTTGGAACAGGATTACATGACTCTCGTAGTAGTGCCGGGACTCATATGCTATTCTTTTGATCCTCAGCCTGCTGTTCATTTAGTGACAGAAGGGTAGGAGCAAGGAGTACTGAAAGGAAGGACAGAGTACTAGTTTTTATAATAAACCACAATTTTGCTTCTTTATGATCCAGTCGTCTTTGAAGCTCGGCTAACACCAGCTATTTTCCTTTTTTGTCCTTTACCTGGTCCCTAGAGCACTAAAGAAGGAAGCGCTGTGGTTCCCAGTGCAGCAGCCCTAATTCCAGCATTAATGGGTTTCCTGGGACAGAGTGCAACCACATCACAGTCTGATATTTAGATGAGTCCACTGGGTGCTCCCAACATTCTATCATTAAAATCACTAAGAAATGTCTAGATTTACATTGAAAAGACTTGCAGTAAAGCCAAGTGTTGGGATGAGCCAGAGGAAGCTCAAAGCCTCACTTCTCCCTTGACTTCACGGTTTTAAAAATGAAAAGAAACCACTGGAGGATGGATCTATACTTATGATTTTTAGAAAAAAAATACAAGCTGTTTACCAAAACACAGCAATTAGATAAATTCTTCTGGTTGCATCTACAGGCTATGAAACATATATTTAAATTCAAAACTAGACAGAAGCTTTTTCTTTTAAAGTAATTATACCTTCCTCTGTTCCTCTGCTCTTGGAGCCAAAGTATACCTGATAGGACATTACATAAGGATACTCTGTATGAGGCGGAGATTTTGCACGGTCAGAAGGAGCATTTTCCAAATGAAGAATATTAAAATCTTAGTAATTAAAAAAAAAAGGAAGGAAAGATTGTCTGGTAAGCGTGGGACAGTGACTGTAGTTTTCATTTTCACTTCATGATAAGTAAGGGTCTGAGATAGCTAATTATTATCCAGGAAGTATAATTAAAATATTAGCTCATGAAGAGTGATTACAGAATGCAAGCCTACACAAAACTGAACACTTTGCTACACACTGAGATTTGAAAAGTTACTATTATTATTGCTAGAATGATAAGACGACATTACATAAATAGGTTCAGTGGGTCTCTGTACTTTCAAATGTGGTTGTGTACTGCCTTTCATGGAGAAATTCTAATGTAACACCAGGTCATTGGAGAAAATTTCTAGTATGCTCAAAATGTTAAATACTGTCATCATTACCGTCCACTTTCACAGTCTCCAGAACGTTAGCATTTTTTGCATTGTGTCTACTCTAGGATCTTGCCTATACTTGCAAATTTTTATAAAGTACCCATTAAAGGGAATTATACAAATTTGTAAGACTCCATTGAGGAAAAAATAAGGTGGGTTTGACACTCAGATATTGCCTTTTTTTGGTAGTTACAAAGTGAATGGAAGCACATTAGCAGATTAGTTCTCATAGAACTCTGGAGAATCTCTTGAGAATCACCAGGTATAGCAAGAAACAAGAGGGAAATGTAGGACTGGAAACCAAAGGGAGATCAATAAATATGAGTTGCAGACTACTAAACCAAATTTAATTCATTCAAAATGGTGCTTAAAAAAAAAAAGGAAAAACTAATTACTCCACCTTTGACAACTGCTAGGACACAAAATTATTGTGAAAGATCATAAACAAAGAAAAAGACTTGTCTTTAATAGCTGCTTTCCTGTACATACTAAAATATCCAACTAATAGTTTGGAGAAAATTCTTGTTTACAGTAGAATTTCAGTTATAAAAGCAGAAGACATGAGAGAATTAGAAAATCACTATTTAAATAAGTCTATGGGGAAAGTTTATAATGAATGGATTAGTCTAGCATCAGAGGAGGCCACCGCAATGTCATATCATCACTAAAAGGTCAGACATCGTGAGCCTCTTTTTCTGACACAATGGGAAATACACAATTCTACCAATGAAAATTTTTTGCCCATGAACAAGAAAAAGGTCTGAATTTAAATGAATGTATGCGACCAATAATTAATGTTAAATGAAGTATGCAAAGAGCCAAATTCAGAATTTGAGATATTCATTAGGATAAAATATCTAATTCCTACCAGTGAATGACATGAACAAGTCTTAAGAGACCTATCGACCAAGCACAATGTGTGATACTTGCTTGGATCCTGATTTAAACCAAGCAACTCTCAGGAGACATTTTTTGAGACAATCAGGAAACATAAGCAGAGGATAATGCTGGAGAAAGTCATTGAGAGGATGTGACCACAAGCTGACCCAAAGCTGGACCCCAGCAACCAGAGGTTCCTTTCCCCCTCCCTTGTCCTCAGAATGTATATTCCGCCCACTGTTCACCTACTAGATGACACTTCAAGGACACAGCCTTGAGAGTATTGTGTTATGGAGACGACCTGGACTATGTACGTGACTGAAGCCCACTAAGACCCCTCTATAAACTTTTTAGATTTCTGGCTAATGGGTGTAGAGATCTACTTGTTTTTGAAACTGCCCAAGACAAGCTTCCTATATAAGTTTTCTTGCTTATTAAAATTGCTATCTACTAATCTGGAGTGGTCTGCTTCTTTCTTGCCCTCCACGTGCAGAGGGAACATGGAGAAACTCTGATTTCACCTGGGGAACTCTAAGGTTTCAAACCAAGAACTAGATATTAGATGTTAAGGAATTAATATTAATAGTTCTAAGAGTGAGGATTTTTTAACATGTCATTATCTACTAGAGGTATATACTGACCCATAGGTGAAATTATACAATGTGTGGTATTTTACGTGTTCCTCAATGGAAGAAAGTAGGGTGGTATGAGTTAAACTAGAATACAAAAATATTGATAATTATTGAAGCTGACTTATGATAAATGAGAGCCGATTAAAATATTCCCTTATTTTTTAATATTCTTAATTTTTACAATAAAAATATTTAAAAATATTGCTTTAATTATTATACACTAGGAAATCTATAAGCAATGATAAGAATTACATATCTAGTGAAGAAAAAAATGTGGGTGAAACAATGAAAGATTTGTTTCTCGGTGTTCTGATTTTTTCTGGTTCATTAAAAGAATTTAATCTAGTCATATTCTAAAATAACAAACAGGGTACTTTTAAATTCACTACCATCCAAATGAAATTTTCTTGGCAATATTAGTATTTAATAGGACATCTGATAGATTCAGTTTTACCATAAATATTCACTTCTGTGGTGAGGCACAAAAAAAGCACAGAACTTGAGCCATCAATTAAGTCTTATCTCCATGCCTTACTATTAATTGTTACTTCTCTATATCTACTTCTATATCCCTTTTGTGTATGTGAGAGTCAAATCAGATGTACTATGTAAAGTACTCAGGCATGCCACAATAGCAATTACATTTAAGTTTTCCTATAGCACCTCTATGTTTCATACACTATTTTTTCACTTTATGAAAATTCAATTGTAAAAACACTTTTCAAAAAGTATATTGTGTATCAAGACAAAATGTTAAAAGGCCAAAAGACACATTTCTAAAGCTCAAACACAATTTAAAGTCTGTTCTTACAACATTCATTTTTCTCTTTAAACCTTCATGCATTTCTCCTAAAATACAAAGCAAAATCTCCCCCCCCAAAAAAGTTTTATAAATTACATTCTGCCTTATTTTTATCAGTAAAAAAAATTACATTTACATTACACTAAAACCTGGATTTAATCACTTGCACTTTAAGAGAGACTATATATAATGTATATTAGTGAACAATTGCCAACATTCAGACGTTAAGAGAATTTAACACAGCCCCTTTTAGATAGGTATCAATTCATCTAAGACATTATATGAGCAACTATACAAGACAAATAACAAAAATTCACTATCACTACCAAATATTTCAAAGGAGCACTGAGTTTTTTAACGCAAATCTTTGATCGTGGTGGTATATTAGGCAGACATAACAACAGCAATTAAGGCACCCATGAATATCCTTAATGCTGGGAACTACAGAGAAGTAGATAAGAACCACAACACAAAAACAATACTGTTTCGATGGAAAGATATACCATGCTCTTGGACTGGAAGAATCAATACTGTAAAAATAACTATACTAACAAAGCCAATCTACAGATTCAGTGCAATACTTATTAAATTACTAGTGACATTTTTCACAGAACTGGAACAAAATATTTTAAAATTTGTGTTGAAACACAGAAGACCTCAAATAGCCAAAGCAATATTGGGAAAAACAACAAAACAAAACAAACAACAACCACAACAACAACAGAAGTAGAGGACTTAGGTCCCCTGACCTCAAGATTATACTACAAAGCTACAGTCATCAAAACAATATGGTACTGGCATAAAAACAGAAATATAGATCAATGGAACAGGATAGAAAGCCCAAAAATAAAACCAAACACCTATGGTCTACTAATCTATGACAAAAGAGGCAAGAATATGTAATAGTTAAAAGATAGCCCCTTCAATAAGTGGTGCGAAGAAAACTGGACAGCTGCATGTAAAAGAATGAAATTAGAACACTCTTCTAACACCATACAAAAAACTAAAAATAAAAACCTAAACATAAAGCCAGATACATAAAATTCCTAGGCAGGAACACTCTCTGACATAAATCACAGCAATATCCTTTTGGATACACCTCTTAGGATAATGAAAATAAAAGCAAAAATAAACAAATGGGACCTAACTAAACTTAAGAGCTTTTGCACAGCAAAGGAAACCATAAACAAAATGAAAAGAACACACAAAATGTAAGAAAATCTTTGCAAATGAAGCGACTGACAAGGGATTAATCTACAAAATATACAAACGTCTTAAAAAGCTTTATCAAAAAAAAAAAACCCAAAAAACTCAGAGTTCCCATCACGGAGCAGTGGAAATGAACCTGACTAGGAACTGTGAGGTTGTGGGTTCGATCCTTGGCCTCGCTCAGTGCGTTAAGGATCTGGCATTGCTGTGAGCTGTGGTGTAGGTCACAAACGTGGCTCAGATCTGACGTGGCTGTGGTTGTGGTATAGGCCAGCAGCTATAGGTCAGTTTGACCCCTTGCCTTGGAATCTCCATATGCCACATGTGTGGTGCTAAAAAGAAAAAAAAGGAGGCAAAGATTGATAATTTACAGGAAACACTGAGCAAAGAAATACAAGCTGTAAAAATTAAACAAGAAGAGATGCAAAATACAATCACTGAAATAAAAAATTCCTTAGAAGCAGCCAACAGTAGAATACAGGAGGCAGAAGAACGAATCAGCGAGGTGGAGGACAGATTAGTGGAAATCACTAATGTGGAAGAGAAAAGAGATAAAACATTGAAAGGAAATGAGCAGAGTCTCAGAGAACTCTGGGATAATGTTAAACACACCAACATCCGTATCATAGGGGTGCCAGAGGGAGAAGAGAGAGAGAAGGGGACAGAAAAAATATTCGAGGAGATTATAGCCGAAAACTTTCCTAATATGGGAAAGGAACCACTCACTCAAATCCAGGAGGTACAACAAGTACCATATAAAATAAACCCAAGGAGGAACACCCCCAGACACATATTAATCAAAATGACCAAAATTAAAGACAAAGAGAAAATACTGAAAGCAGCTAGGGAGAAGAAACAAATGACATACAAGGGAACCCTGATAAGGTTATCAGCAGATTTTTCAGCTGAAACCCTGCAGGCCAGAAGGGAGTGGCATGATATACTAAATGTGATGAAAGGGAAAAACTTCCAACCAAGATTACTTTATCCAGCAAGGCTCTCATTCAGATTTGAAGGAGAAATCAAAACCTTTACCGATAAGCAAAAGCTAAGAGATTTCTGCAACACTAAACCAGCTTTACAAC
>PVHT020004944.1:25971881-26026429 GCA_004024745.2 Catagonus wagneri
GCAAATTGGTGCAGCCACTGTGGAAAACAGTATGGAGATTCCTCAGAAAACTCAAAATAGAATTACCATTTGATCCAGCAATCCCACTCCTGGGCATCTATCCAGCAGACACCATGACTTGAAAAGACACCTGTACTCCAGTGTTCATTGCAGCACTCTATGCAATAACCAGGTCATGGAAACAACCTAAATGCCCATCGACAGAAGAGTGGATAGGGAAGATATGGTACGTACACACAATGGAATGTTACTCAGCCATTAAAAGGAACGAATTACCAACATTTATAGCAACATGGATGGACTTAGAAATTATCATGCGAAGTGAAACCAATCAGACAATTGGACAGCAACACCCAATGCTACCGCTTACATGTGGAAACTAAAAAGACACAATGAACCTTTTTACAGAACAGACAATGACTCACAGACTTTGGAAATCCTTGGTTTTTCAAATAAGACAATCTGGGGGGTGGGGGGATGCACTGGGGGTTTGGGATACAAAATCTGTAAAATTGACTTGTGATGATTTATGTACACCTATAATTGAAATAAAATCCATTAAGAAAAAAAAATTGTAAAAATGGGCAGAAGATCTAAATAGGCATTTCTCCAAGAAAGATGGCCAAAAAAAAAAACATGGAAAAAATGTCCAATGTTGCTAATTATTAGAATGAAATATTTTAAAATTTGTATGGAAACACAAATTTTAAAACTACAATGAGGTATCACCTCACACCAGTCAGAATGGCCATCACCAAAATGTCTACAAATAATAAATGCTAGAGAGGGTGTGGAGAAAAGGGAACCCTCCTACATTGTTGGTTGCAATGTAAGCTGGTGCAGTCACTACAGAGAAGAGTATGAAGGTTCCTCAAAAAAGAAATAAAGATAAAGAAAAATAGAACATATGGTCCAGTGATCCCACTCCTGGGCATCTCTCCAGAGAAAATCATAATTTGAAAATATACATGTATCCCAATATTCACTGCAGCACTATTAACAATAATGAAGACATGGACGCAACCTAAATGTCCATCAACAGATGAATGGATAAAGAAGATGCAGTGTGTGAGTGTGTGTGTGTGTCTGTGTGTACTTAATGGAATATTACTTAGCCATAAAAAAACAAAATAAAATGGATGGACCTAATCATACTAAGTGAAGAAAGACATAATTATACTAAGTGAAGAAAGGCAGAGTTAGACAGTATCATATGAGACCATTGTGCATTTTTTTTGTCTTTTTTTGCCTTTTCTAGGGCCACACTTGTGGCATGTGTAGGTTCCCAGGCTAGGGGTCTAATCGGAGCTGTAGCCACAGGCCTACGTCGCAGTGACAGCAATGCGGGATCTGAGCCGCGTCTGCAACCTACACCACAGCTCACGGCAACGCCGGATCCTTAACCCACTGAGCAAGGCCAGGGATCGAAACCGCAACCTCGTGGCTCCTAGTTGGATTTGTTAACCACTGAGCCACCACGGGAACTCCTAATTGTGTATTCTAACAACTATACAAAAGAACTTATCTACCAAACAGAAGCATACTCATGGACAAAGAGAACAGACTTGTGGTTGCCAAAGGGGAGGGGTGAGGAAGTGAGATGGACTAGGAGTTTGGGTTGGTAGATGCAAAGTATCACATTTAGAATGGACAAACAATGAGGTCCTACTGTACAGCATAGGGAACTATAGTCAGTCTCTTGTGACAGAGCATGATGGAAGATAATAAATGACCTGTGGGAAAAAACAGAATGTGTATATATGTATGACTGGGTCACTATGCTGTACAGCAGAAATTGACACATCATAAATCAACTATACTTTCATAAAAATAAATAAACCTGAAAAAAACTTATTCACAAAACTGATTCACAAAACAGAAACAGACTCAAAAATTTCAGAACCAAACTCACGGTTACCAAAGGGAAAACGCTGGAGGTGGAGGTAAAACGGGAGGTTGGGATTGATATATACACACTAATGGACACATAACAAAACCTACTGTCTGGCACAGAGAAATCTACTCAGTACTCTGTAGTGACCTTTATGGGAAAAGAATCTGAAAAGGAATGGACGTATGTATAACTGATTCACACTGCCATCCACCTGAAGCTAACAACATTTTTTTTTTTTATTGTTTTTCTTTTTGTTTTGTCTTTTTGCATTTTCCAGGGCCTCACTCGCCGCATATGGAGGTTCCCAGGCTAGGGGTCTAATAGGAGCTGTAGCCACTGGCCTACACCACAGCTCACAGCAAAGCCGGATCGTTAACCCGCTGAGCAAGGCCAGGGATCGAACCCACAACCTCATGGTTCCTAGTCGGATTTGTTAACCACTGAGCCACAACGGGAACTCCTGAAGCTAACAACATTGTAAATCAACTATACTCCAGTAAAATTTAATTTAAAAAGAAAACTAATCCAGTTTGTAGATTTCTAGAGCAACATCATGCCACTATAAAACTTTAACATCAGCTGTGTAAGGACTACCAATTACTGTTAGAAGAGATACAGTGCATACGGATACATTTTAAATTATATTCATTTAAGTAAACAATAAACTAACTTATAAAAGATTTGTATAACTTGAAAACTTATGTCTCTGTACAATATCTCTTGAGGGTCTCAAAACTTAATTTAGTAGGCATAATTACTTCCATTTTCCAACTAAATGTATTGAGATCCAGAAACATGCCTAAAGTAACACAGCCAGAATCCAGAAAGGTAGGGTCTCAAACTCAGCCCTCTTGTTGCAATATTTATGCTGTCACATGTTTTATGCTGCAGTTCCATTGACTAGGCTAAGTCTACACTGGGAGAAAACTTTAAGTGCAACATTAGAAAATTCTGTCAACATTTTTTTTAAATCTCATCAGAATATCATAAGAATATACGTCAGAATTTGTGGCATTGAATGGGGACAGTGGCAAACACATTATAGTCATTTAGATGTAATTATGTCACCATCGTTCCTACTCTATCATAGATAATTGAGGTCCCCATTTGTCCTTTTCATTGTCATCAATGTAGACTATATCATCAACTTATATCCTTCAGGTGTGTCCAGACTTATTTTTTAAAAACAAAATACAAACTAAAATAAGAGCCTAAAATCTTTGCCATTTTGAATGGCTGGAAATATTTTGTATATCATTAAAAACATTGGTTATGCAAGGTGTCCATTGTGTCCCCTCCCCAACCCAGGCAGTGGGAACATAGACTCAAAGTACCCTTGATGAGCATATTTTCTCCACTGAATTCGTGTACCAGTGGTTACAATTAGTACAGTTCAGAATTCTAATGCTTTATCAGTGCGAGGATCAGTTCAAAACTCACTGCTACTAAGCTCTTAATTAAATAAGGGAATAAAGAGACATCACAGAGATTTACACAGAAGTTGAAATGTTTCTTAGATAAGCCAAATAGGGGGCCAATATTAGGTGTCTCAGACATATTTGGCCTGCAATTTCTATTCTCACCTCTGAAAGAAGTTTGAAAGAAAAATTGAAGCAGCTCCTTCCTCCTCCCTTCCCCCCCAAATTCTTTTGTGCTCCTTCTAAATAGTTAATAGGAATGTGGTCTTAAGTTTGTGATAAAGTAAACCTGAGATCCCTACCAGCTCTAGGGAATATACAGATAAGATATATAATCCATTTCCCCTATGTCAGGAAAGGCTTTCCAGGCCCTTCCATCTGTTTTGTGCTGTTTTCTTTCTCTCTGCCAAACGTGTGCTGCAATTCCCAACCTGCCAATTCTGTATTTTGTTTTTCATTTTGAAAAGTTTTATTGAAGTACAGTTGATTTACAATGTTGTGATAATCCCTGCAGTGCAGCATATACATGTTATTATACATATACACTCACCCATTCTTTTTCAGATTCTTTTCCAATACAGATGATCACAGAATATTGTGCAGTTTCCTGTGCTATACAGCAGGTCCCCTTTGGCCAAGCATTCCATGTACTACAGCATGTGTATGCCAGTCCCTGCCAATTCTTAAAGACCTTACATCATCTCTTTCCCACAAGGTTTTCCTGGGTCCCCAGCCCAAATCAACATCTCCTTATTATCTGATGCAGTTTGTCTCTTGACTACAGTATTGTATTTGTGTCAACCGTTATCCGTGTCAAAATCCAGATCTTCATTTCTGTCTATATTTACATCTGCATTTCCTATTTCACCTATCTAGAGAGGTTTATTCCCTCCAACTGGGTGCAGTCTAGAATCGGGCACTTACTATTTGTCAAAGTGGATTGAGAGTCAAATAGACTGAAATTGGGAACCATCCCACTTCTTATTCCTTCCAATTGTCAAACGTACTGGGTTCTATGAACCAAATGACTGATTGCTAGACTTACTGAGTCAAGCTCAGGCTGGATATATTCCAAATCGAATCAGTGACGTCATACAGTCAGATTACACACTGCAAAGTGATTTTGATTGAATTATCTAAAATTGTTGAGTGTCTGTGATGCCCACTGCTCCACAGTTACTTGCTTTGGGGCCCCCAGTCTCCAGGTAGAATTTCAGAGGCTCACATAATGTGTTTTTCCACATCATGCTGCTTTCTATGTGAATAGAAGCAAGTTACTTAGAATCCCTGTGCGAAACAGAAACAATAGTATAGTACTTGTAGCCTAGCAACTTCTCAAAATCACTACGTGGTAATGTCTATGGAGTGCTTTGTGCTTGTTAGATGGAGTGGGACTTTGTAAAAGCAAGCCATTACTGGTCATTAAGGCAACACCCACCAGAGCAGGGTCATATCACCCAATATTTGCCATGACTTCAGTAATTCTTTGAAGAGCTAAACTAGTCATAATTGGAAATAAACTTTAATGAGGTGTGTACAGGGTAATCTCAGTTGACCAACACACAGTTACAGCCCTAAAGCTGCCAGTTTTCTTCAGAAAGACAAGACCGACGTCCTTCTCAAGTAACAGTAATGACAATTAAAGCAGTAATTAATACTTGTTAAGAGCTATGTGCCAAGAATGCATCTCAACATTTTTTATGCAATACCTCAATCAATTCTCATAGGAACGCTGTGGAACAGACAATACTTTTATTCCCACTTGATACCTAGGGAAAATGGCACATGAAGAGCTAAGTACACTGATGAAGGCAACACAGAAACTGCAGACACAGGACAGAGATGCAGGCGATCTGATCCAAGGGACAGGATATTAACCACCATCCTTACGCAACTAAAAGAGCAAAGGATGGGGATTATGGGAAGAAGAAAATGATTCCTTTTCACCTTGTTTCCTCTGCAAAATGTTTCATCTGATTCATGGTTTTAAGGTTGGAGGGCACACAAATTACAGATAGGAAAGGAGCTGAGGCAGCTGTGGTGGTTCTCAACCATTTTAGTTCTGGGAAGACTTGCCGCGGTGGCAAGAAGCCTAGGTGCAAAGCCAGGCAGCATCTCCAGTCACCACTGTCTGTAAGGTGATGAGCACACGCTTCCTTAAGTTAGCTCAAGCTGCTAATAGAGCACTTACACAATCATGGGGTCAACCCCATCCAAGTCCAAGTCACCAGAAGTTTCAGCTCTATTATTAACTAGGAAGAGACGCAGTAACAAAATGCATTCTTGCATTCACAAGTTATTCCAGACTGATCTCATTTATTTTTTTTTTAAAGAATTCCTAAACTGGCAGATAAAGAGAATGCCGTGAAATTACAATGCCTGGAATGCAGCCAATGTTTTAGACAAGCTCCTCAAGTGCAAGCTGATTGATATCATAGGAAGATGGATTTGGACCTTGTTGAAGGACCAGTGAGGGCTCATTCATGAAAAGCAAAGCCAATTCAATGGAATCTAAGTTTCAGGACGCAGAATTTTTTCCCTGTCATCTTTCACGTTTCTATCAGTAATTTGGATGAGGAAATAAGAAGACAGCTTATCTTATTTGGGAATTTTAGGAAGCTGGCGGATACCGGAAAGCTGAATTACAGAATCAAAAAACAAAGGGTTTAGCAGGGTAGGATGTAGGACTCAAATGAACAAGACAGAATATCAGCGGGGCTTGACTCATTCTGTGTAGCTGTGGAAAGCAGGACAGAATTGGCCCTTAAAAATTATTTAAAGGCAATTTTCAATTTAATGTGGAAAATACCTTTATTAATTTTTTTAAATGGCTGCAGCCACAGCATATGGAAGTTCCTGGGCCAGGGCTTGAATACAAGCCACAGTTGTGACTTACTCCATAGCCATGGCAACGCTGCATACTTTAACCCACTGTGTGGGGCCAGGGATGGAACGCACGCCTTCACAGCAACCTAAGCCCTGCAGTCGGATTCGTAACTCACTGCCTCACAGAAAATACCTTTATAATAATTGATACTGTTTAAAAATACTTAAAACATTTTAAGAAAGTTGAGGGAGTTCCCTTCGTGGCTCAGCGGTTAATGAACCCAACTAGGTCCATGAGGATGCAGGTTCGATCCCTGGACTCGCTCAGTGGGTTAAGGATCCGGCATTGCCATGAGCTGTAGTGCAGGTCACAGACATGGTTCAGCTCCTGTGTTGCTGTGGCTGTGGCGCAGACCGGCAGCTACAGCTCCAATTCAACCCCTAGCCTGAGAATTTTCATATGCCGTGGGTGCGGCCCTAAAAAGCAATAAATAAATAAATAAATAAATAAATAAATAAATGATTGAATAAAACATTTAGCATAGGAAGTTTTATATTAGAAAATTAATTGCCTACATGCTTCTCATGTTTTGACAGAGCACCGACTGGTACAGTTTTACAAGAGTATGTGATGCACATTTTTTAGTCCAAGTATGCCACTGGAAAAAATTAGGGACTACTAGACCCTCTATAGTTCAGTGAATTTCTTCAAAGAATCAGCTCAAATAAAAGACCCAGCTTAAAGCGTTTTTAGAACTCATGAAGCCAAAAACAGGTACACAAGTTCTAGCAAAATTTTCCACACGACCGCAGCACTGACTGTGTAGGACTATTTAATAAATTCCTTTAGGGAGTTCTCTTGTGGCACAGTGGGCTAAGGATCCTGCATTATCACTACAGTGGCTTGGGCCGTGGCTGTGGCATGGGTTTGATCCCTGGCCCACAAACTTCCACATGTCACAAGTGTGGCCAAAAGAAAAAAATATGTATGCTCCTTTATAGAGTCGTAGCACTCAATCAAGAGAACATCAAGAGGAAACCAGAGGTCAAAGTGACCTTGCTTTTACTTTGCTTGAACTGAATATGCTATTCCTTCTATTGCATACAAGATCCATAAAAAATTTTTGGCTATTTTAAAAATCAGTTTATACTGCTAGAAGGAAAGACAAGAAAAGATAGAACACTTTAGTGATAAGATTTAGCTTCTTCAAGTCTATTACTGCCAACAGATTTTTTTTCTATTTTTAACCTAGGCTATGTAACTTAAGAGATTTTGCTGTCTTGATTTGCTTTCTTTGAAAAGCTGTTGATTTTTTCATTTCTTTGTGAGTCAAATTCTACTAACATTTTTCTATGTGGTTTGAATAATACATGTTAGCATTAGAGTATAAAAAATATAAAGTTATATTTAAAATTACTTGAGTATTCTTGCTACTACATTAGAACTGTTTTTTTAAAGATATACTGTAAGCATCTAGGTATCCTTGTGCCATGGTTAGTAATGATTAATTTTCAAAAACTGGAAAACACGTGTTTGCCCACGGGCAAAAGAGAAGTGATTTCACAGGGTGTACCATAATTGAACTTCGTAAAGTAATTGGTATAACTCCTTCTGCCATCTAATATGTGACCATATCGGTTTAAAATGGTGAAATAAATTCAGACAGTGCTGTGAACACATAACAATGATTCATGCAGACACAAACACACTAGTGCATGCACACGCATTCACAGAAAACCCCAAGCACTTATCTAAATCAGAAAAAATAAATAAGCATCTCTGGTGGGATCAAGATTTCAAGAGGGAACAGGATAAAATCAGAGCTGTTTTGAGCCCAGGCTGCTGAAGGAAACAATGGCATCTAAGGGCTTTGACCTTGCCGAGTAAGGGAAACTAAAAGCATTCCATATGAAATGGGGTTGGGGCCTAACGGGAGATGGGAGAAGTATTGGGAGTTAGAGTCACTGCTTAAATCTGAGAGCTGAACACCACACATCCTCAATTAAAAGAAGCGTTTGTTTTGCATCCTTACCTACAGGTATTATAAATGCTGATAAGAAGAAAAGAGAGACTGACCATCATGAAGGAGATAGTCCTAGGTGCTTACATAATTTATTCAGTGATACCCCCAATATTATCTAAGACAGAAGCTTCAAAACTCAATGATAAAACTATTATTTGTTTGGAGAACCAAAGATACGATGGAGACAATTATAAACCTGTATCATAGAAGAAGGTGGGAGCAAAGAAGAGGGAACAGGGGTTTTGAGTGAAGCTTCAATGGGAAGGAGAAAGTTGGAATGGGACAGAGAAGAAGATGGAAAAGGAAAAAAACAACGGAAGGAGAGAGAGAGGGAAACACACATATCTCTGCATCTAGAGAGGGAAGGAGACAGAACACTATCTTTAAAGCCCTGAGAAGAAATAACAGTTCATAGCCAGTCAGTCACAAATGAGAATAACATTAAAATACATAAAGACATGCAAATAGTAAAAGGGTTAACCATTCATAGATCCTTAAAGATCTACTGAAGTTATATACCAGAGAAAGAATGAGAGATAGTAAGAAGTAATAAGAAATGAAAATGATTTAAAATACTGCTAAATGTCAATTACTATATTCAGAGTAAATGAAATTTTTTCTGCGTATGTGTTCTGAAGTGTTACGTTAAAAATCTTAAGTCAGGAAGGTTACTGAAGTAGTTAAAGCGGGCTTGTTGTAGCTGATAGAACAATTCATATATGAAATACAGATTCACTAGAAATATTTAAAGTTGAAAATTTGTTAAAGTGTAAAAATAACCAAAAAGATTGAGCTTCCAAATAAAGAGAAAACTACATAGGACTTTATCAATCCAAGACAGAGAAAAATAGAAAATAGGAATAATAGTATAAAGGAAAAACTATTCTGATACCTGTGAAAAGAGTAAGGAAGACTTTACTCTGGACTTTTGTAATAGATTTCAAGACTATTACAATAAAGGAGAGAAATCAAGCTCAATACATAATACAGCAAAGACAGGTGGAGAGTCATAGCCAATGAGCAGAGTGAAGGGGCTAGTGGATGGAAATGGAAAATTACTAAGAGGAAACTTTAGGGGTAAGGGGATTCTTGATGGACTGACTTAATAGGATTTTTGTTGAAGTTAGTCCAGGGTAATCATAGATCAAATACAGAGGATGAAGAATTTGATCAAATCCGAACAGTGATCATTGGTTGGGATTCCTACCAAACTGACTTGGCAGAATTCTTGCTAATCCTGAACTAGGCGGGCCAGGGACAAAGTCCAAGCATGAAGGCCAGTTAAAAAGAGTTCAGAGGAACCTGCCTAAAGTTTGGGCAAGGGGAGAGCCTTTGTTGGGAATAATAATAATAATAATAATAATAATAATAATGGTAAATAAAGATAAAAATCATATAAGCTAGACAAAATATTTTAATTGTCACAATAAAAATGCATTAAATTCACCTCTTAAAATACCTATTATCAGATTATGTTAAAATTTAGCTACAATAATAATTTTGAGAGACTCAGATAAGCAGGAAGTTTGAAAATAAAAAGATGGCAAACACCTTCCTAGCAAATGGCAAAGATAAAGAAAGAAGAGACCCTCATACTGAGCGAAGTAAGTCAGAAGGAGAAAGATAAATACCATATGATATCACTAATATCTGGAATCTAATATACTTCACAAATGAACCTTTCTACAGAAAAGAAAATCAAGGACTCGGAGAACAGACTTGTGGTTGCTAACAGGGTAGGGAAGGGAGTGGGATGGTATGGGGGTCTGGGGTTAATAGTTGTAGACTGTTGACTCTGGGATGGAAAAGCAAGGAGATCCTACTGTACAGCACTGGGAACTATGTCTGACCACTTGTGATGAATTCATATATGCATGTGTAACCCTGTCACCACGCTGTGCAGCTGGCTATAATGGAAAAAATAAATTAAAAAAAGAAAGAAAGATGTTAGAATAAGTTATCAGACAAAGTAGAATTTAAATAGAAAAACACTAATAGGTCAAAGGAGGGACACTAAAAAACGTTAAGAAGTTACAGAAACCGTGAAACTGAATGTATGTGACAACAAGGGTGGACCTAGAGATTATCGTGCCAACAGAGAAAGACAGGTATCGTATGAAAGCGCTAATATGTGTAATGTGATAAAAGATGATACAAGAGAACTCACTCAGAAGGCAGAAACAGATTCAGAGATTTCAAGACCAGACTTATCATTATCAAGGTGAAAACAGTGCAGGGAGTAAGAGGTTGGAAGGTCGGGATTCTATATAAAACAGATGGTGATGGGGACCTGCTGTGTGGCAGAGGGGGTCTATCGAGTGCGCTGTGATGACCTATATAGGGAAATAACCTGAAAAAGAATGCATATATGTGTGTGTGGTAGATTCACTTGATATTAGCTGTGCACCTGAAATTAGCACAATATTGTGGGTCAGCTATACTCCAGTGCAGTTTTTTTTTTGTTTTTTGCTTTTTTCTTTTTTTTTAGGGCTGCACGCATGGCATGTGAAGTTCCCAGGCTAGGGACTGAATCAGAGCAGCTGCTGCTGGCCTACACCACAGCTACACCGAACCCAAGCCGTGTCTGCAACCTACACCACAGTTTACAGCAATGCCAAATCCTTAACCCAATAAGCAAGGTTGGGATTGAACCTGCAACCTCATGGATACTAGCTGGGTTCTTAACCCGCTGAGCCACAACAGGAAGTCCCCAGTGAAGCCTACTTTTTTTTTAAAAAAAAGAAGAATAAAAGAAGTTGGGCTAAATTAGACCTACACCAAATGTTGCTCTGGATACATTGAGCTTAAAATTAAGCCTTGAAATTATCAAATGGATATCGAGCAATTTAACTACATGCTGGAACAATATCCAACAATATCTGATGAAATGTAACAAAATATGCCCCCACGACAGTGTAAAATTGACAGCATTCATTCAATATCCATAAAGAAGTTAGTAGGCATTAAGAGAAAGCAAGCAAACACCACCTATAACCAGTATCTAAAGCAATCGATTAAATAGAACAGAAATGAAAGAGATGGCATAATCGGGAGAAAAGATGGTCACACAACTTCCCTGAGATTATTTCTTTATCCATTGAAATTGGTAATCATGGCAAAAGAACAGACACATAGGTCAAGGGAATAGAACAGAGAGCTCAGAAACAGATCCGAGTATGTCCAAATTATTTTTTACGAAAGTACAAAGGTAACTTATTGGAAGAAGAGCAGTCTTTAGCAAAACGGTACTGGAGTGATTGGCTATCTATGGGAGGAAAAAAGCCTTGCCCTACCCTTCACATCTTATACAAAAATTAATTCAGAATGGCGAAGTGGACCATAGACTTAAATGTAAAACATAAAACTAAAAAAAAAAAAAATCGGAAAAACATTACAGGAGCTCATTAGGGCTGGGCAAAGATTTCTTAGGCTAACACCGAAAGCACAATGCATAAAAGGAATCCAGATCCTTCAGTGGACTTCATCAATATTAAAAACTTTGGCTGTGAGAAAAACACAACTGAGAATATAAAAAGACAAGCTACAGACAGGAGAAAATATCTGAAAAGTATATATAATTAGTATCTAAAACATATAAAGAACTTCCAAATTTTCAGAGTAATAAAATAACTAGAAAATAGACAAAATTTATCAACAGACATTGCAAAGAAGAGGACAAACAGATGACAACTAAATACATGAAAATGTGTTCGGTATTACTAGATATTAGGTAAATTAAACTGAAAACACAATGAGCTATCACTACTCATCTATCTGGAAGGCTAAAAAATAATTTAAATGACAACACAAAATGTTAGTGAGGATGTGAAGAAACGATCACTCATACATTACTTGTGGGAAGACAAAATGGTAAGGCCACTCTGGAAGATAGTGTGGCAACTTTTGAAATTCAATACTCAATGTTCTGTGATAACCTACGTGCAAAAATAATCTGAAAAAGAATGGTTGTGTGTACATGCATAACTGAATCCATTGGTTGTACAGCAAAAATTAACACAACATCGTAAATCAACTAAACTTGAATAAAACTTTAAAAAATATTTTCAAAACTATACTTGAATAAAACTAAAAAAATAAATAGAAAAAAATTTCTTAAAAAATACTGCAGTCACCATTTCATAGAGTAGTTGTCTCTTAAGCATTTGTCTCAGAGGAATGAAAACTATACACACAAAAATACCCTACACACAAATATTCTATAGCAGTTTTATTTATAACGACCAAAAGCTACAAACAACCCAGATCTTCTTCAAATGAGTGAACAGTTCACCTGTGGTATATCCACATTACGTAACACTCCTCAGTAACAAAACAAGGAAACAAAAAAATTTATGTACAGAACTTGAGGAAATGTTCAGAGAATTAGGCTGTGTGGAAAAAGCCAAACCCAAAAGGTGTAACTGTATCATCTGACTTATATAATGTGCTTGAAATGCCAACATTTTTTTTCTTTGTAGGGACACTCCTGTAGCATACTCAAGTTCCCAGGCTAGAGGGTGAATCAGAGCTACCACTGCCGGCCTACACCACAGCCACAGCAACGCCAGATCTGAGCTGCATCTGTGACCTACACTGCAGCTTGCAGCAATGCCGGATCCTTAACCCTCTGAGTGAGGCCAGGGATGCAGCCTGCATCCTCACAGACACTAGGTCAGGTTCTTAACCTCTAAGCCACAATGGGAACTCTATAATGCCAGCATTTTAGAAATGCAAACCAATTACTGATTGCCTGGAGGGCAGCAGGTGGGAAATGAATTAGACTATAAAGGGGCAACTAGAAGATCCTCGAGGTGGTGGAATAGTTCTATAACTTGACTGCATCCATGCCAATATCCTGGCTTACCACTAAGTAGGGTCTTTCTGCATGATTTCTTACAACTACACATAAATTTAGTTATCTCAAAATAAAGTTTCATTTTTAAAAAGTGGAAAGTTCTCATCACCCATGGCATTTAGTGGAGTCACCAGAGGTGTCACACTTTACTAGCAGTGAAAAGTCTCCGCATCTGCCTTTATAAAAATCTTAAAAATAGATCTTCAGGGATCAAAATGATGAACAAGCACCTTAAAGGCCACTAAAAATAGCACCCAACATCCCTTAAAGACAACCAATTCTAGATATTGACAATATATTATTCTCTACTTTCAGCATTTTGTAAAACTTTACCACCCATGCCTCACAGCAGAAAAATGTGGTTCAAGACCATGTGAAATACTAGTTAATAAAATAGTATGAATGATGGCAATGGCATAGAAAAATGTTTAAAAAGTGACTGTAGGAGTTCCTATTGTGGCTCAGTGGGTTAAGAACCTGACAGTGTCCATAAGGGTGTAGGTTCAATCCCTGGCCTCTCTCAGTGGGTCAAGGATCTGGCATTGCTGCAAGATGTGGTGTAGGTCACAGACACGGCTCAGATCTAGCATTGCTGTGGCTGTGGCATAGGCCAGCAGGTGCGACTCCAATTTTATCTCAAGCCAGGGAACTTCCATATGCTGTGGGTGAAGCTGTAAAAAGGAAAAAAAAAAAGTGACTATAACTATGTATGCTATGCATTGCTATAACTATGTAAAGTTATTTAAAGGAAAACTTTAAATATAATGAGAGAAATGGAAGACAGAAAAATGCATTTAAAAAGAGAACCAAGGAGACCTGGAATGAAAGAGGGAAGTCAGGTAGAATGGTAAATAGAAGTATATTTTTCTCATTTTTAAACTTATTCAAAAGATTATTAATGATTTAAAACAAATTTTAACAGTGGATTCGGAACTCATAACGTATACAGAACAAAGCATATGACAAAAATACATGGGAAAGGAAATGGAAGCGTAGTGATGATATAAGGGTCTTAAATTATAAAGTGGAATAATTTCATTTGATAGTAGATCCTGAAGTAACCACTAAAAGACAGCATAAAACAACAAAAATAAAAATTAGTAGCGATAAAACGGAATGTGAAAATATATTCAACTAATCTGAGAGAAAAGAGAAAATAGGGGGAAATCAACAAATAGGCCAAACAGACTGTAAACAGCAAATTTAAATCTAACCATATCAATAATTATGTTTTAATGTAAAGAGTCTAAACAGGCCCATTAAAAAAAATGGTATTGTCAGACTAGATTTAAAAAATAGAGTAAAATAAAAATTTAGACTGTCTACATGAAAACATGATGGAACAATACATACCATCCAAGCACAAAGCATAACACACACCCTACCTAACTTTGTGCTTGTAAGATTGTGTGACCAAGTATCTCCTTCAAGGCTGTTGCAGGCGCCCTACGTACCTCACCCGTCCTCACCTATCACTGGTATATGATGTCAAACTCGTTAAGTCCTGAACATACACAGATTTTATTGTATTTACATAACATCTTAAAACACTGAATTACAACGAATGTTAACACTAGCTTGAAGTGGATAAATTTCATAAGGTAAAAGCAGGAATTAATGATTCGCAAACTGTCGTAGAACTCGTAAATAAATTCACGGATTTTTTTTTTCTTTTGAAAAGGACCAAATAAACTATTAGCTAACCTCAAGAATAAAAAAAAAAAATCACTAAAAAAGTTATATACACTTTGATAAAACAGAATATAATTACTTTAAAAATGTACAAAATAACCAACTAATCAGAGAAAACCGTTTCAGAATCGTAAATGACTATTTTGCTTAATCCTAATTAAGATGGAACACCTGAATAAAATGGATATCATGTACATTATGTCAATAGTTTCCCAAATATTGAAGTATATCATTTCTAAACCCCACTTAAATGTGTAAATTAATATTATATTGATATATTGCTTGAATCTTTTTGCTGATGTTGTGTTTAGGAGTATTCCATAATTATTCACAAGTAAGAGTGATCCATAGCTTTTTTTTTCAGTGTTATTCCTCCTAGGGTTTTCTGTGCCCATATAATTTTGACCTTCTAGAAAAGGATTTAGAAGGCTTTCTTGCTTTCCTGTGCTGTGGAATATTTGAACATAGTTGGAATTAAGGATTAAATGATGAAACAAATTCATCTGTTTAGTTCTTTGACCACTTTACTTTGTTTATGATGTAATTCATTTGTTTAGCTTGTCCCTTTCTTCTGGCGCCCGTTTTGGTAAAGTATATTTTCTTAGAATAGTATCTGGGACAAGAGGAGAAAGGTATATGAAGCTGGGGACATTAAAACATCCTGCAGCCATGAAATAATGTTTTAAGACCCTTTCATTTCTACTTACCTGTAACTGAACTCAATCCTGACCTACAACCATAGGTGATAAATTATTTGTCAAATATATAAATGGATTAATAAATGAAATACAAATTATGTATATAATGGATAAGTAAAATATACTGATGAAATCCAGCTAAATTTTTTTTTTTAATATACTGATGAAATACAGCTGAGATTTTTATTTTGGCTGTGTGGAGAATTTTTACATCCACTTAGGATTCCTGGGGAAATGCATGCTTGCTTCAATGTTACACCTGTGGAAATATACTCATTGAATTCCGTACTCTATTCTTGGTGTTGCCCACATTAGGTAAGACATCGTCTGGTCTTTAATAGTAGTCTATCATCAAGTTTGTCATTTTTCTCATTTAGTAACGAGAGAAGTTTGCGATGAACAGTCTTCCCTTTTACATGCTGTGGATGACTTCACTACCCAGTTTTTCATTTTTGTTATTTTATATCCTATTTGTCCCACAGTCATTTGGGTCATCCATGTTCTTTTATTGTGTCCAGGATCCTATAAATATTTATATATTATTTAATTCATTTATGTATTCATTCAACAAAAAGTTATTGTATTTCCAGGGACTGTTCTAGACATCAAAGATGCAGGTATGACAAGAAGCTGACTAGGGGGAACCGCTGGATTTTTCTCAAACCTTACTCAAAGTCTGCTTAAGAGACAGACCTTCAGAGTTCCCACTGTGGCGCAGCAGAAATGAATCTGATTTTGAACCATGAGGCTGCGCGTTAGATTCCTGGCCTCACTCAGTGGGTTAAGGACCTGGCGTTGCCGTGAGCTGTGGTGTAGGTTGCAGACGCGGCTCGGATCTGCTGTGGCTGTGGCCTAGGCCGACAGCTGTAGCTCCAATTGGACCCCTAGCCTGGGAACCTCCGTCTCTGTCCTCTTACTGCTTGCCAAAGGCTTGCTCCAGTGTGACTATGTAAATGTAGTTTCAAGTGTCTGTATTGTCCTGAAGCCACTTTAATGGTAGTGCTAGGAGGTGAGTACATGTCTTTATTTTAATTAAGTTTGGTCTTTTTTTCTTTTTTGGCCACACCCACAGCATGTCAAAATTCCTGGGCCAGGGACCAAACCTGTGTCACAGCAGTGCTAAGGCTGGGCCCCTTAACCTGCTGCACCACAAGAGAACTCCATACATTTCAACATAATAAAAAGTTAAGAAATGTTAAATATACAAAAGGGCCCTCAAGTGATGCTAGACAATGCGCACAGCTAAAGTCCTGGAAAATATATTTATTTTTCTCAATACAGAAGGTGAATGCAAAAAGCACAATAGACTAGGATTTTTGATTGCATGGAGAATTCCAGCTTCCAAATGCAATTACTGCTTTTGTGATTGCTATCTTCTTTTTCCCAGTATTAATTAAAGTTCTTTTTAAGATAACTCTGAGGTAAAAAGAACTGCTCTGTAGTTCAGTTCTTTCTGGCGGTTCTAGAAAAGGTAGCTAACACTGCCTGTCTTCCTCAAAGCTAATTAAATAAATTTCCTGAAAGACTGCTATTCATGCTATAGGCTCTCTTCTGTGAGGTTGCTTAAATCTGTAGTTATTTTCTATCTCCAGCTACAGAAAAAGTCATTTCAAAATCAAATTAACCGGTAATAGTATTCATCGGTGCTTAGATTTCACACACTGCGTTACATCCGGATGGCAAAAGGAAACTCACTGGATCGAGTACATTCTGCCCTAAATGGCAGGGATCTGTGGAGCTCGCTTGGGTTTCCATTACTCAAAGTGCATGTGTAGGAACCCAGAGGTCACTTGTCAACTGCAAAATACGGAGAGAAGGATTTGTTTGGAATTCGAGAATGGGTAAGTTGTTCTTCCTGTAGAGGCTTTTCTAAAGCCTCTTGATCACGAAGTTTAAAATGCTCTGAGACTGTGTTCTATAAGCCTAAAAATGAGCAGCCTTATTGCACAGGTGTCCTTTTTTTTCCTCCAGCATAATCAAAAAAAAGAGAAGGTGGTGCCAGATGCTGGGGTTCGTATTTCCCCCACAGTGACAGCTTTAAATTCATTACTTTATACTTGGCGGAAATATGCACGCTTGCACGTACATTAAAAGATGAAGTATTTTTTGGAGTTCCCATTGTGGGACGGCAGAAACGAATCCAACTAGTAACCATGAGGTTTCGGGTTTGTTCCCTGGCCTTGCTCAGTGGGTTGCGGATCCCGTGTTGCTGTGGCGGTGGTGTAGGCCAGCAGCTGTAGCTCTGATTTGACCCCTAGCCTGGCAACTTCCATACAAAGATGAAGTATTTTTCAAACAAATATAACTCCGTATTTATGATCCTGTTAACTTGTGAAAAGTTTGTATTATTTTATGAGGACATTTTTATAGTTCTTCCTAATCTCTCTAAATTGCTATCAAATATTTGCCTGCCTGATTATATTGCTTTGTAGGCAAAATGGGAATGTAGCTCTTTAACTCATTGGAAGAAGAAATAGAGTGTATATACTTTGTAAATTTTACAAGGCTATCCCATTTGAAATGGACTTGAATTTTAACTTCTCTGCATTCTCTTTCTTGGTCATCACTCCAGATCCTCAGCAGAAACCAGAGGCAGAGTTAGAATCCCTCCTGTGTTGACAGCTGCCTCCCCTCATAGGGTTCAGTACCGAGCTTCTGTTATGTAGATTCCTTTGGTTATTTTGCCTTTTTTTTTTTTTTTTTTTTTTTTTTTTTTTTTTTTTTAGTTTATTTAAGGCCACACGCATAGCATATGGAAGTTCCCAGGCTAGGGGTTGAATCTGAGCTGCAGCTGCCGTCCTACACCACAGCCATGGTAAATAAGGGATCTGAGCCGCATCTGTGACCTACACCACAGCTCACAGCAACACTGGATCCTTAACCCACTGGGCAAGGCCAGGGATCGAACCCGCATCCTTACGGATACTAGTCGGATTCATTTCTGCTGTGCCACAGCAGAACCTCCCTCCCTACATTCATTAAGCACCTGGGGAATATTTTCAAATCCCAGTAGCAATAATTTTCTGTGTGTATGTAGTAAACATCTAAGACAAGTGCAAAGGGCAATGCCACAAATTTCCGTATTCCATCACTTAGCCCCATTGATATCTGAACACTCGGCCTTATCTGCTTCAGCATTCTTAAAAAAAAGAAATCAGACAGATGTGATGCTCCTTGTGCCTTCCTTTTCCTTTTTTTGGTGTATCAAACCACAGAAATAACCCTATAAACGCGTAACTGGTAATGATCCTTCTCATTCACGGTTAGGGTTTCACTCTCTCATCTAGAATTCTTTTGCAGGTATATTCCCTCATACCAGTGTTCCAATGCATTAAGTCTGACACAACACCGTTCCACTCAGTACTGTTTCTGAGCTTTAGACATGTTTGTATAGGCAGCACTGTTTGTTTTTACTGCTACAAAATATTCCATCTCCTGCACACATTATAATTTATTCATCCATTCTTCTTTCAGTGGATACACAGGTCTCCTTATTTTTACTAGCAGCAAAAATACTGCTAGAAATATCCTTGTATTTGTTTTTCTAGGATATATTTTTAAGAGAACTGCTGAGCTGCAGAATATTTGCATCTTCAACTTTAACACATATTGCCAAATTGCTCTCCCAAATGGGTGCATCTTTCTTCTATTAGAAAAACATGACAGTTTTTATTTCTCTGTTAACCTCTCCAGCATTTGCTGAGGTCAGACTATTTTTCCCATTTGATCTGTGTGAAATATCACGCTGAGATTTTAATTTACATTTATTGGACTGCTAATGAATTTAAGCATCTTTTCATATGTTTGTTGGTCATATACGTTTCTTCCTCTTTGAAGTTACCTATTATCTGAATGTCAAAGTCATTGTGTTTCACAACTTCATACTCTAAGGGGTTAAGGCTCATAAATACTTTCTGCAGTAGAATGTCCTTTTTTGTGTACCATGACTATTTATTTATACCTTTTTTTTTTTTTTTTGGCTGCTGCCTGCAGCATGTGGAAGTTCCTGGGCCACAGATCAAAGTGGCGCCATAGAAGTGACCAGCGCCACTGCAGAGGTAACCCTGGATCCTTAACCCACACTATCACAAGAGAATTCCAGAATGTCCTTTTAAATGCCCTTGAAATGTGCATTTTGGAGAGTTTGGGGCCTCTCTGCCTCATGCTATAAGTAAATACGTACCCTTAAAAGTTATCTCAAGCAAAAACAGAAACAGTAACTAGCATCTCCTCGATGCTAAGAACAGATGATCTTCTATCTGGCAGTACTTTTGAAGGCACAAAGTGCTTACAAATGTACTAATTTCTAATGATTTTAAGGTAGGAAGCCGCGATAATGCAAAATCAATTAACAGTTGGCTTGTAACCCATCCCATGATTATCTGTTGGACAGGAATGGTCTCCACCGTGAACAGCCTGTTTACCTTTGGCATCAGGCAACATGGCAGACTTTGTGTCTTTCATACTTATGCTGAAAGTTGGCTCCAGTAACCAAGTTCCAAGTTGGAGAAAGTGGAAAGGAAAACAGGCAAAGTGGGGGCACTCCTGAGTCTATTTTTTGAAATAGTTTCCCATGAAATCTTTACCCAAGAGACTTCTACTTGGACTTCACTGGCCACAACTGTACACCATGGGTCCCCTAGTAATGAACATGGGATATGCATTATCTGCCCCATTTACTGCATATCAGGCTAGTTAATATAGATAGAAATGCATGTAAGGCAAAGAACCTACTTTCAAGTTGCTTAGGCCTAGTGAACTCTTGTTTCAACAATTCCACATTATTAATGTTATAGATACATTTAAATGGATGTGTCCTTACATAAAAATGTAGTTATACTATGTAACTTATAAATTACTTTTCATTTCTCCAACTGTTCATGAACATCAATAGTGCTTCTATGAAAATGTCATAAATATGTTTTTTTAATGGAATTGAGTATTTCCGCAAGTATATAGTTATCTGCAGCAGTTAACATTCTATAAAGATGTTGTGGACACCGAGTAAGTGAATATTAAGTCATTGCTCCTAGAGTAACAGAGTTACTTTACACCAAACCTCTAGGCACGTTTTTGTCAACTGATCAGTACATTTTTGTACTGGGTTTAAGGACATCTTACTTAATATGTATTATTGATTCATTAATATTGAAATGATGGCCAACAGAGCTGTAACTCATGCACGGATGAAGTTTATGTACCACAGGCATTTTCTCTGTGAGGCATATCACAATCTTCTCACATTTTAAAAAACTAAACAGTACTTCAGCACTATGTTTGGAGGCCATATTAAAAAGCAAAATCACCCACAAAGAACAATATCCCCAAAATGTGGTAGTAAGCAAATCACAAAGAGTACTTGTTTACAGAATTGGAGACTCAATTTTTCACCCTTCAAGTGTTTGTGAAAGACCAGGAAAGTGAATTGAGTATTGATTCTATCATTACAAATAAGGTGAATAATGAGGATGAATGGTATCTCTAAAAGTCAAACTACTATCTCTTTTTTTGGTATGAAGAGTCCTTTAATTCGTCCCTCCACTGGAACGCCAAGGAAGTCCATTAGACAGGCTGCTAAAAACTAAACACTGACCAAGCAAAGTAACTGGCTTCACTAACCTAACCACAGAAGAAGATAAGATGCCTAGATCCAGAAATTGCATTCATCACAACCCTCTCTTTATCTTATCTAGACTGTGCTTTGAAATCTTCATTGTCTCAAACCAGCTTTATTCCATGTTGCCAGGGACATGACTCTTCTCGGGTCTAGACCCACATTTTTTCACCTAATCCGGAAAGAAAAGAAGCACTTCTACTTATTTCAAGTTTGAAAACTCCCAAGAGAAGGGCTTGAGAAGAGTGCTGGCTCAGGTCCTAGATTACTGCCTGGCATCGCTTGTGCTGGGGTTTATTACCAGAAGGGTGGGTTGCCTACTTTGGGTTTTGGCAGAAGTGCTGTCTGCTGTCTACTGCATCATCACATCTGTCCACATGTGTTCTTTCTCTAGAAGAATGAACTCCTTAAAAGTGGAAGCCATGTAATATTCACTTTAATTTCCTCATCACCTAACAAAGAGCCTAGAGTTGGTTCTTAACGTCTATTAAATAAACAGTACCAGATTGTTCTCCAGAAGGTGTTTATCCAGAGTCCTGCCAACAATGGGTTTTATCACTTTAATTCAGATTTTCTAGATACTAACCAAGAATTCTTTAACATATATTTGGTGATACATATTAATATATGTTGTATATTAAAAGAGGATCATGCAAGAGGAAAATAAGATTTTAGGAAAATCTTCTATCTGTAAGAGCTTAAATTGTAAAACTCATTTTGAAAGACCAGTCCTTTGAAAAACTTGAAATACCTTAACATCTTACATGGGGGAAAAAATGAACGAAAAAATAAAAAGCAGCACAATACCAGTTGATCTCCTAGATATTTCAGTATTTTCAGCATCCCAAAGAGCTCTAAATAAATAAAAGCCTTACTCTTACATGGGCTTCTTATTTTTGAAACACCATGTGTACAATCAACCCTTGGAAATGTTGGCTTTATCAGCAGGAAATTTTATTAATGGACTGACCTCAAAAATCATTAGTATTAGAATCTCATTCACTATTCCTGCCACTCATTGGTGAATACCCAGGGAAAACAGACCGTTCATGGTAGATCCTACTCTCGTCCAACAAGGATAATCATGAAACACATTGAAAACTTCATTATTAGTTACTTTCACGTTATCACTGCTACCCACATTAGAATCATTAAGAATTGGTACACTCATCCAGCATTTTATACCTTCTAAGTACTCCAGATAGTATCTCATTTGTTCCTATTATCAAGGAGAAGCCTAGCTATTGTTCCTGTTTTGAGATACTATCTTAAGGCCATGTGGTTACTTAATAGCATGACACAGAGAGACCCTCAAATCCTCCTAAAAGTACATTTCAAGGACATTTAAAAGGATATCCTGTAGCTCAATCTATTACGCTTAAGTGGCAAACTTCTTACACATATTCCTTGACAGTAAGTCATCATTTTGCCAGACTACTCTATGGTCTTCAGTTAAAAATAAAAGCATTGTCTAGGCAGCTTTCACTTGAAATACGGTGATTCAGTCATTGTGTGATAGAGTGAAAAGGGCACAGGGATTGAGCTGGAGGACATGGGTTCTTTTTCATGCGTGGGGTTATCAGGTGGGGAATCTTAACAAAAGTGCTCAATTTCCCTGGGCCTCTTTTTATATACAAATGGGGAAATAGCAGTATCTATCTCAAAGGATTCTTGTGAAGACTGAGATAATCCATGTGAAAGATGCTACAGGATTATAAATCATTAATATATAATTACATGATACAATTGCATTTATCTACCTGACCAAATATCGGGGGAAATGCTGCATGAGGGCTGCATCTGTGTCACTTTTATCTTAAAGATCCCTATCAAGATAGATCAAAATAAGGGGAAGGGGGTATATTTGCATGAGAGTAAATGCTAAGCAAATGCTTCTTACAATGATTGTGTAAAAGGAATTTATCTACAGACATGAAAAACCATATTTTTCCATTATTTTAAAGTTAATTGCTGGGGCGATAGAGAAAAAACTTTAAAGAAGCTAAAACTTATTTTTACAAACATTAGGTTCCAATGTCTGTCGCAGGTCCTTGCAGAAGTGTCTCAAGTAACTACCTGAGTATCCCCAACCAATAACGATTATTACCACTACTTTTATAGATTAAATAAATGAAGGCACTGAGAGTTAATAAATCTGCTAAACTCGTTCAGCTAGTATGTGGTTCGAATCCAGGTCTGACTCTCTTCAAAACTTGTTCCCTGGACTGTACTGCCCTAAACCCATTCAGTTGCCTTGGGCCCCTTGCTTTTCATGATGGAAATAATGGAACTCCTTTCTACTTGGCCATAAATAGATGTCACTTGTCATTATGACCGCAGATGCCACTGTTAGTTTGAATTTTCTGGAGCAGTATGTCCCAAAGTGTGTTCCATGGAAAAAAATGGTCCCATGGGAATGCTACACAAATAAAAAGCCACACAGTATAGCCTGCCACAGAGATTCCCAGAATACCAAAATAACGCAAGGGTTCCAAGAGTTCCTACACTAAGGAAATCTGATGAATTTTCTTTAACCCTAAGTGTCTTTTAACCATCCAAGTCTTCCCCTTAACACACAGCACTGATTAACATCCAGGCAAACAGTATTTTATGCACTGGGAAATACTGCGTTAGGACTTTCTGCAAGCAAGTGCTCTCAACTAGGTAAGACATCATTATATGAGACATAAAACTAGCTCACTCTGCAATAGAGTCTGCTGCATTTTTGAAGCCCAGTGGCATCCTCTTTAGGAGGAGAGAAACCAGAGGGCAGTGATAAGGCACATAGTGTTGTTCAGCAAGCAGATGCCTTGGTGAAAGGTTCTGGGCCGTAAGGAGCCTTGGTTCTAAGGGAGGAGCAGCCAAAGTTGAGGGGCAGACAGCTTGTTCCTGAGGATAAATCTACCGCCTTTGTGATTTTTACTTAAGGCCATTCTTAGGCAACTTAAGAAAATATTTTTTCTAATTAGGAAGTAAGTAGGATTTACTATTATATGAACTTGGGATTCCCATTTGGGTATAATGAGGGCCATGCTTGAATTCCGGGGTGATCTTGAACTCGTCCCTCATGGAGAAACTGTGCATTAAGGCCAAAGGCCCTTGTTGAAACGTGGGTAGAGGGCGTGGGTAGATGGTACATTTCTTTGTATCTGAACAAACTTTGCCCAGGAGGGGGAGACAGGAATTGTGCTGTCATCTCTTATAAAATGTCATAGGAGAAGGAAATTTATGGGCCAGGGAAGAATCTGAAGAATGTGCCTCAAACATTCCTTAAAATCCATTGATTCTGAGATAGCAAAGAGTAGAGCAGGGCAATCCTCCAGGGCTCCAAATGTCCTTCATGACACCTAGCGCAGGACCTAGCGCAGGTATTTCCACCCCAGGTAACCTGCCCTTCTAGGGGAGAACCCAGATGGTCCAGTGCGCCTGAGCTGAGCAGACAGCAGTCTTAGGACGCTTGCTTCTACCCATTTGCCCTTTGGAATGTTCCAAATATTCTTTTAGTGCAGCTTTACTAGTCATACAGCTAGTATTTCCATCTCCAGATATAGGATTCCTGCATCTGGCCCTCAGTTAGTTATGACCTGGGGGCTGGGTAGATAAGATGGAGGATAATAACAATGCCTATCATGGTAATTTGCTTGCCTTCTCTTTTGATGCCCTTAGCAGAAAGGCCTGCAGGATGTCACTGCTGGGTCTAAGGCCACCATCCCCAGCATTTATTTGATCTCAAGCCCTTGACCTTCACTCAAGAAAGCTTTTCCTCTCCCCTTGGGCAACTGGTTTTCTTTAACCGGTTTTGGCAGTCGTATTCCATGTTCTGGGAAACTGGACAAGTTAAATAAAAGTTGCTTCACTAGAAGGGTATCTTGGTTCTGCCTACTATTTTTACTGACACCGTTGATTGCAGACTCACGGGCACCAAGAAAGGCTAAGTGTCCAACAACAAACTCAGGATGTGTTCGCCTGCCCTAGAAAGACAGAGATCAGGCCTGACTTCTAGGCTCTACCTCCGACGCCACTACTCAGGAGGCACTAAGACAGTTATTGAAGGAATGAAATAAAGGAGTGTTATTCATTAGTGGTGGAATTTACAGGTCACCCCTGTCAGTTATGTCTCATATGTGGGCAAGGTCAGAGTCTATACCTGCCACTTGGTTCTCTTCTCTTTTGCCCTGAGGTGACATTCCAAGATGAAGCCAGAAAAGTGGTACTGACCTTGCCTGTAACAGAACTTGGCTTCACATCCCAGTACCGTCTCCCGCAGAGATAAAGTGGACTGTCTTAAAACCTGATGACTCATTCTGCCTAGACCGAAGCCAGCTGCATCCCCATTCATACCATCCATTGGGCTTGGCACTCCAAGGGAAATAGTTCGAGTTTTTTTGCTGAAGGAGTAGGGGCTGTGGGGGAAGATAGAGGATAGGATTTCTTTCCCAGCGGGAGCCACTCCCATGGACCACCTTATAGTAGCAACTGGAAGGGAGGTAAAAATTCAGAAGTGAGCTGTGAGGGTTAATTTTAGACGTCACCTTGCCTGGGCCACAGGGTAGCCAGACACTTGGTTAAATGTTATTCCAGGAGGGTGTTTTTAGATGAGATGAACAGCTGAATCAGTGAACTGAGTAAAGCAAGACTGCCCTCCCCAGGGTTGGCAGGCCTCACCCAATCTGTTGAAAGCCTGAACAAAAAAGTCACTCTGTCTTTGAGCTGAGACATCGGTCTTGTTTTGCTCTCGGACTTGGACCTGCAGCTGAGATCATCGGCTCCCTGGCTCTCCAGCATGCCGGTCTCGGCACTTCTCAGCCTCTTTTAGTCATATGAGACAACTGCTTAATATCTATTTTTATCTTTGTATCTAGATAGACAGATAGATCTCTCACTGGTTCTCATTCTCTGGAGAACCCTGAGGATTCCAAGGAAAACAACCCAAAGAGAATGTCATAACAAAGCAAATTTTTAAATCTTATTTATTTGCTTTTTTAGGGCCACACCCATGGCATATGGAAGTTCCCAGGCTAGGGCTCAAATTGGAGCTACAGTGGCTGGCCTAGACCACAGCCAGAGCAATGCCAGATCCCAGCCTCATCAGTGACCTCTACCGCAGCCCACGGCAATACTAGATCTTTTAACCCATTTAGTGAGGCCAGGGATCGAACCTGCATCCTCATGAAAACTAGTCAGGTTCTGAGCCACAATAGGAACACCATTCTTTTTTTAGTAATTACATGAAAAGCACTGCTCTCTAGCACCACAGCCAGTTTTATACAGACCTTCTTGATCCAGAACAAAGTCCTTGGTCTCTAAAAAGTTTACAATACTAGCCTTGCAACTGAAGTGTGAACATAAATCTACTATTTAACCTTAGAAGAAATCAGACATAGACTAAGTATTAACTCTATTCTGGAGGATAATTCATCTTCAGATGACCGAGTCAGCCCTAAATTTGCTTAGGAGTTTTGTCTAGAATCTTCACTAGGAGAACTAATTGTCAAATCCTCTGCACTAAATAGATTTGTGACAGGAATACTGTTCAGGAAAACAAAGGTCATTCACCAAAGGACTTGCAATTCAAAATGGATTCTAAACTGTAACTGGGATTCTTTGGAGTTGCCAGAGCACCAGAAAAAAAAAAAAAAAATACAAAGCAGAGCACAGAAAACAGAAGGAAAATATCTGTGCACTCAGTGGAGGTTAAAACTAAGAGTGGAAAATATCATGGAAATGCAAAAGGTTTCATAAGTTTAGTTTTGGTCTTACGGGAAAATTGCATCTCAATAGAAATAAAAGTAGACTGAAAGGATTAGAAATAGAATTAGACATAAAAATCAAGGTCTGCAAGGTAAAGACACATGAGTCTTAAAAGGAAAGGTGGAAATAGTAATTAATGACCAAGTACTGAAAATGATGGTTGAAATTATTTTACCTTAAAAAAGTTCTCAAAGCTCTGACCAAATAACTGCTTCAGAAATACTTGCTTTTTTCTCCCATAAATATAAACCTCTAGACCTTATCCACATCTGCTGAATCAAAACATCTGGATAAGATCCAGGAATGTGCATTTTAAGTAACACTTTGGTGGTAGTTATTTTATCATTTAAGTACCCCTGATACTAATGCATCTTGCCTTATTGAACCATGTTTCAGTTCTTTATCCATTCATGCTGATGCTTGGTACTTAGGAGTGTATCTTTGATATACCAGAACTTTAAAAACTATGTACCTAGAGCACAGACTTATGGTTACCAAGGGAGGTGGGGTGGAGTGGGATGGATGGGGAGTTTGGGGTTAATGGATGCAAACTTCCCCATTTAGAATGGATAAGCAAAGAGGTCCTACTGCATAGCACAGCAAACTATTAGCTAACCTCTGGGGTTAAATCATGATGGAAGATATAAGAAAGGGAATTTGTGTGTGTGCGTGTGTGTGTGTGTGTGTGTCTGAATGACTGGGTCACTTTGCTGTACAGCAGACATTGGCACAACATTGTAAATCAACTATTCACCAATTAAAAAGAAAATCTATGTTCCTGTACATAAAGGCTAGAACACTTCCTGGTCTACATTGGAATCAGTGTGTCCATCACCAGAAAAGGAGGAGCAGTCCTGGAGAAAAATATCTCCCTTGGAGTTTCTCTTCATTAGAAACTGCCAAGTTTGGATTCATCTTTCTAAGGCTTGGTACCCTCACACTCAGCTTTCACCATCAGCCTCCGTATGTCTGGACAAATTCAACAGGGAATTGCCCTTTGAAAATTAGAGAGATCTTTTGGGAACATGTATTATTTTCACTCATGTAAAGTAAATATACAGCAAAAAGAAATTATTTTCAAGATATAAGGAAACATGGAACTGTGCCAGGGGTCCAGAGAGCTGCCTTTATCACCAGTGCATTCCCGGACCATAGGCAGGCACTTCATTCCTAGTTTGTCAAAGTAGAGGATTGGACTTAAGAATTCTTGGAAAGATCTCTTCAAGTAACAACAAAATGTTTTTTCCCCTGTAAATGCTTGAAATTGATTGAATTTGCAGCTATTAGTTCTGGCAGAAAAGCACTAATTCCCATGTTTCAAAGTTCAAAACTAGCACAGAGAATATATTCTGCAAAGTTTTTAGCCCATATTTAGCATACACAAGTTGCAAAGCATTTTTATGCCTTAGAGGTAGTTTGTATTTCTGAACACTTTGATAGCATAAATGCAGATCCATACCTTTTGAGAGATGCAAGGAATTGCCAAGATTACACTGTGCAAAAACAAATTCGTAAAACAGCATTTGACAAGCAGTTTCACTTCTGTGAATTTCCATCTTAACTATTTTTATTTATAAAACATCTTAAAGAATACTTACTGTAATTATCACTATATGTATTCTTTATGAATAACATCTTGACCCCTTAGTTATTATACTACGTTATTATTAAAGAATCTAGCTTTTATATTCCAAACATCTCACAAGTGTTTTGCCAAAATCATTCCAGGAACTTGGTGATGCCCTATTCTACAATCTGTATGTCTTCTAAATTATCTCTAAACTTCAAGCTTTAAAAGGACAAAATAACTGGGAGACGAGGTTTATATCAGATATTAAATTATCTGGAATGCACAATTGGGAGTAAACTGTGCTGTAAGAATCCTAATCAGATGATCATTCATTCTCTTGCCATAACCCCAACAACCCATCATAAAATATGGGGAGAGGGAAGATTCTTAATTGTTCTATGTAATAATACTGACATTTTAGAATTCATTATTCAGAATTCAAGATTTCACCCCAGTTCCATAGAAGATGACTTAAGTCAAATTCTTTTCACTGATGTTTGGATAATTCACTGTGGGCTAAAGACAAGGAGGTCCATTCACCCTAAAAGCCAGAAAACATTGGTCTTTCACTGAAAGCTTATCTATTTCTTAAATTAAAAAACAATGCTAAGGATATGTATGAAATACTCTAAGTCTTACACAATTTCAGACTTGTATACGTCTAAATTATCGTGCTTCCTAAAATTTTTTTGTTTAAACTTCAAACTACACCTTTCTTTGAAAATTCTACAATAGCAAAACTAGGGCACTGCAAAAATTTCTCTAAGCACAACTGATTACACTCTCTCCTTTCTATAAACTTATAGGAAGTGGGAGCAGAAGCCAATAATCAAGCCCTTTACAGCTGCATCCTTAGCTCACATCATTATTCATTATTCAGTGAGTACGGTGTTACTGGAAATCTTCCTTCTTAGATCGTGAAGGGACTTGGGTTTTAATTTGCACCTGTGCGTATTTCAATAAAGTGATCAACTTCCAATTAGTCAATGCCAAGGTTCAGATTGCACAGGTAGATGAGACTTCCTGTGTACAAGGTATCATCTATCCAGAAGCCACTCTTTCTGTCAACTCTGCCCCCTTGTGGCCAACGTCAGGAAGGTCATAGGGCCAAATGGGAGCAGGCACGGGTATGATTAACAGCAGCAGTTTTTGTTCTACATTGGAAGGCAGGTAGTTATAGTTTACCGAGCTGGGTATCACATATGAATTCAAAAAAACATAATTTCCAATTTATACTCTGCGACTTAGTGAATCTGCAACTTGAAGATGATCACTTAACTTCCCTGAAATTATTCTTCCTCTATTAAAATTGGGCAGGATGGTAGAGGCACAGACCCATAGATTAATGAATCAAAATAGAGAGTCCAAAATGAGACCCACACAGATGTCATCAACTGATCTTTGACAAAGGAGCAAAGTCAATGTTCAATGGAGAAGGGACCATCTTTGTTTTTAAGCCATGATGCTGGACATATGCAGAATAAACAAACCTGGACATGTTACTTATACAATGCAGAAGATTAACTCAAAATGGATCATATACCTAAGTATAAAATGCAAACCTACAAAACTTCTAGAAGAAAATCTACACGACCTTGAATTGCTAATGGATTTCAATAATCAAACACTGAAAGCACTATCAATCCAAGAAGAAAAAATTGGTTATATGTGACTTCGCTAAGAATAGAAACTTCTGTGAAAGACATTGTTAAGAGACAAAAATCAAGCTGCATGCTAACAGAAAACACTGGCAAAAAAAAAAAAAAAAAAACGCTCATGAAAAGACTTACATCTAAAATATAGAATAGGACATAATAAAATTTAATTTGCCTCAATATTAAATTAGGTGCCAATTTTAAAAGTTCTTGACATACAATTGGAATTTTAAAAAGCTTTGATTATCCTGAGTCCATGTCCTCCTCGTTTTAAGAGAAGCTAGCATTATTCATGGAGGGGATAAACAGGATCCCACCGTCCAGCACAGAGAACTATATTCAGTGTTCTATGATAAACCATCATGGAAAAAGAACATTTTTTTTTTCGGTCTTTCGTCTTTTTAGGGCCACACCCATGGCATGTGGAGGTTCCCAGGCTGTGGGTTGAAGCGGAGCTGCAGCTGCCGGCCTGCACCACAGCCACAGCAACACAGGATCCAAGCTGTGTCTGTGACCCACACCACAGCTCATGGGAACGCTGGATCTTTGGCCCATTGAGCAAGACCAGGGATCGAACCCACATCCTCATGGATGCTAGTTGGGTTTATTAACCACTGAGCCACGACGGGAATTCCCTGGAAAAGAACATTTTTTAAAAAAGAATGAGCGTGTGTGTGTGTGTGTGTGTGTGTGTGTGTATGTGTTTATAACCGAATCACTTTGTAGTACAGCAGGTTAATCAAACATTTTTTAATCAACTATTATTCAATGAAAAACAAATTTTAAGAGAAGCTCGGTTGTGTCGGCCACGAGCAGCCTCTGCTCCCTCCTGTGGCAGGGAGCCACAGGATCCGAATCCTGAGCCCGAGGAAAGGCTCAGCTCCCCTCCAAGACCTGAAAGAAGAGGCTGGTCAGGACAGCTCTCCCAGGAGCTGGAACATTCTCTGGAAATCACGCTCCGTGGTCCCACATAAGGCCCAGCTGACCTGAGGCTGGTCCCTGGCATTCTTGTATTTCCCAATTTTCTGAAAGCTGACAGCAGGTTTCCCTGGCTTTGCAGCCACCGCCACCATCACCCCGGATGGGTGGATTTTTGAGCCTCTAAATCACTAAGACAAAGCCCTTCCTGCTTGAAATACCTTAGAGCAGTTTCTGTTTTCCTGACCAAAACTTGACCGATACAGAAATTAGCATCTTGATGCAAAGTGCTACTAATAACAAACATCTTTAAAATGCAGTGAGGTGGCAGCGAGGCGGCCGCTGGAGAGCCTGGTATGCAAGGACCATATGCAGACGGCCACCAAGGAGTGCATGCAGTAACCGCTGCCTTCCACAAGGGGCGCCACCACTGGTCCGCAGGGAAGGGTGGGAGGTCAGGATGCGGGGCTGAGCAAGAAACGCAGGGCAGAAGCCGGCCCAGGACAGGACTGCCGCTTTTCCTGCAGAAATGGGCACAAACGGCAGGAAGGAGAAAGGTTCAGAGAGCACGTCTCACTGCGTTGGAAGAGCTGCTGCCAAGACCAGCAAAACCTTGACAGAAAGCAGACCGTGAGCAATCCCTGGGCATCTATCCAGAGAAAACCACGACTGGAAAAGACACATGTCCTCCAATGTTCATTGTAGCACTCTACACAATAGCCAAGACATGGAAACAACCTAAATGTCCATAGACAGAGAAGTGGATTAAGAAGATGTGGTACATACACACAATGGATTATTACTCAGCCATTAAAAGGAAAGAAATAACAGCATTTGCAGCAACATGCATGGACCTAGAAATTATCATGCTCACTGAAGTCAGTTAGTGAGACACCAACATCAAATGCTATCACTTACATGTGGAATCAGAAAAAAAAAAAAAAAAAGACACAATGAACTGCTTTGCAGAACAGATACTGACTCATAGACTTTGGAAAACTTATGGTTTCCAAATGAGACAAGTTGGGGGGTAGGGGAAGGCATTGAGGGTTTGGGATGGAAATGCTATAAACTTTGGTTGTGATGATTTTTGTACACCTATTAATTGTAATGAAATTCATTAAGTAAAAAAATTAAAAAAAATAAGCTTTGCTTAATCTTGTGGCAAATACGTTGTGCTGCAAATAGATATTTACTCTTCTAAGTCCTCATACACAGGTTCATAAGAAAAAAAAAAAAAAAACGCTTTCTGGTGGTAATACTGGTGAGTATTATTTCATTGCCTCACTCATCCACCTTACTCATCCACTCACAATTCTTAAAGAAACAGCTCCAAAGATTTCCCAGTTTACAACATGTCTGATTCTAAGAGGAATAAATTTATCATGATTCATACTTTTCTGGGAAAGATAGAAAATGACCATCCTAAATGCTTTTGAAAAAGATGCTTAAGGTTACACACCAAAAAAGTATCCCTTGGATCTAGACACACAGCGGATTGTTTTACAACTTGAATTAAATTGTACATTCTTTCAATGATGTAAAATATGTGTTTTTAATGTTTTAATCTCAAAGTAGGAATATTCTTATTATTTGATTACTATCTTCTTTTTCTATATTAAGATGGGCTTCATAGAGTCTGCTCCGTTGATTGCAATTAACAGCCTAACTCTGCTCCATCCCTTCTCTGATCACCCATCCTTTCTCTGATCACTCATCACTGATTAAGTTCAAGTAGCACTGGGCAGAATACGCCTTGGCTCTCTCTCCCCTGCTCAAGTATAATTGCAATGACTGGAAGGACACTGTCACACATCTTGTCAAAATCTCCAGGCAGGGTCCAGGAGATAATCAGGCCCCACAAAGCTTACTAAAACTAACCATGGACCCTGAGAGGGAAACACAGGTTTTGAAAACAAAGGAGGTAACGATAGCAAACTGCCTCAAGCAAGGCTATTATACAGAATATACATTGTGTTCACTGAGGCTGCACAAATTTAAATAGTGTTGACCAAGAAAACACAGAAGGCTGCAAGTAAGAGATTACTCAGAATCATAAGAACTGCAATTTGGGAGACACAGATTCAGGCCAACAATAAGAATTGTCTGGCGAAGAGAAAGAAGGGCTTATGAAAGCAAAAGCCATGAGTGTGTACTCTGACACACACACAAAAGAAATATTTGTCTTTAATGGGTAGGTTGTCATGAGTTATTTAGGGTAAGATTTCTTTCAGTATCTTGGGTTTCTTGACCATTGTGCAGATGTTCTGGATGCCTGTGTTCAGATAATAAAGTCAAAAGTTCATTCCATTCGAGCCGAGATGTGCATTAAGTCATAATTCCTCGGTGGCCTCCCAGCTCCATTTAAGAGAACTTTCCTATCAGTATCATCTCTATTTTGATTGTCTTTTCACGATGGATAATATGTTAAGAAAACCTTCTGGTGGCAGCTGGTGACACTGGAGTTCAGTCTTCCAACAAGAAAGGATCATGGGGGATGATTCAGCAGGTGGTGCTGGGTGGCAAAGAGGCATGAGGAAATTAACACAAACCGATAAAGCGCTGACACGCACCCCAGAGCTACAACACAGAGGCTGTTTCCCTCAAATAAAAAAGGAAGAGGATGGAAAGACTGTTAACAAGTCAGTTGATGGGGGCACAGCTGAGCTTGCTCACAGTTTGCTCTGTCCCAAGCAGTGTGACTTGACTTCTCTCACCCTCTGTAAAAAACCTCTAAAGGCCCTGTCTGCTGTAGTAGGTGCTAAATCTAGAACCTTTCCTTGCAAAAGACTTGAGCATTACCTGCTTCTCATCTGGCAGCTGTGAGAAGACGCCTGAACTTGGTACCAGCTGAAAACGGAGAAAGGAGGGCTTGGCCTCTTTCGACGGAGATTGAGGTCCTAGGCGTCTGAAATTTATACTAAGGGCACATACCTGCTAATCCTTTATCCCAAGTTGCTCCCACAGAATGAAAGCCACAGTTTCTATTTTGGAGAATATCTCAGGTGTGAAAGCCACGCAAAAATAACTCTGTCTTGGAAGTTCCCATTGTGGCTCAGTTGTAACTAACGTGACTAGTGTCCATGAGGATGCAGGTTCAATCCCTGACCTCGCTCAGTGGATTAAGGATCTGGCATTGCCGTGAGCTTTAGTGTAGGTCACAGACATGGTCCGGATCTGGCGTTGCCCTGGCTGTGGCATAAGCCAGCAGCTGCAGCTCAATTGGACCCCTGGCCTGGCAACCTCCATATACCTCAGGCATGGTCCTAAAAAGAAAAAAGGAAAAAAAATACCTCTGTTTCTTCAAGATCTGCTTAGCATTCTAGATCTAGACCCTGGGTGGGTTTATTCTTTTTTCTTCCACTAATTTCCCCAGTGACGACACTGTCCAGCGGAGGAGATGAAGCTTCAACAGTGCTTCCTTTCCTACCAGATGACTGTGGGAAGTGAGTGTACTCTAAATATAATCAGCCTCTTACCCGGCTCCAGGAGTAAAGTGTTGTTTTGAATCTGGCCACCATCACACCATAAGGAAAGCGTCCTCCATAAGCTCAAGTGCTGTAACCCGTGGGCCGCTGTGAGCTTTTGCACTGCAGATATTTCAATGTAATTGCATGTAACACTTTATTTATAGTAATGAAAAAGTACTTAAAAGCCAATTACATAGTTGGAAATGGCACATCTCTAAACAGATGTAGAATAATTTAAAAGAGATCTACCACCCATCTACAGAAACTCCTTGGATTTACCAATATGATTTATGTCAAATTCCTCTAGGCAGTTCCTCTGGTGAAATAGCTGGCCTCTATTAGGTACATTAGCTTAATACACCTTTCATATGGCTTAATGAGGAATTGAAAGTGTAGTCTCCATGCATGCGTTATTCTTTTTATGATCAGAAGTATTCATTCAGGAGCAATACGTTTCTGTAAATTTCCTTTGCCAAGAAGTTGGTTTTGGTGAGCAAATCCTTTGAGGTGTTTATCGGTAAACGGAGGATAAAAGGCTGATGTTCTCCATGAGAGTAAGGAAAGTGTGCCTTTATGCAGATGCATGATTCACTGACTGCATCGAGCTCCCCATATGACATAAATGCAAGAATCCAAACTAGAAATTTATCATAGCTGAGAAGTCCCTGGCCAGCTTCCATTCATTTTGAGAGCAAATAGCAAGAGAGTGAATAATGGAAATCCATCCTTGTGTTATTCTTATCCTTAACTGTTTCCACCCCCCCCCAAACACACAGTTTATCAATAGAGGAAGTTCATGCGTATCTTGGTAATGGAATGATTGTTATACTCTAAAAGCCAACACCACACATGAATCTGACAATTATAAAAGAAACCATTCTGCACCAAAGAAGATTCTTGTTCTATCTGGAAATTTTAAGAAGTCCTCAAGCGGTTCCTGTTGTGGCTCAGTGAAAATGAACTATCCTAGTATCCATGAGGATGCAGGTTCAATCCCTCGCCTCACTCAGTAAGATAAGGATCCAGCGTTGCAGTGAGCTGTGGTACAGGTTGCAGATACAGCTTGAATCCTGCCTTGCTATGGCTGTGACTAAGCCAGCAGCTGCAGCTCTGACTCGACTCCTAGCCTGGGAACCTCCATATGCCACATGTGTGGCCCTAAAAAAGAAAAAAAAACAAGAAAAAAATTACTCGAAAGTCTGAACTCCTGGACTTAGAAAAATAATCTCTTAGAAAACTTCTATTAATAACTTCAGTATTATATCACTGTATTTTTCAGCCTTTACCTAGCATAACTGAAAAAAATTTTCAATAAAAAATATATAATATATAAAACAGATAATATGTCTACCCAGCATGGAAGGAAAATTGAACTTACTACAGATTTGTTACAATTTTTTTCTTCGTAACAAATAAATAATCTTAGTATTTTTTAAACTCCCAACAGTTTGTACATTGTTTGGAAGCACAAACAAAAATGCCTCTTTTCCTTACTCTCATATTCTTCAGTAGCCTCAACAGACATTTACAAACTTTTTTCCCAGTGAGTAGGAAGGGGAGTATGGATTATTTTGTTCCCTCCCTCAGCCTCGCCTCATCAGGCTCATCTTTTTCCTTCTGTTTAGTGTCCTCTTTCATTCTCCTCTGCCTTCCTCCTTATCAAAACCTGCTTTGAGGAACAGACCTGGTATGAGTCATTGTCAGGAGTATGACCGTCAGTTGCTGTGTTACCTTGTTTTCAGGCAAATAAGCTGCAGGTGTCAGGAAATGGGGAAAGAACCAAAGACATGTTTTGAGGAAGTAAGCTCTTTATAGCCCACCCAAATCATTCCACACTTTCAACTTACTGGCCCCAAGGTAATACTTAGTCTGCAAAGGAGAAGGAAGGATGGTCCCCTCAAATTTATGGGTTAAACAGAACTGATGAAGATCATTTCCTCCATGACCCTGCTCCCTTTCTCCCCCATGTATTTGGCAGGACAAGTTGCCCTTGGGTTTTGTGACTGTGATCCACAAGCCTGACTTTTTAATTTTCACTTCTTACTAATCTGTATCTATTTTGTTAGTTTCTCTCTATTCTTCTTCAATTAAGGCACTTCTATTTCTCATCCTGTTTCATACTCTATTTCACCCTTTCTTTTTCCAGATGTGTTCTTCTGATACTTGATTTCAAAAGAGATGGGTTGTACCTAATGTTTCTGAGAACCAGCTTTACCATCATTTATGATACAAGGTGACTTTAAAACATTGGACAAACCATGTGATTCACACATCTCCTAACTCAGATGAGGAAGTCTAAGAAGAGGAGGTGAGTAACTTAGGTAAGGTCACATGGCAGGGGGCCGGCACTGTTTCTCTCCACACCAGGAGATACAGAAGAGCAGTAAGTCACAGTGAGTTATGGACAAATGGGAAAACATTAGAGGGAGAAGGCACTGTTGCCATGCCTACAGCTGCAGTTCCAAGGTAGCAACCTCTTTTATTCAGAAGTGCCAGTTCCACCCCTCCCTCCCTGCTGCCTTCTAGACCTATTGCTCAACCCCTTGGTCTCTACATAAACATGAAGTCATAGGAAATTGACCTGATTTAGTAAATCCTGAAGTCTGCCTTAGTTATTACATGTGAAGGTTCGTTTTGGGGAAATTGAGAGAGAGCAAGCCAGTTAAATGGTGAGCACATTAAACCTCTTCCACAGGAGTGAACCAAGAGGGCATCTGACATTAAGTTTGGCTAAACTTTTACATAGATTCTTTCTTTTGGTCCCTGACTTTCCTTGTCTTAAGGGCATTTACTTTAGAAAACTTGCAATGGACAATCCCTTCTTTGCCTCTTTTGAGACATAAATTTTCTCCTGGACTCCTGCAGTTTTCTTTTTTTTTTTTTTTAGAATCCAGGAATGTCCTCAACGACTGGGATTCATCCCCCTGAACTGTAAACCATGAATCAAATAAAGATGCCCACCTTTCGATATCTGTAGGCGGAAAGGAATCTAATTTTGATAATCAGTTAGCAAACACAGAAGGCCTAACGCCACTGAGGAACCTCCCCTTAAGACCTCCAGAATGTTCTCTAGTAGCTGAATGCAACACTTAAAAACTCTCCCACCTTTTGTTTCGGAGGAATTGAGTTTAATCTCAATCTCTCCCTCCCTCCCTCTCTCAGCATTTATCTTGAGCTCTACTGCAATAGTCTTGAGAGAGATTGGAACAGAATCCAGAGTCTGAATCCAGTGGATCCATTTCCTGAATTTTGTACTGCTCTACATGACTTTCTCTAAAACTGAAAGCCGGTCAAAAGAGACATTAAATCTACTTCCTGAAAGTGTTTCAGCCCTGAAGGTGGACTGAGGTGGTCTGGGTATTTTACAAGAACTTTCTATAGACTAGGCTCCAGATCCTTCTAGTGCTAAGCAGACAGGATCAACTTTCATTACCATCAGCACACGTACTCGTGACCGCACGTCCTTGCAAAATGACCGTTAAGATTTTAAAAATGTGTGCCATGCAACATAATAAGGGTTCTCTGTGATAAACTCATGGCCAACATAATACTCAACGATGAAAAGCTGAAAGCTCTCCCGCCGAGATCAGGAACGAGACCAGAGTGTCCACTATTGCCACTTTTATTTAACATAGTATTGGAAGTCCTGGCCAATTCAACAAGGAGAAAAAAAGAGGCACCCAAGTTGGAAAGGAAGAAGTAAAACTGCCACTATTTGCAGATGACATGATACTACATATGGAAAACCCTAAAGACTCTGCCAAAAAAAAAAAACAAAAACAAAAAACCTGTTAGAACACAAGATAAATCCAGGAAAGCGGTAGGATACTAAATCAATATACAGGAATCTACTGCAATCTGGACAATAACAAACTATCAGAAAGAGAAACTAAGAAAACAATCCCATGTATAATTGTATCAAAGAATAAAATACCTAGGAATATATTTAACAAAGGAGGTGAGTGACTTGTACTCTAAAAACTCTAAGACTTTGAGGAAAGGAATTAAAAAGACAATACAAATAACTAGAAAGATATACTGCGTTCATGAAGAGGAAGAATTAACATTGTTAAAATGCCCATGCTACCCACAGTAATCTGCAGACTCAATGCAACCCCTATCAAAATACCAGTAGTATTTTTCATAGAAATGGAGGAGATGATTCTAAAATTGTATGGAATCACAAAAGAACACTCAAGTAGCCAAAGCAATGTTGAGAAAACAAAGCTGGAGGTATCACTCGTCCTAGAGTTTAAATAGTTGTATCCACTCATAGTTTATAGTTATATCCATCTATAATACAGAGCTATAGTAATCAAAAATGTATGGTGCTGACACATGATCAACACACAGAATAGAAAGGTCAGAAATAAACTCATGTTCATACGGCCAATTAATTTAAAACCAAGGAGGAAAGATATGCAGTGGGGAAAATGTCTCTTCAGTGAATGGTATTGGGAAAACTGGACATGCAAAAGAAAACAACTAGACCACTTTTTCACACTTTTGTGCTATACAAAAATAAAAAAATAGATTAAAGACTTAAATCTAAGACCTGAAACCATAAGATTTCTAGGATAAAATATAGCCAATGTGCTCTTGGTCTCAGCAGTATCTCTTTGTATCTGTTTCCTCAGGCAAGGGAAACAAAAGTCACAGTAAACAAATGGGACTGCATCGAACTGAAAAGCTTTTGCGTGGTGAAGGAAATTGCCAACAAAATGAAAAGGCAACCTACCGAATAAGAGAAGATATTTGTAAATGATACGCCTGGTAAGGGGTCAATATACAAAAATCTATAAAAATCTCACACAACTCCATGTCAAAAAAACAACAAAAAAAGAATCTCATTTTTAAGTGAGCAGAGGACAAAGACATTTTCCCGAGACAAACAGATGGCCAACAGACACGTGAAAAGATAGTCAGCATCACTTATCACCAGCGAACTGAAAATCAAAACCACAATGAGATAACACCTCATTCAGAATGGTTATTATCAAAATAAGATATAGCAAGTGTTGGTGAGAAGGTGGAGAAAAGGGAACCCTCATGCATTGTTAATGAAAATGTATATTGGTGCAGCCACTGTGGAAAACAGGATGACGTTTCCTTAAAAAATTGAAAGGAGAATTACCATATGATCCAGCAATTCCATTTCTGGGTAGCTTTCCAAAGGAAATGAAAACAGGAATTCAAAAAGATATTTGCTTCTCTGTGTTCATACAACAGTATTTACAATAGCCAAGATTTGGAAGCAGCCTAAGGGGTCGATCAAAAGACGGATGGATAAAGGGATGGCATACGTTTACATACATGCACGTGGAATGTATCTCCACAAAAAAGAATGAAATCTTGTCATTTGTGACAACATTGCAACCCTGAACGCACCTAAGGGGTATTATGCTAAGTGAAATAAGTCACACGAGAAAGACTACCATATGATTTACTTACATGTGCTATCTAAAAGAAGGAAACAGAAACAGACTCATAGATACAGAGAACAAGCGTGATCACCGTATTTTGGAGGGGGGTATGGGACTGGGTGAAATAGTGAAATAGATTAAGAGGTACAAACTTCCAGTTTTAAAATAATTAAGTCACCTTCGTATAGGGAATATAGTCAATAATATTTTAACAGCCTTTAGTGACAGATGGTTACACCACAAGGATCAATTTGCAATGTATAGCAATGTCAAATCACTATGCTGTATACTTGAAATGAATAATATTGTATGTCGGCTATACTGCAGTAAAAAGAAAATTAGGAAAAAATTAAAACATGCCATTTGTTACTTCTAATTTCTTATTACAGATCCTATCCTTCTTCACTTTCTGAGATGAGTTTTCAATCAAGTATCTGACCTTTATTTTTCTACTGCAGCTTTGACTGGTTATGATTTGGCTTTCCTGATTTAACTACTGTGAAATTGAAGGCTTTCGTGTGCTGGTGTCCACGCAGCTACCTACGTCCAGCCAAGAATGCTAACTCTATGGTAGATGCCAACTGCCCTAAATAAGGACAGAGAATTCCACATGCAATTTCCTTTTTCACGTACTCCTATTTGTTTTATTGTCAAGGGCATATTACTCAACATTTCCTAAGGAAAGAGACGATGTAACAGAAAACTAGATCCCTATGCATAATTAAATCCTCAGTGGTCACTTCGCCTTCATCATTTCACATTTAAATAAAGGCTCCAACATTTACAAACTGCTGTCTGACTTACATGCCTAAGAACACAGCCCGGCTATTTACAGACCAAACTGCCTTCAGAAAAGGGGAGTGAAATCCCCTCTCACATGAAAATGCTCAGAAGCAATCAACTCTGCTGGATATAGCATTATCTAAGAAAGACTATAAAGGAAAGTAAGAATTATGTTCAAGATGAATTAAATTCTGTCCTAAGTAGAAGCAGGTTTTCACGTGCACATATATAACAGTATTTTGGTAGGTGAATTACTTGATTTCCAGGCTTTACACAAATTCACAGATTTCACTTGCTTAACAGTCCATGTGGAGTGTTAAAAACACCTTTTTCTCAAATTCAGAATGGCCCACTGAGGAAAGTCATGATTCAGATGAGTTTTCATTTCCTTCAGACTAACCACAAAGCTGACATTCAGTTTATCAGCACAGACTTACCCTCTTTTTATTCTCATATTATGTATCTCAAGATTTAACTTGTGGTCATTTTTACACAACATCCATTTTTATTTTCAATACCAACATCCATAAGAGACAGACAATCATGTTAAACTCATTTTGACCTCACAGCTTGATCCACTGTACAGTATTGCTCACTTTTTTTTTTTTTTTGGAAGGCAGGGAAGACTAAATGTTGCTTCTCAAGAAACCCTGCCTATGCCCCGATGTTAAGCTGTCATCTGTGTCTTCAAGTCTGACCCGATTTCCTTCCTATCCATCAGCCCAGCTCTGAGCTCTGGGGAGGTACTCGCACTATTCCGCTTCATGGTATAACTACTTGGACAGCTTTTTTCCTCCACACACAATTGCATGCTTAAGTGCAGGTTTTCAGCTATCAGGCTGTGGGTCTCAATTTTCTGTAGCATCAAGTTTAGAGCCTCATGCATAGCAAGCTCTCAGGGAATGAATAAATTACTCCACATTTTAGGAGACTGTAAATACATGGAATTGACTTTATTAACCACATAAGCATCCTGTGGACTAATTTGCTCTTTTCCTCTTCCACACAAGTCAACATACATACCTACACATGACAACCACGTATACTTTGAAAGCATTTTTTTCTTTACTCTTTTTCCTTCTCTTATCTGCTACAAGCAATGAAATATTATCCATAAAAATGCAGAAAACGTCGCCATGGCCAAGCCACAGCTTATTCAGCCAAATCTACAGAAAAATTCACTCCCAGCAGGTAACTCTCGTCATTCAGCCCACATATATTTACTAGATCCCTTTTATGTGGCAGGTACTTTCTTCAGACAGAGACAAAGCGGTGAGCAAAACAGACACGGCACCTGCCTTGTGATGTCTGCAATCCGCCTGTGGAGATCGACACCGAGTAAACAAAAAAATACGCGTTTTGGTAAGTGACAGAGAGGCAAAGAAAAAGGGGAGATTATGCTATGGATGACTCATTTTAGGATGAGTGATCAGGGAAAACTTTTCTCAAGTAGCGCTATTCAAGGTAAAATTTGAAGAACGAGAAATTCTAGCTGGGGAAAGAACATTCCACACACAACACCGTGTACAGAGGCTTACTGAAGAAGGTACTGTGTATTGTATATGGAATGACTGGCCAATGGGGACCTGCGGTACAGCACAGGCAACTCTACCCAATACTCTGTAATCACCTATAGAGGAAAAGAATCTGAAAAGAAATCGCTGTGTGTATATGTGCGACTAACCCACTTGGTTACACAACAGAAATTATTACAACACTGTGACTCTACTATAGTTCGATAAAACTTTAAAACCAAGAAGGTAGTGTGTTTTAGGAACTGAGATTTAGTGAAAGATGCAAAGACAATAATGTTTCCAGGGACTAGAGAGAAAGGCAAGACCCAAATCTCGCTGATGCTTTGGTGAGGCCTATGAAAAGGTAAGGCTGGCTCCTGTGTAGGGAATGCATTAGAACGGGAACAAAACTAGGAGTTCCCTAGTGGTGCAGTGGTTAGGATTAGGGGCTTTCACTACGGTGGCCGGGGTTCAATCCCTGGCCTAGGAACTGAGATTCCCCATCAAGCTGCTGCATGCTGTGGCAAAAAAAAAAAAAGGAAAAGAGAAAAAAGGTAAGAAAACAGAATGGGAACAAAACTGAAGTAGGAAGCCGTATTAATAATCTGACAGGGTAGAAGGTTTGAGCCCTCTTTTCCTTTCAAAACACACCAATTAGTAGTAATTCATAAGTAAGCCCTCTTTAGAAGCAATCAGAAACTAATTGAAAGGGTACCATATCTCTCCGAGTATGCAAATTCAAACTCACCAAAGCTGGTAGGGAGATTCAGGACAGCCTCTTAGCAGAGATGCTGCCTCCAGGGCAGTGCCATACAATCAGGAAGAGACCCACTAGCTCAGAGTCCCAGGGGAGCAAGGAAAGGGGTTGGTCCATACGCTCACCACACCAGCTTTTCTGAAGTGGCTCCCAAAGAACTGCGTCCGTGTCCCCCGTCTTGGATCTCTGATGGATCCAGTGCAGGTGAGCTTCCCAGAGGGGAAAGGAGGTGGCAGCTTGATAGACACCATTGAGCAAGCAGAAGAAAATCCCACATCTCGGCTTCCTTCCGCCTCAGTAGCGAAGGATCCGATTTGTGCATTAGTGCTTCAGCTTGTCCAGATTCCCAAAGAACTATCATCTGTCTTAGCAGTCCAGGAGCTTTAACAGATCCAGCATCTCCCCGGGGAGGAAGGGAGGCAGCAGCTTGGACTGGCAGATGCTCTAAGTACCCTCTCAGCTCAGCAGAGAGGAAAGAGGACAAGTAGACAAAGGCCATGGCTGCCTGCCTGTACCTGGGTAGGCAAAGAGTTCATGGGGGGTCCCAGGGTGTCTGGCAGGGCCAATCAGTGGGGAACTTCTCCTCTTATGAGGAAAGTCCATGAAGACAGAGAGGACTAGTTTTGTCTAACATGTAGACACAGAGAATCAAGGAAAACGAACAAACCATGAGTGTTGTCCTATTTAAAGACATAAAGTTCCAGGAAATTACCCAAAAGGAACAAAATTATATGGTCTACCTGACAGAGAATGAAAAACAACTCTCGTAAAGACACTGAGGTTGAGAGAATAGCAACACACATACAAGTATGAAACTCATTGATAAAACTAAATATGTAGAAAGAAATTGATGAATAAAATGGAAATAAATTTCAGGCTCATGAACAGGAAAAGTCAGTTTTTAAATGCCCATACTATCCAAAGCAATCTACAGATTCAGTGCAATCCCATCAAAATCCCAATGGTATTTTTCCACAGAACTAGAACGAACAATCCTAAAATTTGTATGGAAGCACCTCCGAATACCCAAAGCAATCTTGAGAAGAAAAAATAAAAAAGGCCAGGGACATCATCGCTCCTTGATTTTAAAGTATATTACAAAGTTACAGAAAATTAAAACAGTATGATATTGGAATTAAAACAGACATGCAGATCAGTGGAACAGAATAGAAAGCCCAGAAATAAACCCATACATATATGGTCAATTTATTTATGACAAAGGAGTCAACATTATACACTGGGAAAAGGACAGTCAATAATGGTGTTGGGAAAACTAGACAGACACATACAAAAAGGAAAATTGACCACTATCTTATAGCCTACACAAAAATCAATGCAAAAAAAATTGATTAAAGATTTGAATGTTAAGGCCCGGAATTTTATAGTTTCAGTTTTATAACTCCCAAGAGAAAACACAGACACTAAGCTCCTTGACACAGGCCATGGTCATGATTATCTGACTCTTGACACCACAAGCAAAAGCAACAAAAGCAAAAATAAACTAGTGGGACTAGGAGTTCCTGGTGTGGTGCAACAGAAATGAATCTGACTAGGAACCATGAGGTAGCAAGTTCAATCCCTGTTAAGGATCTGGCATTGCCATGAGCTGCAGTGTAGATCCCAGACGTGGCTCGGATCCTGCGTTGCTGTGGCATAGGTTGGCAGCTGTAGTTCCAGCTGGACCCTTAGCCTGGGAACCTCCCTATGTCAGGGGTGTGGCCCTAAAAATAAAAAAAAAAGTGGGACTAGATCAAACAAGAAAGCTTCTGCTCTACACCCATTAACAAATCATCTATCATGATAAGGGGCCAAAATCCAAAATATTTATATACATGGAGAGAGAGACTCATACAACTCAAAGACAAAAAAAAAAAAAAAAAAAACCAATTTAAAGATGGGCATAAGATCTGAATTTTTTTTTTCAAGGAAGACATCCAGATGGCCAAGAGGTACATCAAAAGATGTTCCGCATCCTTAGTCATCAGGGAAATGCAAATCAAAACCACACTGAGATAGCACCTCACACTTGTCAGAAAGGCGGTTATCAAAAAGACAAGACATACCAAGTGTTGACAAGGATGTGGAGAAAAGGGAACCCTTGTGCACTATTGGAGACAGAAATATGTGCAGCCACTACGGAAACAGTATGACAGTTCCTCAAAAAATTAAAAATATAACTACCTTATATAACTTCCACTTCTGGGTATTTATCCAAAGAGAATACCGCCATTAACTCAAAAAGATGTACCTACCCAGGCAGGTGAATCCAGCGTCCACACTCTCAACTAGCCTACTTATGACCTCACAAAATAATACAATGTATTCCTCAAGGATGTAAGTTCCCCAGGAATGTTTACGAAACACATGGGACAAGGACCTATTAAACTCATGAGAGCAGCTACTAATATGAGAAGGTAGGTGGTGGGACAGAGTGAGGAGGGAATGGAAGTCAAGACCAGGGGTTAAACAGAGAAAGAGTAATGATAAATTTCTAGAGGGCCAATGATGGCAGCGTGCCACACACTGATTAAGTCAACTCTTTGCCTCCACATTGAAAACAAGACCAATGTAAAAATTCCTTAAAAAAGAAAGAGCAAGATACAATCCTAATTAAGAGCATCGTACATTGGAAATAGATGTATAGCTCCCACATAAGTTCAAAAGAGCTGGTTTTTCTTCCAGGATTGGTGCAAACGATCATTTTTGCTTCACAGAAAATAGCTGCCTTCCTGGATAAAAGAAAAAGACAGAGGTGTACAAACTAATGGTTCACCCAGGCCATCCAACGATGAAACATGAATTTGAGAACCCTCCTTTTCCTATTAGACATGACGGCTTGTAAGGAGTGAACATTCTGAGGCATAGATCGTGCTGAATCATTACAAAGACACTCGCTTAAACCGAATCATTCCAACATTTGACACTTTTTTCTTTTCCTTTTTAGGATCACGCTTGCAGCATATGCAAGTTCCCAGGGGTTGAATCGGAGCTGCAACTGCCAACCTATGCCACAGCCATGACAACACTAGATCTGAGCCACATCAACCAGCTACACCACAGCTCTCGGCAATGCCAGGTCCTTAACCCACTGAGTGAGGCCAGGGGCTCAACCTGCATCCTCATGGATACTAGTCGGGTTCTTAACCCACTGAGCCACAACGGCAATTCTGAGCAGCATTCTTATAAAAGGCAATGCTAGATACTCAATCTTTCCCCACGTCATCCATGCTACTTCATACAGAGAACACAGCTTATTATTTTGAATGCTCCACTTCCATCATTTGGGAATAGCTGCAAAACAGACTATTAACTATTTGCTAATTAAAGAGAAAAATTGAGTATTTCAACACGTCTGAAATACACATCTCAGATCCCCGCCACTACCACCATCCTGCCACAAAACGCTAGTTTTAAAAAAATTATTATTTTTTTTTTATTTTTACATTATAGCTGGTTTACAGACTTCTGTTAAATTTTCCAACTGCACCGCGTGGTGACCCGGTTACATGTACATATATGGATTTGTCACATGTGATTAGACATAGTTGCCTATACTATACAGCTGGATCTCCTTGCTTTTCCACCACCGAAGCAGTAGTTAACCCCATCCCCTCCCACCCCGAAGTCCTAGCTACAGAAATCAGACAAACAGAATAAAAGGCATCCCAATAGGAAGAGAAGGGGTAAAACTATCACTCCATGCAGATGACATGATACTATATATAGAAAACCCCAAAGACTCAACCCCAAAATTACTTGAACTGATCAACAAATTCAGTAAAATAGCAGGATATGAGGTTAACCTTCAGAAATCAATTGCATTTCTAAAAAAAATATTTTAACATTCAATGCTAAGAGGCAAAGGAGGTAGGACAGCAGGCGCCTATCCTAGAAAACGAAGATTAAAACATTAAAAAAAGATATGCTGGACACTTATCCTCCAAGCACTGTGCTCCGGGGCTGGGGGGTGGGCGGAAAGCTAAGCAATAGAAAAGTGAGACAGAACACTGTTAGGTAAACCTATTCTATTTAAAACAACAATAGCTCTAATCATGTGTTTCTGTACACAAACATTTATTTACATATTTTTTCATGTGATGTCTATCTCTTAAGCTATGAAGTTTTATCTTTTGGGACAAGAGTTGACTCCTAGGTTATCTTGAGCCAACCCCAGGTTTCTTTTCAATATATAATCCTCTTTGTTTCTATGTTAGATCATAAACTGTCTTATTTAAGAATCCCACCATAGTCCTGAATTTTTACTTTTGAGTCACTGAATTAAAGAATTTTATCTATTGTCTTCCCCTTCTCCTACCCAGAATTCCTGGCACGGCGGCTTGAAAGCCCACAGCCAAAGGACCTCAGGGCACTTGGAGCCCTGTAAGTGGGAGTGAAACACTTGGCTTGATTTCACCATTCTTTCACTTACTTCAAAATGGCAACTGCAAAATTCTCATTGAATGGATTGAGCAGCTGTCAGGTTTGATTGTAGCTTCAGTGAATTTGTGCCTTTGACCTCTGCTGAATTGCTTTTTATTGCTATTTGGAGCAGCATTCCCTGGTAAATCACAACTTCTGTCCCTATGGCAACCACATCTACCTGAGATGTTACTACTGCCTCTTTCTTTGCTTTTCTGTTTTGCCAGTAGAAAAACATAGTTACAAGGGGAAACAATCTAGATACTGGCTCTTTCGACATTATCATCACGACGTCTTAGTCTGTCTTCAATTAGGAATCCCTGACCTAACCTCAGTAGCTGCATGCACAAGCATGCCATTCCTTCTGCAGGTGCAAATGAAAGGCAAATGTGCAAATTATTTACATAGTTATCTATTTCTGGATATGAATTAAGGACTCTGTGTCATAGACACATAGTTGGACGTTCTCTGACCAGGCACAATTGCCGCCAATTCTGAGATAAAATATTTCCTTTGGTTCTGTTGATTACTATTTCTTCTCCCCCCGCCCCCGCCCCAGATACTTTCATTAGATCAGTACTTCTCAGAATGTGATTCTTCGATAAAGTTACTGGAGGACACATTAAAAATCTGGACTCAAATTCTACCGGGACCTGGAGTAGAAAGCAATAATCTACATTTTGAACAATTTCCCTTCCGATTCTAAATTTTGAATCTGATACTAAAATTTGAGAACCACTGCAGCAAACAGCCTTTAGGAGAAAAGACCCCATGTTACTCCCCTTTGTAGTCCCAGCATCTTTTATAATGGCCATCGGATTTAAAATAGGGTCTGGTCTGCTCTCCTAATACTGGCCAGCATCATACCATAACTAAAATCTCGAGGCAGATGGTCTCTGTCCTCTCCAGAAGCTTGACCCTAGCCTCAAGCAGGATTCAGGTGCCCATAAAACTAGATGAGATGGAACTTCTCAGATTGACTGTGTCTACAGCTATAGGTTCAGAAGTAACTGGTCTTCAATCCAAGCGCATGTGTTTGGGACCTTGTAGTCCATATCCTAAAACCACAGTGTTGGATCTCAAGAAGAGAGTTTTTCTCTTGTTGTTCACCTTTACCTTTGATGACTTCAGATGTCGAGATATTCGAAGGTGCCAGAATGGAGAGCCTCCATTCTGTGCCAGCAGTGATGAAGTGATGACCCTCTTTGCAAAGTGGCTTGGATCTCTGACCACTCTGGCCTCTAGCAAAGCAGAACTTTCTCCCTCTTCACAGCTCTGTCCCAGAACTTTGCACAAGAGACAGGGAGTCTGAAAAGTGAGACCTGAGCATAGTTAAGACCAAGAGATTCATTTCCTCAAATGGAGAAGTTAACAGACCCCAGATTTTGCACCTTGACCTTCAGCTTATTCACTATTAAGGACCACTTTGCCTTCTCTTTACATGATCCCACCAAGGATATGGGATGATTCTACTTGTCCTTTGTAACTTGAATATGTTTTTCCATATGGGAATATGTAATTCTCTAACAATAAAATAAAACCAAAGAGATTTTTATTAGTGATTATTTTTAGGGTGTCCACTGTTTCAACATCAGAAAAACATGTCTCTGCATTTGTCAACCTGGGGTGGGGGTGTAGCAGGGAGGGAAGAGGGGGAGGTAGAGTTTTCCACACACCTAACTGTCCCAAGAATTCTGGAACGTTGCACCTGAAGGCACACCACCAGGACTCCTTTCCTGCATGCTAGATTTCCAGAAAAAAGAAAATGAAGATTTGAGGATTGAAGGCAGATACTTGGATGCCAAGAGGAAGCTCTTTTTTTGAAAAATAAACTGTAGCAAGAAAGGGCTGCCACAGACCCTGAGAGATGGAAGGGAACATGAGACGACTGGGGGGAAAGTGGCAGGAAACGGAGCATATGCTGTCTAGGACAAGATTTCTGGAGAAAGGCAATATGTAGGAGTGTGGTCATTGCCATTTCTTGGTCTTAAAGTAGCCAGCGTCATTTCCAAGGTGAAAGAAGAGGGTGGGGAGGCTCAAGTCCTGTAGGCCAGCGGACGGGGAAAGCAGGCATTAGTGCAAGAATGTAAGTGAGTCCCACTGCAGGGCTGCAGGCGAGGCAATGGTCCTGAGGTAGCTGGAAACCACAGCTCCAGACGCTCAGGAAGGCAGGGGAGGCAGGAGGAGCCAGGCTGCCGAACACCAAGGAACCACCTAGATGCAAGTTTTACCACCAGCACCGTGGAAGGCACTTTGGGGCCAAGAATTTCCAAAAAGCCCTGTCTGGACTCAAAGGGCACCCACTCCCTCGTATTGAAAACTTAGAAACTAGCTGGGGCAAAAACCTCTTAACTTTCTGCTTCTGTTCCCCAAGGAACAGCCCAGACACGCAATACCCCACCATAAGAGTCCATTCTCTTATTTAATGATGCCTGCTTTAAAATGCTTTTCTGCATTGCAATTGGCTTCTATGAAGGTGAATCCACTATTATGGCCAAAGCGTAGGGTAGATGATTTTACCAACATCGTTCTCTATGGACACATGGGTCAAAATTGGGACATGTTAATTCTTTTGTCTTTTTAGGGCTGCACCTGTGGCATATGGAGGTTCTCAGGCTAGGGGTCCAATAGGAGCTGTAGCCACCGGACTATCCCACAGCCACAGCAATGCAGGATCCGAGCCACATCTGTGACCTACACCACAGCTCACGGCAACACTGGATCCTTAACCCACTGAGCAAGGCCAGGATCGAACCTGCATCCCCCTGGATGCTAGTTAGGTTTGTTAACCACTGAGCCACAATGGGAACTGCAAGCATGTAAGTCAGTTTTGTCTTCATTGCCACTCCCCTCATTTCCATCATTCACCCCTTCACAGTAAAATTAACAAAGACTGGTCTGGTATCACACCTCTAAAAAGAGAAATAGATCCCTAGGGCACAGTAGGCAGTGTTACTGTTTCGTTATTTCCCCTTATACATCAGTGTCTCCAAAATAGAATGGACAAGCTATATTTGCACATTTGTTGCACTTACTTTGTCATGGAAAATGATTCTGTTTTTCTTTGTTTTCTCCTGTGGCCTCCAGGAACAGATGTTTCTTTTGAGCATCTGGCAGCTCTCGTCCTGAAGTGTCCGCTTTAAGGGACACATGGTTTTGTCTAGCAGCTTAGCGTACTGCCCAGGTACAGCCTGGGAGTGGATGGGCAGGTGACATGCACGCATTTATAAACCCCCACAGGTACGGAGCTCTAATATGCACAAGTCACCAAATGAAGCAAGGGAAACAATAAAGGGAGGCAGCAGTGGTCTCTTTCTCCAACACTTCTATTTCCTAAATGGTTTAAATAAGGGTTTGAGCTTTGGTATTATCGTCAGTAAGTGCAGTGATTCAAGGTCTGTTGTGCCACGTTTGTCTAAGATTAATGTGCTGGGCTTTGTGTCCAGGATCTTTTGTTATCGTATTCGGCGCATTGTATGAGCCTAGCTGCCTTCTGGTCTGATGGCTTTAGGCAGTGTAGGGTAAACCCCAGATCTTTCCTTAAGTACAGATTCTATTGGCCATTATCCTTTGAGTAGACACCAGTTTTTTCTTCAATATACCATTTTGTACTTTCTTATACATAAACATTAGCTCTCATGGTCTGAGTTCAGGGCTCTTGGTCTTATTTTCATATGCAGTATTTTTTTTTCATCACACATGTGGAAGTTGCAGGGCCAAGGATCAAATCCACAGCACAGAAGAGCAGAACCCCAAACCATAGGAGTAACAATGCCAGATCCTTAACTCAATGAGCCACCAGGGAACTCCCTCAATACTACTTTTAATGGTGTTATTTTAAAACCTAGTATTACTCATAGTCCATTTTTCCTATAATAAACATGTTAACATCTTGGATGTAACTATAACTGAATGGGCCTTCCTGCATTTTAATTCCAGAAAGTATCTTCCTGTGTATTAATTCCAAAAGTAAGGAACTGAAACATCAGGGAGAATTTTATACCACTCATGGACTTGATTTTTCTGCACATTCTTCCCCTCAGCTTATTTAACACTGAGACCCGTGGTCCTTCCTGGTAATGCCTCTGTTTACACTGCATTTAGAAATTTCACTTCCAAGTTTCTGCCCAGAAAGAGGTTACATTACCCAACCTTGCCTGCACCTAAGGGAGGCCGAGCAGCTCAGTTATATTCAGTGAAATGTGGGCAGAAAATTTATAACCCACGCTCGAGAACGTTTACATGGTTCTCGATTTTCCCTTCTTTCCCAATTTACCAGATTTTAATGCCCAAGGTCACCTTGAAAGTCCCACATTACAGAGGCAGACCTCCGTTACCTGGGTCCCTGAATGACTGGGTGGAACATGACCTCTTACATTTGACTGAATAGACTTTTTCATATTGAGCAGGAAATAAGTGTCTTGCTGGCCCCTTTGTCTGCAAAAACTTGAGCTAAACATCTGGGAACAATTACACTTGTATATACATTTTAATCTTACAGAGATCCAGTCATATTTGGACTAGTTTACATTTTAAAAAATGTTCATGCATGGTTTCAACTATATGCTCATTACCTGAGAGTTATCTTCAGGCTACTTGACCAATCCCTAGGGTGCTTTTTCCCCCACGTTGCGGACACAGGAAGGTAGTTCTCTACTTTTCTAGAGCCCAAAGCACTTTAACAAAAGCATGGGGTGGGGCGGGGGGCCTGAGTGAGAAAGACAGTTCTTTCATCATTTGGAAGGTTTTGGGATTGTTAAATCAAAGTTTCCAAAAGCTACTACTAGCCTGAGCCATTCTTATTCCAGATAACAAGATACATTGTAACTGTGCTGTAACTATCCTGAAAATACATGTTAACAAGGGCAGGCAAACACATACACTTACAAACCCCTACCTCTTTCTCTGTGCCTTCCTGCATTTATAGCCACCACATAAAAGGTCCACAATACCTCATCCTCTTATAGTTTTTCCTCAACAATTGTCAAAACATTAACCATCAGGGGTAAATGATATACCATCTACAAATAATGTATGTTTTTAAATAACCCTACTGGAGTGGTAGAGTGGACTCATTAACAGCATAAACCTTGGAGTTCAAGACAAGAGTTTGAATATCGAGGCTGTCATTTACTATGCAACCTTGGCCAAAATACTTCATCTCTTTGAGGCTCAGATTTATGTTGCTACAAATTAAAATAACTTAGTCACTGAATCACCTTGAGGTTTAAATATACTTCCCAAGTACCCAGTAAAATCCCCAGTACTGTATTAAGCACTTAAAAAATGTAGTTACTGTTATCCAAATGGTTTGAATAATAAAACTCCAAGTATAAAAATCACATATATCACCAAGGAGCATCCCAGGATTTGGTTTTCATGGGCAAAACCCAAAAGCCTAATCAAGGAGAAAAAAAAATAACTATTCCCTTTTCAAAATGGAAAATAGAATCCAAAGAAGAACAAGGGAACCTCTAAGAACATGCAACCTTGTTACGGGCCTGTGATGTACTTTGGAAAACGTCAGCATAGCCAGGTAACATTACATTTTTTACTCCGTAAGTTTTCCGTTTTAGAAGCTATCAGCTGGCATTCTGCCTGAAGGGACACCTTCAGGGACAGCTTCCACAAGTTACTCAATTGTTGGTATCTCGATAAACTGACAGCTTGCTAATTAGCATACTAGAAGACAAGACAGATTTTCCTTGACAGAGCAGTGACTTATCAAACATGATGATTATAGAAGTGGGTTCTCATTTGAAGAAAAGGGTATTTTAGTTGGGTGGATGTGGTCATTGTGTGTGCTGACTAAAACCATTTAGAGACATTCTCCACCCTTGAAAGAAAAAGATATAACCCACCCAGGTGCATAACCCTCACCTTTGTGGATGGAGTCAATGGCTTGATCCCCAATCAATTCTATGTCTAGCCATTGGTTTAGAACTACAGAAATTCTGTTCCTCTGCCTTGGTGATATTTGCATACCAAAGCAGAAAACTTGGTCAGAGAATACAACAGAAGACAAATTTTGTGCATTCTTTGATAGTAAATATGTATCAAAGAAATATACACATGGTTAGAAGAATGTGATGAGACACTTGCTTTCATCATCACCCAGTAGCAAGTTGATGGACAGTAGACAGAACCAAAAATCTAAGAGCCTTACATGACAAACTGGCTATGGTCAGATCACAGTAAGCCTTCTACCACCTCCCTCCTCCCTTTAAGTACTCTGGTCAGTAGCCATGGACAGCCACCACAATTATTCAGTCCCCTCTTTGGCCGCCCACTTACTCAATTGGAACCTACCAAGCAACACAGCACGTGAGTCAGAGTTCAAGCCCTACCACTTACTAGCCGTATAATTAGCAAATGGTTTTTCCTCCTGCACCCGAGTTCCTACATTGGACAAATAGCTTAATAAAAAGTACCTACCTACTTTGTACACTATGGTGATGATTAAATAAGATGATACAGATAAAACACATCTTTATTTTCTAGCTGTCATTCTCTAAACCCCAACCCACATACTTAGTCTGGCGTAGTAATCATATTGGCTGAGATTGAGTGTTTCTCGACTGAGGCAATTTTAATTGCATCATGTCACAAATTTCACTTCCATCTTGAAAAGCCACCCAGGGACTCTACTGGAACCTGGTCACACGCCCTCACCAAGGTCATCGAGATACCCCTGTCACTCTGTCTAGTGTATATGATCTTCAACTTGGAAGCTGGAGAAGTTGCCATTTCCCTAGTTCCCTCCTCGTTACAGACACAACCAACTTACCTTTTCTGCAATTGCCTTTTCCTTTTGAAGTGCCTCTTTTGCCCTATAAGCATGGAATGACCCCATTTTTTATGGGCTAACAGACTTCCTGCTCTTAATGGGGAAAAAAAAAAAAAAGCAAGCCTTGGAGTACCTCCTTTTTTCTCCCACCCCCACCTGGGACTTGAGAGGTGGTAGATTTCACAGGAAGGTTCATAGGAGGTGGGAGAGAACATGGAATGAGGGGGCTACGTTGAAAGGGGCATTACTCTCCTCCCTTGAAATGTGTTTCCATGAAAAGGAAAAACAGAACCTAGCCGATTCAAGAGCCTCTTTGATTTTGTTGTTTTAACTTCAAACTTCAGGATTGCTGGGTTTTGATATCTGCTTGGCTTTCATAGGTGATCTTTCTGAGCCTAACATATATTCCAGACTGCCAATACAGTGTTCCCTGTTTTATTGAAACAATCAGATTTATAAAAGTCACTCATATTCAGAGAA
>PVHT020004944.1:26037043-26074835 GCA_004024745.2 Catagonus wagneri
AATTACATGTGACAAATCCATATATGTACATGTAATCGGGTCACCACATGGTGCAGTTGGAAAATCTGACAGAAATCTGTAAACCAGCTATAATGCAAAAATAAAAAAAAAGGAAAAAAAAGAATAAAAAAAAATTAAATATGAATGCAGGTGTAAGACACAAAATCCAAAAAAAAAAAACCCACTTAAGGGCTTTTGTTACAAGCACCGCTTGTTTAATGGCATTTTGCTTTACAGAGCTTCACAGATACTGCGTGTTTTACAAATTGAACATTCGTGGCAACCCTGCATTGAGCAAATCTATTGGCTCCATGTTCCAAGAGCATTGCTCACTTCATGTCTTTGTGTCACATTTTGGTAATTCTCACAGTTTTTCAAGATTTTTGATTATGATGATGTTTGCTATGGTGATCAGTGGGCTTTGCTATTACTGTTGCAAAAGGATTGCAACACACTGAAGGCTCAGATGTTGGTGAGCCTTCTTCAGCAAGAAAGTAATTTTTAAAAAAAAATGAAGAAGGAAGCAATCTGAAAAGGTTATAGATTGTATGATTCCAATGATGACATTCTTGAAAAGGTAAAATTATGAAGACAGGGAAAAAACCAGCAGTTGCGGAGGGTTACGAGGAAGAAAGGGATAAGCAGGCAGAGCAGAGAGGATTTTCAAGGCAGTGAAAATAAATCCAGAGCGTGTTGGATTATATTTTCCGGTCAATGATTGACAGTACAGAGATATTAAAATGACTGTATGTCTCTATTAGATCGGTAAATGTAATTTAAATATTATTCTGAGTGCATTTTTTAGGTGAGAAGAAAATGAGGTCTGCAGATTCATCTGAAACAATCTGTAATATGTGGAGTTATGAGCTACATAAACTCAGTATGAATATTTATTTCATAAACATCTGCTTGAATACAAAATACACAGCTTGAGAAAATTCAACATGAAAAATACTGCAATTAAAACTAAAAGCATTTAAGAAGAACATTGTCTTTAAAGCAAAAGATTGTATTTGCAGGCAGTTAATAAGGCTGTAAAAGAGTATATAAGTGGCACAACAACAAAAAAAAATAGCTTGCTGAAATTAGAAAATACTAATGAGAATTGTATAAATAACACATTTCTGCCTTCACAGTACTTCAGCCAACACTTAGAGCAAAAGATAGTTAATTGACTTTAAAAAGTAATGAAACAACCTCTTAGGGAGTTGTTTCAAGGAGCAACTTCTCAGAACAATTTGACTTTTACCTCCATTCTGAAATTATTTCTTAATTTATAAATCTTAAATTTTTCCATCCAGGAATTTATATTTCTCCAGACCTTTATAAATCTAAAATTTTTAATCTTACACCTTCTTTCTTAAATAATTCATATTTTCTTAGGAAAATTTAAAAATAAAAGTATAAGAAAGAATCTATAACATTCTTAAGTCATGATATTATATTACATATTACATCATGGCAGTTTTATTTTACAGTCATGGGAAACAGGATTTTAATGGCCTTATGATGATTTTAATGTTCTTATTTTATTACCCACCAAGAGATATCAGTTGAATGAAAATGAGTCTTATTGGTTTACCAGCAAGAAAATTCTGAGTTAGTAAGGCTTTAGAGTTTAATCTTCTTTTTCTGGGAATCCACAGAACGTCAGTTTGTTAAAGCAGGAAGTTGCTTTGTCTAGTTTATTCTCGAAACGTTCCATTAGCAAGATAGAGTATTCATGGCTGAAAGGCACTGCTAAATTTTGGAGTATACAATGTCAGTAGACATTTTAATAAAAATGGAGCAACTTACCCAAAGAAACAACTATACATGCCTGGCTGTAGCTTAAAGAGTAACAGACGTGAACCCGCCAAATGAACCCTGTTACATATCACTAAAAATGTGTACAAGATTATAGTACTGTGAAAAATCTCACCCAGAGAGTTTATATCTGACAATTTCTTTGTGAGATTTTACAATGTGGTCTCAGTACCAAAATTAAATCATAAAAGAAAATACAGATAGAATCTTTCAGTTACACTTCTGTGTTCACTTTATATTTACATATATTAAAATATTGATGCAATTTTCAGATATTTTAAGGGCTGACCCAGTGCTTTGCACAATGGCAATGTGGAAACTTCAGAGATTATTTTCTGGAATACAGGTATTCTCAGTTTGAGATATGAATGGTAATGTACCCTGCCCCTAATCACAATTTTACATTTTAAGGTAGTTTCCATGTTAAGAATGAGATAAAAAATATCTTTAACCACAAAAGATTAAAGGCCAAATTTACCAGCAAATTTCTCCGATTCAACAGCAAACATCATGTAAGATTCTCCAGATATTGTACCATATGCTTCATCACCATTTACTTTTTATTTAAAAATAAAAGCGTGTGGTAATCCTTTCAAAATTACTTTGTACGTGCTTTCACTAGAAAATAGCTGCAGATTTATTACCTCCACCTGTTCTGCCAAGCTGGGAGGTAGTGGCTCTGGACCAAAATTATTAAAAAGCTTAAAAAGTTTCATCCAACTCTAACTGCTGGCATGTTGCCATTCCATATTTTTTCTCTCTTTGTGTCTAATCTCCAACCAAAACTTCGAGATGCTCAAGACTGCTTTTGATTGCAAGAGTGAAATTTTGCTTGCAATCCAAGAAATTCTAGAAGGAATCTTGCCTCAAAACAAGGACATCATAGCCAAAATGTTCAAAAACAAAAGAAACACATTCCCAAATTCTCTCAAATCTGAGAAGACACTGAGTCTGAAATAAAGAAGACTTAGGGATTAAGTATATGGGTTAATTTTATACTAAATAGTTTCCATTTTCCACATCCACTTATTTCTCTGGTCAATCCCAAAGCAAAGGATATATTCATTATATCGATTATGCTGATATTGTCAATATTCTCCTGGTGAATTTTTTCCTCTGGCATGAGCCGAGAAGAAAAACAGAATGCACATCTCCACATAGAAAATGTCACAAAGAGCTCAGCCAAGCTCAGTCAGTCAACACACGTGTATACGCATGTATACACATGCTCACCATGAAACTTTCTGTTTCCAGTTTTGTAGATGTAATTATTTACTTTTTCTCTTTTTCTGGCCACCCCATGGTATATGGAGTTCCTGGGCCAGGGATCATCAGATCCGAGCCATAGTTGCTGACTATACCACAGCTGCGGCAGCACCAGATCCTTAACCCACTGTGCCGGGCCTGGGATAGAACCTGTGTCCTAGAGCTGCAGAGATACCACCAATCGCTTTGCGTCATAGCGGGAACTCCTGATAATTCACTTTTGACACATTGCAGTCACACATCTGATTCCAGAATACTAAACCCATCCTCATGTATAAAACAAGGAGTTAATTTTAGTACGGAAAAGGCATGTTTTTTCTATACTGGGAAAATGAAATGCACATAGTGTTAAGTTATGCAGAATTAGAACTTTAACTTACAAAGAGCATAGATGCTGAGATACAGAGAATCAAATTGCCTCATTCACGTGTGGTGTTTTCTTATTAACCCTTAGTTACGGTCATGACATTAACCCCCTTTTCCTCTCCCTACTTCGTTTTAGTCACAGAAATGTTGGGTGAGGCCATTGGCTTGAGGACTTTGAAAGGTCAAATGTCACAGATTCCATTTTTTTTATGTTAAAATGTTTAACAACTGGCTATGCCAGGCATTAACTCTTCTTTTTTAAATTGAGTTAGAATTGATGTACAATATTATGTAAGTTTCAGGTGTACAACATAATGAGTCTCACTTTTAAAGATTATTCTCCACTTATAGTTATAAAAATATTGGCTATATTCCCCACGCTGTACAATATGCCCCTGTAGCTTATTTTTTAAGTTTGTATTAGAGTATAGTTGATTTACAATGCTGTGCCAATTTCTGCTGTACAGCAAAGTGACCCACTCTGCACATACATACACATTATACACATTCCCTTTCTTATATTAAATTCCATCATGGTCTGTTCCAAGAGATTGGATATAGTTCCCTGCGCTGTGCAGTAGGACCTCATTGCGTCCCCATTCTAAATGTAATAGTTTGCATCTACTAACCCCAAACTCCCAGTCCATCCCACTCTCTCCTCCCTCCCCCTTGGGAACCACAAATCTGTTCTCTATGTCTGCAAGTCTGTTTCTGCTCTGCAGACAGGTTCACTTGTGCCATATTTTAGATTCCACATATAAGTGATATCTTATGGCATTTGTCTTTCTCTTTTTGACTTAACCTCATTTAGTATGAGACTCTCTTGTTGTATCCAAGCTTATTTATTCTATACACAGTGGTTTGTACCTCTTAATCCCCTGCCATTACCATGCGCCTCCCGCCTCGCTCTCCCCACTGGTAACCACTAATTTGTTCTCTGTATCTGTGTGTCTGTTCCCTTTTTGTTAGAGTCACTGCTTAGTTTCATTTTTTAAATTCCACACATAACTGATATCATGCAATATTTGTCTTTGTCTGACTTATTTCACTTAGCATAATAGCCTCCAAGACCATCCATGTTGCTGCAAATGGCAAAATTTCATTCTTTTTATTGCTGAGTAGTATTTCACTGTGTGTGTGCATGCACTTCTGTGTGTGTTTGCGTGTGTGCACACATCTTCTTTATTCTTCAACAGATTCCATTTTTTGAGCCAATCAGTCACCCTCTTTGGCATGTTTAGTTGGTCACCCACAGCCTGAACCAAGCCACATGAGGACTCAGAACCAGCATATTAACAGAGGGTTTACTACCTAATTGCTCTTCCCTTAAGAGAATCACAATCGCTCTCTGTTGATGGTGAGAGAGACCCTAACAGCCTTTCTCCTATCTGTCTACGATGCCCCTCTGGAGGTTTTTCATAATTTACCCTTAAGCCACAGTAACTATAGTAATCCCGATCTAGCAGATTTCAGCAGCTCTTTCTCTGCCGTCGGCATAGTGTTTGGCTGCTAAATAGACTTCCCAGCCTAATTCAGTGTGACAGCCTTTTGCTCAGTAGCTGGTCCTTTCAGGAGAACTGCTCTTGAAAACTTTCCTCCTTTGCTTTACCACCACCAGCTATTCTTTCCAGGAAGGCAAGCTGTTCTCTATTTACCTTCAGCACCAACAGAGGTTGAAAATAAAGTTTATACTAATTATCCACTATTCTTGGCATACTTCTCATTTCCAATGCCCTTTCCTTTCTCAGTTTTTTCACGTTTCTGAGAATTTCTCCCTGTTTTCTGAACTTCCTCTTCTCTGTTTTGGTACATTTAGATTTCTCTCCTAACCAGGCATAAACACGGTCAGAATTTTTATGATCTCTTTACCCTGGGCCTCTGTATTCCAATTCTCTGTTGCTGTTGTTGTTTTTCTATTCTAATCCTGCATAACACTTTGTTGCAATGCAAATCATAGAATCTGTACTCCCAGTAATTCAAGCACGCACTTACCTGGTTCTCGGTTTTTTTCCAGAAATTCTGGTGACAGAGATCATGGCACTCTAGCAATAAGATGTTCTGAAGACTTCTCAAGATAAGGAAGTTCCTGTGAGCTCCAGCCTCTGTGCAGCAAATGCTTTCTGGGCTTTCCAGGGACCCCCAAGGCCTTGTCCCCGGGAGCAACAAGTTAAGAAGCTTCTTTCTGCCCCGTGACTCTGTTTTTCTGGGTCTCTTAACTTCACACCTTCACTCTTGTCAGGGACATTCTCTCTGAGGAGGTGACTTCTAGGATGAGACATGAAGGCAAACAAGGAGCTAGACATGCAAAGATCTGAGGGGAAAAGTATTCCAGGCAAAAAAGAACTTCAAGGCCAAAGGCTCCATGATGGATGTGAGCTTGGAGATTTTGAGGAACAACAGAAAACCGTGGGTTGGAATGTGGTAAGGTCACAGAAGGAAGAAATGTGAGGCGAGGCTGGAACAGCGGAAAAGGGGCAAGTATCATAGAGTTTTGCAAACAAAGGAAGGAGTGTTAATTTTACTCTTTAGTATGGGGGGAAGTTCTTGGAGAGCTTTAAACATGAACGATGCCCTTTGATTTGTGTTTTAAATAATCATCAAGCAGAATTTCGTGGAGAGTGAGCTATAGGTATTCAGAAGTGGAAGCAGTGAGATCATTTAAAATCACAGCCATCATTTCAGGGGTGATCAGAGGAAGATGGGGAGAAATGAGTTAACTGGAGGCATGTCCTCGATTAGGGCTCACAGATGCCACTGCTGGATTGATTATGGGGTGAATACCAGATGAATACTAGTTTTTTGCCTCAAGCGAAAATATTACCATTTACTGAGACTGGAAGACTCCTAGAATCAGATTGGGAAAGGAGTGGAAGAAACAGAAAGCTCTGTTTTAAACGTATTGGAGACATCTGAACACATCCATAGTTGGCCAAGTGGATGTGTTGAATAGAGCTCGGGTGCCCACCTGTGGATAAGAGCAGATCAGACAAACTTGGCATTGTTGGTCAACAGGATTTATTTAAATCTGTGGAACAGGATGAGATTCCCCTACCCTGTGTTAGGACGGACAGAGGAGGTCCAAGCCTGACTTTGGAGCAGTCCATCATTTGTGGCCATGAGAGGAAGGGAAGGGGTGGCAGACTGCGAAAGAGCTGTAGTACAAAAGGAACTTGTCAGTGTCAGGGGTCAAGAGAAGAATGTTTGCAAGGAATTCCAAGGGAGTGGCTGACTGGCCCAAATGCCCAAATACACTCTTTCTCACCTTAGTACCCAGAGAAGAGAAACGAAGCATCTTCTAGTCATCAGCTGCCTCTCCAATTGGCAATGATCTCCCTCCCCAAGAATTGTCTACATTTCCTGTGGAACCAACCAATGAGCTTTTTCTTCACCCAAAGCTCTTCCAGGTGAAACACCTTCAATTAGAACCAGACTTACAACTAGACGCAGGGATCTCATTTGCAGAAGGTCTCTATGTACTTCTCCACTCCCATCCCCCGACCCTAAGATTACCTTCCAAGTTTCACGAAGGAGACACCTCCATGTTTTTGTTCCTGATCGACTCCATAGCCATGCTGAATCCTGGAAGGGCTGAAGCATCCTTCCCTGGGCCCCTATTTGGTGAAGAAGCCTGGGATAGTCACTTTAATTTGGGTTTGGGGAATGTAATGATTTACAAACATTTTTCTCTTTTGGCTTCCTATATTCTTTCCAGAAACTATCAGCTGTGGTTAAATTTGTTCCTGTTTGGCTTTCTTTTAGGATTACTAACAGGTAACCAGTCTTTTAGGGTGACACTACCCCTTCGGTAACTATGTCCATGGGTGGATAATCCCAAACCAGGAAAGTTCAGCATCTCCTTTAGAAAGTGGAGGCTTGATGAGACCCACCATTGATCTATTATCTTAGGTTTTAAAAAGAAGAGGAAAGTGTCCATTGCTTTGATTGGCAGAGATTCCCAGTGATGGTTCACTGAGAAATGTCAACAGACCACACCAAGGTTGACTCATTTCACATGGCCAGACACTCTCACGGTTTACAGAGCTACCCGCTCTTCACCTTCTTCTTCCCCAAATTCCTCTTCAATTAATGTTTGACTCACTGGTTGCTGCTGTGATTCATTCCATGCTGACGTGAAAGGATGAGGCAGGTTATAACTTCCACTTTCTTTGCCTCTAACATTTATAAACAGCTCACATATGCACCTGATTGTTAGGTTATTTTCGCTTCACTTTGATATTTTCTGACAATACACGTATTTGATCGGTCTCTCGCTCTTTTCACAGGAGGGGATTTTGCTGCACGTGTGCACGCGCTCGGGAAAAATGGGATAGATATTGATTGGAAGGAAATATTGCTTTTTTCCACAAAAGAAGGAAGTCTGACAGTTCAGCAGAGCTATAAAACTCCAGTCACAGTAGGATGTACAATTCTCCGCTCACTTCTCTTTGACTGCAGCTCAGGAGGAAAGCTATGATTAAAGCACTAACGGGCGTATGACTAGAAGGAAAACTGAACAATGACGGCATCTGAATACATGATTCATTTTTCTGGTACAAACGCGAGGAACTCCAGGTCATGGCGGACAGGACACATGGTTCCGATGCCTAGACGTGCTGCGGCCAGTGCTCTGTGTTTAGAAAAACCGGAGCAAAAATTCTCCTTCTCACCATGTCTCCACAGTGGTCTTCCAAATATAGCTGGAAGAATAGTCACTGCTCTGCCTCCAAGACAGGAAAAAGGATGCAGTTGTCTGCAAACTGCCAGAGACCCTGAAGCAGGCATTTCAAAGTGGTTAGCAGGGTCTTTGTGTTAATAGGAGACAAAACTGCTCCTATTTTCACCTTAAGGTAAAGATGCCTTCAGAACAAGGAACAGAGACAAGCTCACTGATTTTGCCAAGGTCATCTGCCCTCCAAGGTACTGGAAGCTTTCACCAAGGAATCTTTTTGTAGCTTTTTAAAAAAAATTAAAGTACAATCGATTTACAATGTTGTACAAATTCCTGCTGTATAGCAAAGTGCCCCAGTCATACATATATATATATATCCTTTTTCTCATATTATCTTCCATCACATCTATCCCAAGAGATTGGATACAGTTCCCTGTGCTGTACAGTAGGGCCTCACCGCTTATCCATTCTCAGTGTAATAGTTTGCATCTAGAGTTCGGGGTTCACCAAGCAGTCTTTCAGATGATATTGTATGGCAACTGAATGCTTTGTTACCTGCATTTCCATCATCCACCAACCTAATCCAGATTTATACTTTGACTCTTAACTGATTTCCTGGTTTCTGTCCTGCTGCCTCATACCCAATCTCTCTTTTGGCAGAGTGTTGGACTGTGTGCCCCAGCTATAAACCCTCACCAGTTTCTACGCTGGATATTACATTGGCTATTGGATTACTGACTCTCAACACAAACTCACCTTCCCTTTTTTAAAGATTTTTATTTTTTCTATTATAGTTGACTTACAATGCTCTGTCAATTTCTGCTGTGCAGCAAAGTGACCCAGTAATGTATACATATAACATATACTATATATTACATATATTACATATATGTATTACATATAATGTATATATTATATATATATACACTCTTTTTCTCATATTCTCCTCCATCATGTTTCATCAGAAGTGACCAGATACAGTTCCCCATGCTATACAGCAGGATCTCATTGCTTATCCACTCCAAATCCTTCCTTACTCTGCTTTGCGATGTTGGGGCTGGGGCTGGTTGTGATTCTTCCCTGGAGGACATGGAAGGGAAGAAGGGAGATGGAATTTACTCTTTACTGCTGGCTGTCAACATCACCCCAGGTGGTGGCTGGTTCTTCACTCCGGACATAGCAGGTGGTTTCAGAACCAGCCGTCTTCTCCAATTAACAGTCAAGTTCACTCTTAGGACAGCCTGATTCACCCCGCCGAGAAGCCAGCTGCAGCAGGCAGCCTGCCTTCTCCCAGGTCTGGATCCCAGCTCCACAGGACTCATTCTCCAAACTTTTAAGTTCTAGCAATTCCTTCCCTTGTTCCCCAGACCCAGGGATGGTAGCTGTTTTCTGCATATGCTCCCACAATGAATGTCTCCCCTTTGTCTTGGATATTCTTTAAACCTTGGTTAACAGGGTTTTTTTTTTTTTTCCATTGCTTAATGAATTTTATTACAATTATAGGTGTACAAAAATCATCACAACTCAATTTGATAGCATTTGCATCCCAAACCCTCAGTGCATCTCCCCACCCCCCAGATTGTCTTATTTGGAAACCAAAGGCTTTCCAAAGTCTGTGAGTCATTCTCTGTTCTGCAAAGAAGTTCATTGTGTCTTTTTAGTTTCCATGTGTAAGCGGTAGCATTGCGTGTTGCTGTCTAATTGTCTGACTGGTTTCACTTTGCATGGTAATTTCTAGGTCCATCCATGTTGCTATATATGTTGGTATTTCATTCCTTTTAATGGCTGAGTAATATTCCATTATGTGTATGTACAATATCTTCCCTATCCACTCCTCTGTCGATGGGCATTTAGGTTGTTTGCGTGACCTGACTATTGCATAAAGAGCTGCAATGAACATTGGAGTACATGTGTCTTTTCGAGTCATGGTTTCCTTTGGATAGATGCCCAGGAGTGGGATTGCTGGATCAAATGATAACTCTATTTTGAGTTTTCTGAGGAATCTCCATACTGTTTTCCACAGTGGTTGCACCAATTTGCATTCCCACCAACAGTGTAATAGGGATCCTTTTTCTCCACACCCTGTCCAGCACTTATTGTTTGTAGACTTTTTGATAATGGCCATTCTGGCTGGTGTAAGGTGGTATCTCATAGTGGTTTTGATTTGCATTTCTCTAATAACGAGTGATGTTGAGCATCTTTTCATGTATTTATTTGCCATCTGCATGTCTTCTTTGGAGAATTGTCTGCCTAGATTCTCCGCCCATTTTTTGATGGGGTTGTTTGTTTTTTTGGTATTGAGCTGTAGGAGGTGTTTGTAAATTTTGGAGATTAATCCCTTGCCAGTCGATTCATTTGCAAATATTTTCTCCCATTCTGTGGGCTGTCTTTTCGTTTTGTTTAGGGTTTCCTGTGCTGTGAAGAAACTTTGAAGTTTAATTAAGTCCCATTTGTAAATTTTTCTTTTTATTGTCCTTTCTCTGACAGATGGATCTGAGAAGATGTTGCTATCATTTATGTCAGAGTGTTTGGCCTGTGTTTTACTCTAAGAGTTTTATAGTATGTGGTCTTATATCTAGATCTTTAATCCATTTTGAGTTTATTTTTGTGCATGGTGTTAGGAAGTGTTCTAGTTTCATTTTTTTACATGTAGCTGTCCAGTTTTCCCAGCACCACTTATTGAAGAGGCTGTCTTTTGTCCAATGTATATTCTTGCCTCCTTTGTCATAGATTGGTTGACTATAGATGTGTGGGTTTTGGTTAACAGCTGTCTAATTAAATTCTCTGTACAAATAACCAGGTGGTTTCAACAATCTGACAGCACCGTGCCTGCAAACAGTCAAACTTCTCCCTTTGTGTCCCACTTCAAAGCCTTCCTGTACATTTGATCCCATGTGACTCAGGGGAATGAATGGTGCAGTCCCATTCGGAGGCAGGAGAATGGACTTAACAGCCCCTCCATGCCCCTTGCTCCATTATATAGCTTCTGGGTAGGGTCATTCCTATGCCCAGGACATTTGGTAAAAAATTTTATACCTAATGGTAATTTATCTATGCTGTCCCAGAACTGTCTACATTTTTCTTTCAAGCCTCAGGTTTCTGGAAAGTTATATGCTGTGCTGAGAAACTGTACCATCCCAGAAGTAAGTTATATTTAAATGGCCAAGCAATTCCTTGGGAATGAAGTGGTTGAAGGCTAAATGAAGACAAATGGATGGCGAATGCTTGAGTGATTTATATAGTGTACACGTGGGAAATTCAGGGTCTTTCCAAGGAGCTGGTGGGTTTTATAAAGCTCATGTAAATTTTCAACTTGGATCTCACTCTGTTTGATATATGACTGAGGGATTTTTCTAAATGCCTATCCTTGGACCACAATCTTTAGCTGACTTTACTATATGTTTTCCTCATCATAAAAAGCATAGTTTGTTCAGTGATTTTCTTTATTCGCATTAGTTACCAGAGACTCTTAATTTATTGAAAAAGTCTCATCATCCATCAGATGCTCACTCAGTTCCCGATGTTTAAATACCTCGTCTTCCTAACGAGAGGGGGACAGGGGTGGGGCTGCGTGAGGACAATGGAATGGGCAACCCCTGCAGTGGGGTGGGGATGGAGGGGGGTGGAGTTGCCGTATCTACTTTCCAACTCAACTAGATGCTGGATAAGAAGGATTTTATATAAATAGTTTATTCTGTAGATTCTGGAAGAGTTTGGATGACTGAGTCATTCAGAGTGACAAATGAGTTGGAATTCTTTAGAAAATCTCTGTCAAATTAACATCAGAAATGCTCATGTTGGGATAAGTACGTGTGTATGTGTGTGTGTAATACTAAGTTCATCCAGTGACAAGTTATTTAAATCATGACAAAAGGGGAGAGCTTATTTTGTATTTATATATGTGTGTGTATACACACACACACACACACACACACACACACACACAAAGACATATATACAGTTGACTCTTCAACAATGAAGCGGTTAGGGGTGCTACCCCTCCCAGCAGTTGCAAATCTTCATATAATTGACAGTTGACCCTCCACATCCATGGGATGCAGGTATGGATCACGTAGTACTGCAGTGCATAGTACTTAAAGTAATCCATGAATAAGTAGACCTGCACAGTTCAAACCAGTGTTATCCAAAGGTCCACAGTACCGTTTCTTTAGAGTAGTTTTAGGTTCATTGCAAAAGTGAGTTTAAATTACAGTGAGTTCCACTAAAAACAGAACTACCAGATAATCCAGCAGTCCCACTCCGGGGCATCTACCTGGAGGAGACATGATTCAAAACGAAACATGCGTCCCCATGTCCATTGTCCAACTTGATGTCCATGGCTACTGATAATAGCCAAGACATGGAAGCAACCTAACTGTCCATCAACAGATGAATGGATCGAGAACCTGTAGTACCTATACATGATGGGATATTACTTAGCCATAAAACAGAATGAAATAATGCCATTTGCAGCAACATGGATGGACCCTGAGATTATCATACTTAGTGAAGTTAATCAGACAGTGAAAGGCAAACATCATATGATATCACTTATATGTGGAATATTAAAAGGGGTAAAAGTGCACTTATTTACAGAACATAAACAGACTCACAGACTTTGAAAAATGTATGGTTACCAAAAGGGATGGGTCTGGGGGGCGGGGGAGGGATGGACTCGGGTTGTGACTGGCATAGGCACACTATGGTATATGGAATAACTGACCAACAGGGAACTGCTGTATAACACACAGAACTCTACCCAATATTCTGTGATCATCTATGTGGGAAAGGAATCTGAAAGAGAATGGGTATGTGTACACGTATAACTGAATCACTTTGTTGTACAGCAGAAACTGTCACAACATTGTAAATCACCTCGACTTCAATAAAACTTTTTAAAAAGACAGAGAAAAGAGAAAAAAAATAAAGTACAGACAGTTCCGTAGACCCTCATCCCTCCACCCCACAGCCTACCTTTTTCACGTAGAAGAACTGAACCAAACAGATTTTATTCAACTTTGTGGAATGAGGAAAACATAGAGAATAAGTCATAAGAAAGGCTCTCGGGTACTACCATCTCAAGCAGATTTCAGTGTTTCACAAAATACCCAGCAAATATGACAATCTTGAACACACTCTTCTTCCTAAACTTCTCTTGCAATAATAAAACATTAACAAACATACAAATTTCTGCTATACCAGTCTAAAATGTGGAATGACTATATTACTAGTTTTTATGATGTTGTTCACATAGTTTTATTCACAGGCTTTTTTTTTTTTTCTTTTTTAGGGTTGCACTTGTGACATATGAAGGATCCCAGGCTAGGGGTTAAATCAGAGCTGCAGTTGCCGGCCTACAGCCACAGCCACAGCCACGCCAGATCTGAGCCACATCTGCAACTTATGGCCCAGTCTGCGGCGGCGCTGGATCCTTAACCCACCGAGTGAGGCCAGGGATCAAAGATGTATCCTCATGGATACTAGTCAGGTTCTTAACCCACTGAGTCACAATAGTAACTCTTATTCATAGGTTTTTAATGAGATCAATACCAACACAACATCCCCCACCAGACTGGTATATTTGTTACAGTCACTGAACCTGCATTAACACGTAGTCACTTGAAGTCCACAGTTTACATTAGGGCTCACTCTTGGTGTTGTAATTCTATTTGTCTCACCAAATATATACTGATATGTATCCATGACTATAGTATCATAAAAAATAGCTTCACTGTCCCAAAAACCCTCTATGTTCCACCTGTTAATCCCTCCCTCCTAGTAACCCCTAGCAACCACTAACCTTTTCACTGTCTCTCATTTGGCCTCTTCCAGAACGTCACAGAGTTGGAGTCGTACAATAGGTAGCCTTTCCAGATTGGCTTCTTTCGAGAGTATGCTTAGTTTTGTAAGAAACTTCCAAACTTTCTTTCTAGTGGCTATACTATTTTGCATTCCCATCACAATGAATGGGAGTTCCTGTGGCTCCACATCCTTGTTAGCATTCGGTCTTTCAGATGTTGGCCATTCTAATAATCATATTCATTTTTAATGATAATAATTAGCATCTGTAAGCTCTAACTAGGTGTCAGGCTGTTTTACATGTTTTCCAACTAGTATCTAATTTAATTCTCACAATGACACTATGAGAAAGGATCTATCATGATTCCCATTTTAAAGGTGATAAAATTGAGGAAGAAAGAAGTGATATGTCAGGCCCATGGTCAGAGCTAATAAGTGGTAATGCTAGATTTCTAACTAAGGAAGACCTTCTCTCTCAACCATTCCTCTATACTTCCTCTCAGATATCAACTGTAAATTTTGAAGTAAACAAGACACACTCTTATATGTTCCTCCCTGCATTGTTTCTCTTACTTCAGAATAGTATCATAAAAAATAGCTTCTTTGCTTAGGAAAAAGATTCTTTGCACATTTCCAAGATGAAAAGTCTGGCCCAAACTTGTCCTATCAAGTATAAGAATCACATTTTCATATTTCTATGAATTTATAGCTAACTTGGCCTTAAAAGAAGGGCCAAAGGCTCAAATTCACATTATTAATTACAAGAGCAAAACTTTCAATAGAACTTACTCAAAGTACACGATCTCTTCAGTTCCCGCCACGGCACAATGGGTTTAGGCTCCAGCGTTGTCTCTGTGGTGGTATGGGTTCAATCCCCAGCTGGCACAGAGGGTTAAGGATCTAGCATTGCTACAGCTATGGCACAGGTAACAGCTGTGGCTTGGATTTGATCCCTAGCCTGGAAACATCCATATGCCATGGGTGCTGCTGAAAAAAAAGAAAAAAAAAGTTAGAAATATAATGATTTACAATGTACAGTGCATTAATTCAAGCAATCTGGAAATGAAAAACCTAAAACAAAGTGACTAATGATAGGGAGTTAAATAAATTATGATGTACACTCTAAAAATATTTAGCAGCTTTTTTAAAATCATGTTTTTCAAGGGATTTTTTTTTTCTTTTTAGGGCCACACCTGCAGCATATGGAAGTTCCTAGGGCTAGGGGTCAAATCGGAGCTGCAGCTGCCAGGCTGTGCCACAGCCATTCCAACACCAGATCCTAGCCATATCTGTGACCGATGCCGCAGCTTGCGGCAATGCTGGATCCTTAACCAGCAGAACAAGGCCAGGGATCAAATCCACATCCTCTTGGATACTAGCTAAGTTCTTAACCTGCCAAGCCATAATGGGAACTCCAAGGGATATTTAATAATGTAAGAAAAAGTACACTGAAAATTAAAGTTAAAAAGATATATTGGAATTCCTGCTATGGCGTGGTGGGTTAAGATTTTGATTGCAGCGGTTCAGGTCTCTTCAGAGGCAAGGATTCAATCCCTGGCCCAGCACAGTGAATTGAAGAATCTGGCATCTCCACACTTGCAGCTTAGGTCACAGCTGAGGCTCGGGTTCAGTCCCTAGCCCAGGAACTTCCATATGCCACAGGTGTGGCCTTACATTAACAAAAAAATGGATATAAACAGCACATTCAGTTTTAAATATCTGTTAAATGTTATGTACAGTACTATACTGTAATGTAACCACTATGTAGTTTGTATTATGTACGTAAAGAATACATATAGAGAAAAATTTCCAAAATTTTAAAAGTGATCCATAGACATAAAAATATTTATGCAGAGAAAAACACAACAATCTGGTAACAACAGTTACATCTGAATGATAGTATGTTTATTAAAGCTTTCTTATTCATCCTTTTTTGTGTTTTTCAGTTTCGTACTATATGTATTACTTACGTATTTTTAAATTTGTTTTTATTTTTATTTAAGCATAGCTGATTTACAATGTTGTTAGTTTCAGATGTACAGCAAAGTGATTCAGTTATACATATACATATGTCCATTCTTTTTCAGATTCCTCTTCCTTATAGGTTATTACAGACTATTGAGTAGAGTTCCCTGTGCTATACAGTAGATTCTTGTTGATTATCAATTTTTATATATAGTAGTGTGTATATGTTCATCCCAAACCCCCAATCCGTTCCTCCCCCATCTTTCCCCCTTGGGAACCTTGTTTTCAAAGCTGATGAGTCTGTTTCTGCTTTTAAATAAGGTCATTTATATCATTTTTTTAACTTCCACATTTAAGTGATATATGATATTTGTCTTTACCAGACTTACTTCACCTAGTATGATAAATGCCCATTTTCTTTAAATTTCACTCTGAACAAGGGGAAGGTAAACTTACTTAGGGTTACTTTACAGGAGACAGCTGGCCCTTTCAAAGAGAAATGGACTCAATAAAAAGGAACAGTAAAGGCATAAATAAAAAAGGAAGAAGAAAAAGGAAAAATGTCAGTCCGACCCTGCAGAGTAAAAGGCTGGCCCCCTCCCTTCTGGCCGAGAACCTCAGGACCTGTGTCCTAGGAAGGTTCCGACGCGCACCTTGGCCCCCTCCTGGACCAAGTCCAAGACTCACACGGCCAACACTTCAACTGGCTGTCCTTGAAAAAGAAATCGCCTCTATCAGATGGCACCCATGGAGGGATACAAAATCATTTAAATTGGCTTGTTAATAGATTTATAATGACAAATTCTGTGCCCAGGTCAGATTTCCTTCGATATCTTCAGCAGGAAACCTTAAGTAAATTGACTGACACGCCATAGGAAAATGTAGACTGCCCACAACTTTAGCAACAGGAGAATCTTGCCAGATTTGAGCATTGCGATGCCATCCCAGGATTAGAATCTAAAATTTCTGTCTAATAGTTTGATTCTTATTTTCTCTCAGCCATCAAAAATACCGCAGGCTGGTGTCACCATAGGCTACTTAGAGATCTCTTCTGATACTGTGTCATGAACCCCAATCTATGCATTTGGATATCGAGGGTTAGAGAGCACGGGTGAGCTGTCAAAAGTCACAGAAGAGGCAGAGGCTGGCTCTCTGAACCTCACCTGGATTGTGGGTCCCCGCTTCTGTACTGCTTAGAAGCCCCGAACATGTGCTGCTCCCAGTAAAACATCATCAAATGAGTATTTACTTGTCTTCAGCCTGGCGCTAGAAACGTTTATTTCTAAATCTCACAGCACCCCTACTAGGAGGTTGATTCTTACTTACAGATGAGAAAGCTGAGTAACTGGCCCCATCTCACTCAGGTAACAGATGCCAAGACGAGACAACACATCACACTTGGAAAATCTCAACCTTTCCAGACTTTCCCCGGGAAGCTCATAACTGAAGAGCTTACGTGGGAAAAACACAGGCGTGTTATTCCATAGGCCATGGAGCCAATGCCCAGTTACCCTGTAGGCCTGTTTAAGCTAATTTAACAGGTAAACCATTTAGCATCCTATTCTAAACCTGTTCTGGGGCATAAGATGTCCTGGATGTTCCATGCTAGAGTAAGTCAGATGCCATGAATCACTGCATACATATGATGGGACATGAACCACAGGTAAGCCTGAGCACAGAAAACGTGCTTCTTATACTTAACTGACATCCTTGTTCAGGATTTACTCGGTTTTATAAAATTACCTTTTTCTATGCTATCTAAAGCAAACCTATTCATACTAAGTAAGTCAGAAAGACAAAGACAAGTATATATGGTATCACTTACATCTGGAATCTAAAATATGGCACAAATGAACCTATCTACAGAACATAAACAGACTCACGGACATAGGGAACAGACTTGTCGCCAATGGGGCAGATGGGGAGGGAGCAGGGTGGACTGGGAGTTTGGGCTTAGTAATACAAACTATTACATTTAGAATGGATGGGCAATGAAGTCTTATTGTACAGCAGGGAACTATGTGAAATCTCTTGGGAGAGAACATGATGGAAGGTAGCGTGAGAAAAAGGATGTATATATGTATGTATAACTGGGTCACCACGCCATACAACTGAAATTGATACAACACTATAGATCAGCTATACTTTAATAAAAATAAAATAAAATGAATAAAATTTAAAAAGCAAACCTAGCCCACTCTCAAAGGCAGCCCTCACTTCCCAAAGGAATATAATATAAGCCACAGTGTAATTTAAAATTTTCTAGTGGCTCCATTAAGGAACCCTAAAAAGAAATAGATGAAGTTAGTTTTAATAATGTTTTATCTACTCAAATATACCTAAAATATCATTTAAACAATGACCATTAACATTGATTTTTTTTAACCTTATTTTCACACTGTCTCTGAAATCCAGTGTGTATTTCAGGTTCACAGCCCATTAGTTCAGAAGAGCCACATTCCAAATGCTCAATAGCTATACATATGCCTAGTGTCCACTGTATCAAACAATGTGTCTCTAAATTGATCTTGTCAGCTCGATTCATTCTGCACGGTTGCTAAAGAACACGTATGCATTGAAAACTGCATCAAGAAAGGATTGAGGTGTGGTCCAATATCTGTGCAATTATATTTTACTCAAACAATACTACATCTTGGAGAATCAGCTACTACAAATATCTTTTTGTTTTGTTCATCATGGTAAGAACACTGAACATGGAATCTACGCTCATGCGACTAACACAGCATTCTCTTGACTGGCTTCTCCCATCTCACCTTGGCCCTCTCCAATCCATTCTCACATGACACCAGTATATTTAGCTCTTGGAATGTACCATCTCCTTCCCATCAAGAATCTTCACGGAGTTCCCTCCATGGCTCAGTGGTTAACAAACCCAACTAAGAGCCATGAGAATGTGCGTTCGACCCCTGGCCTCGCTCAGTGGGTTAAGGATCCAGCGTTGCCGTGAGCTGCTGTCTAGGTCCCAGACATAGCTGGGATCCTGCCTTGCTGTGGCTGAAGCTCCAGTTTGACACCTAGCTGGGGAACTTCCATGTGTCATAGGTGCGACACTATTAAAAAAAAAAAAAGGAGGCTTCACAAATGCTGGGATTCTCACCCCACTCACACCCTCACCTTTCTTCCTCGCTGAGTCCTGCTGCTTCAGCTCTTGGTTCAATCCTCCCTTCCTCAGAGAATTCCTCCCCAACTCTAAGTCTCCTAAAATATTCTCAATGGAATCACATGCTTTTCATTTAAACACTTCGCCATCCCTGGCGTTTGATTCATATCTGTTTTCCCTAGTAGGATGTAAGCTCTGCAAGGGCAGACGTTGGGTCTGCTTTGGCCCAGCACAAGCAGCGTCTGGCGCACAGTAGGAGTTCCATAAATGTGTGCTGAATGGATGCCAATCCAGATATCTCAGATTAGGGAGTTCCTGTTGTGTCTCAGTGGGTTAAGAACTCGACATAGTGTTCAAGAGAATGGGGGTTCCATCCCTGGTTTCATTCAGTGGATTAAGGATCCAGCATTGCCAAAGGTTGGATAGGTCATGGATGTGGCTTAGATCTGGCATTGCTGGGGTTGTGGTGTAGGCCTCAGCTGCAGCTCCAAATGAACCCCTAGGCAGGGAACTTCCACATGCTGCAGGTGTGACCATAAAAAAAGAAAAAAGATACCTCAGATTAGATCTATGTGCATCCACCACGATGTCCTAAGAGAGCAGACACAGGAATGCCTATGAAGAACTACTGGTAAATTGACTGCTTCTGACTCCTTGTGTGTCAAAGAAGGAACTTTGGAACAAATTTCAGTTGCCAGTCTCATCATTGCTCTTAAATAAAGCTTTCAGTGTGCCTTATTGGTTGCGTGGCATTTTTCCTTTCAAAAATTTTAAAATCAGAAACAGAGATGAGGAAGTTCCTGTTGTGATGCAGTGGAAACAAATCCAACTAGTGTCCATGACATGCAGGTTTGATCCCTGGCCTCTCTCGGTGGGTCAGGGATCCGGCATTGCCATGAGCTGTGGTGTAGGTCGCAGACAAGGCTCCAGTCCTGTGTTGCTGTGGCTGTGGCGTAGGCCGGCAGCTGTAGCTCCAATTGGACCCCTAGCCTGAGAATTTCCATATGCCACAGGTGTGGCCCTAAAAACCAAAAAAAAAAAAAAAAAACCAGAGAAGAGGATGGTTTCTTCAGAGCCTAGAACAGAGCAATCAATACGCCAGGGAAGAGAACAGGATTTCAACTCCGAGTCCCCTCCAGGGAGGGTCATCATAATATGAAACTGCAGAGAAATTTATTTTATCTTCTATGCTAAAGCCAGAAACTATTATTTTCTGTGTTTTATACTTTCTCTGGTTGGAGTCCTTAGCAAAAAAAGATCGCCATTCTCCAAGATGTATTCATTAAAAATGACTGTCTTCAGCAGAGGCGAAGTACCTGAGACGTGCTGCCGTGCTCTCTTATTCCTCTGCTTTGACATAGTTCCAATTAACGGTTTGCTGTTTTCTCTGGAAGGCAAACATTTTACTCCAAAGACAGTGACAAATCCCTGAGATAAACTGTACAATAATCAAGAACCTGAATGCAGTTTTCTCTAGGAACTGAAATCATTTCCTGAGAAATTCAATGTGCCTGTTGCACCAGGAGAAATGCTATTCCCATCACTGTATTTACAGAGTCTCTTTTGCCCATGTGATCTCTTGTTCCATAAAAGCAGGCAGTTTCAAGGGCTGGCCTACCACAGCAGGAAAACGGCTTACCCATTTTCGAGTATAGCATCATGGGGCAAAAATTTGTTCTCAGCCCAACAGAAGCTTAGAACCAAACCTCTCCTCTTTCTCTGGCCTCCTCTTTAATTCTCGTGTGAACTCTGCAGAGCAAAACAGAAATCCGGCTGTCAGTCCAAGGACTCGCCACCTTTTATGAAACTGAGCTTAACTGAGATCTAAGAGATTCAGTTCTATAGTTAGTTTCACATAATGATTGTCAGTTCTCAGGAAAGCTGACCTGAGGTCAGGTCGGTAGAGAGTAGAGGAAACTACCAATCTAGTTAAAAGACTTTTTGTATATCTTTTATACCCTGAATTAGGGATGTTATCCCAGCAGCCTAAGTTCTTTGCCATTATTTTTAATACAGTGTTTGAACGGGAAAGGCTTCAATTAAGCCCAAGATACCATCTCAATGAATTTCTTTTTTTTTTTTTTTTTTTGGCCATGCAGGCAGCATGCAGAAGTTCCTGGGTCAGGTATCAAAGCTGAGCCAGAGCAGTAATGGCCCTGGATCCTTAACCCATTGAACCACCAGGAAACTCCTGAATTCTTCTTAATCTGATGATTTTCTTTCATGCATCTTAAGGTCTGAGATTGGATCTTCAAATTTTTAATGATGTCCGTGCGCGTGATATTCTCTCATCCAGAGTTTTTCCCTCGAATCTGTTTCCAACTATATCTCCAGCATTTCAGGTGACAATCCTGGCCACATCTGTGTCTTGGGAACACTGGCGGGACATTCCTTTGTTATTATACTTGCATGTGTCTCATAGGTGCTATAAAAAAATACCACAAACATGTTGCTTAAAACAACACGCTTATTCTCTCCTGGTCCTGGAGGTCAGAAGTCTGTAATGGATCTTACCGGTCCTACCAGGTGTCAGTAAGGCCGGTTTCTTCTGGAGTCTCCAGTGGAGATTTCATTTCCTTGCCTTTTTCAGCTTCTAGTACTACTTCTCTCGGGCCTCTGGGTTTACAGCCCCTTCCTCCGTCTTCAAAATACATCACTAGATGGGAGTTGCATTGTGTCTAAGCAGTAACGAACCCGACTAGTACCCATGAGGATGCGGGCTCAATCCCTGGCCTTGCTCAGGGGGTTCGGGATCTGGCTTTGCTGTGAGCTGTGGTGTAGGATGCAGCTCGGATTCCATGTTGCTGTGGCTGTGGTGTAGGCCGGCAGCTGTAGCTTCAGTTCGACCCCTAGCCTGGGATTCCTTATACCGCAGGTGTGGCCCTAAAAAGACAAAAAAAAAAAAAAATCAAATATCTGATCACAGCATCGTGTCACCTTCCCCCCAGCATGTGGTCACATCTCCTCTGCCTCCCTCAGATGCGCATGCTTATAACAGAATTTAGGCCCCACTTGGATAATCCAGAATAATCCCTCCATCCCAAGGTCTTTAACTTAATCACACATGCAAAGTTTCTTTTGCCTCATAAGGTAACATATTCACAGATTCTGAGGATGAGAGCATAAATATCTTGGGACCACTATTCAACCAACCACGATAACCATACTTTTGGTATCTTCAATTGTGCCATCTGGTCAATTCACATAAAATCAGCAATAGACCCATTGTCCAAACCCCCAGCCAATATAAACCAAGCTCACTTCGTACTTTATCAGTTCCTTAGTGGTAAGGGTCCCTATTCTAGGCTCTAATTCATTACAGGCTCTTCTAACGAGGATCCAGTAAACTCATCTTTCCCACCATCTCCCCACCACACACAAGAGGCAGCCCTCACCTGTGCCCCAGTACCCAGCATCACGCCAAACGAGAGCCTCTGGATTTAAAAATCAAATACGGCATTCCTGTTGTGGCACAGCGGAAATGAATGCGACTAGTGTACATGAGGATACAAGTTCAATCCCTGGCCTCACTCAGTGGGTCGGGGATCTAGGCGTTGCCATGAGCTGTGGCACAGGTCACAGATGCGGCTCAGATCCCACGTCGCCGTGGCTGTGGCATAGGCCAGCAGCTGTGGTTCCAATATGAACCCCAGACTGGGAACTTCCATATACCGTGGGTCTGGCCTTAAAAAGCAAAAATAGGTATATATAAAATAAAATAAAATATGTTTTCAGTGGCAGAAACTCAAAATCTCAGAATCCAAATAGCCCTGAGTTTACAATGTGCAGCACTTAGGTAATGGTCAAACATCTTGTTTAGGCTCCGCTGGACAGATAAAAGGGAGCAAATGAGCTCTTCCGCTGTTATCTTCCACTGAGCAGTTTTTTAAAAGGGCCAAATGATGGATGATAAGAACAAGAAGAAGGATTAAGTACACATTCTCCAGGCCATTTCACAAACATGAAGATACTTCCCTGTCTATTTATAATCCTTAAATGCCATCTAGTTCCCCGTTTATCCCTAAGGATTCTCCCTACCGACACCCATAAAGACCTTTCAAAAAAAAAAAAAATCTTTCCAAATCTACAAAGTAGCTGATTCCAATCCCTAACAATCTTCTTAGGAAAGCGCTGCTAAACACGAATGTAGGTACTTTGCCATTGCTTCCAAAAGCAAGGCAGCAGCTCCCTCTCACATCTTGGAGGAGCTATTTTCATCCTGTTGTGCAATTTAACACATGGTGGTGCAACACAGTTAACAGAAACTGGTTTCCACATTCTGGAGGAAGCAAACTTTGAAAGTTGATGCAACTTATTTTTAACTTATATAAGAAAGAACTTCCATAAGAAGGACGTAATGGTAATTAAGACGGCCGAGATTTTTCTGGACCACTTCTGAATATGCCTTATTTCAGGATGTCAAAGTTTGGCTAAAATAAAAATGAACAAGAATTCACTGATGAGGATTTATGTTTTATCAGACCCAGTGAGAGACTGGCTCCCTATACCTCCTCCACTATAACTTTTACAGCATTAGCGGAAACATTAGTTTAAACCAGTCTCCTACCCGTTTGCTGAAGTGCTGCCCTGCACATCGTCCTGCAGTTTTAAGGCACTGATGGCCGTCATTATTCTTCCTTTATGGGATTTCAGCCAAAATTGAGCACTTGTGACAATATCCACATCTGAGCTAATGCGATTTAATTTTCTAAGTTGGCTTCATAAGGCAAAGTAGTAAATGGTTTATTAAAATCTAGACAATAAAATTAGCCCATTTATCTACCCACTGTGTGCTTCAGTCACTTGATTAAACACATTTGTTGTGGAAAAGTTGCATAAATTATACCAAAGTAAACCCAAATAACCATAAATATTTTTGGTTCCCTCTTTTTTCCCTGCTAGGCAGGATTTTAAGGTTAGCACTTGGCCTAAAATATAAACTGCTACTTAACCTCTACTGAGGTCACTTTTATATTGAAGGGCTTGGAGTAGAAACATTATTCTAAAAGGTATCCTTGGGAGAACAAGGGCCTTTTAAACTCCACTGGGCTAAATAAACCTGTCTTCAAATTATAGGATAATTTTACCTTTTTTTTTTTTTTTGAGGCAGGGGGGGGTGCATGGTAAGGGCAATGCAAGGTAGAAAGATTGTATCAATTCCATGTGCTTTCATTTCTAGAACTTTGACCTCCCACAAGTTGAGTAGCTTGATTTGCAAGCCTAAGAAATAGTAACAGGATCGCATAGACCATAAGAAGCCAGCTTTATTCATCATCAACCCCAAAGAATATGTCTTAACAGGATGAGTTCTAAGTGTTCAAGTTTACTTTATCATATATCTAGAAATCCTCATATGAGCTCAGTCCCAGAGCCAAATAAAAATGATTTATGGAATCATGATTCAAAGAATATTTTTTGGCCCTAAAAAAAGGAATGAAGGAGTTCTCTTGTGGCTCACCAGTTTAAGGATCAGCATTGTCACTGCAGCGGCTTGGGTCGCTGCTGTGGTGTGGGTTCAATCCCTGGCCCAGAACTTCCAAAAAAAGGGGGAAAAAAAAGAATGAAGTTTTGCCATTTGTGACAACGTGGATGAACCTAAGGGTACTATGCTAAGTGAAGCAAGTCAAACAGAGAAAGATAATTACCATATGATTTTACTCTCATGTGGAATCTATAAACAAACAAAACAGAAACAAACTCATAGATACAAAGAACAAACTGGTGGTTGACAGAAGGGAGGATGTTGGGGGTTGGGGGCGCAAAATAGATGAAGGGGATTAAGAGGTGCAGACATCCAGTTGTAAAATAAATAAGCCATGGGGAAGTCATTTACAACATAAGAGTCTACAGTCAATAATATAGAAATAGCTTTGGTTACAGATGGTAACTAGATTTATTGTGGTGACCGTTTTGAAATGTATGTAAATATCAAGTCACTACAGTATTCACCTGGAACTAATATGATAGTGTATGCCATTATACTTCAATTTTATTTTTATATTTTTAAGTTTTATTGAAGTATAGTTAATTTATAAGTCTGTGATAATTTCTGCTCTACAACAAAGTGACCCAGTCATGCACAGACACATATCCATTCTCTCTCAGATTCTTAACCCACATAGAATAATACAGAATACTGGGTAGAGTTCTCTGTACTACATAGCAGGTCCCCCTTGGCCAACTGTTCCATATACCTCAGTGTGCATATGTCAATCCTAAATGCCAGTTCATCCCTCCCACCCCCACCCCCCTACCTGCCCTCTTTAGAGCCGTAAGGTTTTCAAAGTCTGTAAGTCTGTTTCTGTTCTGAAAGTAAATTCATTTGTATCCCTTTATTAAAAAAATTCCACATATATGATATGATGTTTGTCTTTCACTCTCTAACTTCACTTAGTATGATAGTTTCTAGGTCCATCTGTGTTGCTGCAAATGTCATTGATTTGTTATTTTTTTATGGCTAAGTAATATTCCATTGTATATATGTGCCACATCTTCTTTATCCATTTCTTTGTTGATGGATATTTAGGTTGCTTCCATGTCTTGGCTATTGTAAATAGTGCTGCAATAAACTCAGCAGTGCACGTATCTTTTCAAGTTATGGTTTTCCCTGGATATATGCCCAGGAGTAGGATTGATGAATCATATGGTAGTTCTGTTTTTAGTTTTTTGAGGAATTTTTGAGGAAATTCCATAGTGGTTGCACCAATATGCATTCCCACCAAGAGCGTAAGAAGGTTCCCTTTACTCTGCTAGTATGACAGTGTATGTCAATTACACTTCAATTTTAAAAAATTAAATCTGAGTTTCTTTAGGGGAATATACAAATGAATGCTCAATTCCAAACCTACACTTTTTCTCCCAGAATCCTTTCATTCTCTCTAATCACCCAGAATCTTTAGAGACTGACCTAGCCCCAAATAGATTCACTAAGAAATGGAGTAGGTAGCTTAGGTCAGGGCTACATTGATCCATCAAGGGATAAGTAGTAACTTTTCAAAGTTCCCAATCTAAATTTTTGGTGCACACAAACCAGGCTAACAAGCAGTTTTTACCCACTCCTTAGTCAAAACCATTTAAGCCAATGGTGTGGGCTGTCCATTCTGGAAAAGATCAAAGCCGGAGCCTTGCATCTTACCTCCCTCCCCACTCCAGAGACCAGGGCGTTGAGAAAATAACCTTTCAGACTCCCAGAGGAGGCATTTTCTATCTCTTATGCAAAGTGCCAACAAAAAAGACATTGCCTCTTTTCGGAAACAGTGATAAATTGTTGCAGGGGAGTCACATGTCTTTAACATGAGGGGATGATTTATTTTTTTCTCTCTGTTAATCCAAACAATTAATTGGTAGCATAATAGAAACTCTCAGTAGTCGATGAAAAATGGCCTAGACCCTGAACAGAGTATGTGGAGGAAGGGGAAAAAAGTTTTGTTTTTTTATTTTTTCTGATTTAATTGCAGAAATTGGTATCTGAGGAATTCCTGTGCTTCTCCTGGTTCTGTGCATTGCTGAATGCAAGATTTAAAAACCTGAGCTCACTTTGTTAGGACAAACCAAAATGAAAAATAAAAGGCTTAATTCTTTGTGTTAAAAATAAGGGAAGACTAGATGATCAGCAAGGACCTACTGTATAGCACAGAGAACTCTCCTGTAATAACCTAGATGGGAAAAGAAACTAAAAAAGAATGGAGAGAGGTCCATGTGTAACTCAGTGACTTTGCTGTGCACCTGAAATTAACACAACATTGTACATCAGCTATACTCCAATATAAAATAAAAATTAAATTGAATCGAATAAAAATCACAGAAGAAATGCCCTCTTTCCCTTTTATTAGAGCATTTTTTAAAAATCAATTTGTAATTGGAAACTATCTCTGCTCCTTTGAGATGTATGCCAACTTTTTTTGGCTTTGTTTGCTTGGTTTGGTTTGGTTTGGGGTACCTTGCCCTTTGACCCAGGAATGTGTTTGTCAAGGACCTGGGAGCCCTTTGAATCTTCCAGTCTCTGTGGGAACGTAGAAGCCTGACTTTTTGGCAGAAGCTTTGCTCCAAATTGCAACACTAGCTCCTGTTATAAAGACATGAAAAGTTTATTTTTCCTTCGTAGAAAGCCAATTAGGTAACTCAGATGATCATCCCAATTACCAGGTAAATTTAGGATGAACTGTGTGTGACAAATAAGCTGTCAAGTCCTCTGACTGGAGGACTGGTTATTGTTTATCTTGAGAATATGCAGAGAATGTTCTTGGCTATATCATCTCCTTGGCTACATAAGGCTGTGGGATTTCTTTCTCTTTGTGATTTCTTAGCAATTGCCGGTGATGAGCATCACATACTGGGTTTAATACTTACCTAATAACCAAGCAGTTCTCTGTTTCTACTGACTTTGTGGAGAGGTTTTCTGTGTTGGGAGAAGATTCATGTTTTCAATTCTTTGTGCCCAGCATTAAGCCTTTCATCCTTTAATCCTAATCCAAACTTGCCAGGCTTGGAAGCCTGGAATATAAACTAAAAAATCTCAGGAAAAAGTACATTCCTTATAAAAGTTTCTCATAGTTCCTATATCTTGTTAACCCTGAGACATTCTCTGTTCGTCATTAAAAAAAAAAAAAACCTCTGAGAAGTACTGCAAAAATAAAACCCACGTGATCATGCTTCTTTTAGATGGGGGGTGGAGGAAGCAGAATTCCATCCTTTTGAGAGTTGAGGAAGACATAGTTGGGTTTGTTTTGTTTTGTTTTGTTGCTGCTATTGCTTTTAGGGCCGCAGGAGCAGGATATGGAGGTTCCCAGGCTAGGGGTCAAGTCAGAGCTGTAGGCACTGGCCTACACCACAGCCACAGCAATACCAGATCCAAGCCACATCTGTGGCCTACACCACAGCTCACAGCAATGCCAGATCCTTAACCCACTAAGCAAGGCCAGGGATCAAACCTGCATCCTCATGGATGCTAGTCAGATTCCTCACGGATGCTGAGCCAGGATGGGAACTTGAAGACAGAGGGTTTTTAAAAATCCCTCTAGCTATTTAATACAATTCAAAGACAGCTGGCACATTCTTTATTAATATATACTGATAAAAGCCTTAGGGTTTCATATAATTCAAATATTCTGGCTTCCTTTCCAACCCTCAACCAAATTTCCCCAGAACTCACCAATCTGTGAAAGAAATGAGACCATATTTTTAAAATAACTCAAGTTTCAATGGCTTATAACTCTCATTTGCTAATAGTACATTAGTCCCTTGAAAGATCCACCTAACATCCCCAGCCCAGGAAAGGAACAAAGCCAGCTGTCGGAGCAGCCGAACAAGACAGAACAAGATCTCAAATGTGAGGCAAAGACATCATCGTCAGAAGGGGGGCTGGAGGTCAGGGCTGGGTGAGAAGCAAGGTCGCTCCTAAGTCACAATCACTGGTCTCTCCTGCCCTGATGAGAACAGGTTCTAGAAACTGAGGCAGGACCACGTCCACAGGAGAAGGGAGGAACCCCAGCAGACGCAAGTGTATCACCCCCTGCTTCATACTGTTTAATAACGTTCCATAGGTTTCAGGCTGAAGTTCAAATCCATAGCTTAGCCCCCAGAACCCTCTGGGATCCACCCCCACCCACCTTTCACCTCCTTTTCTTCCAGGCCCCAAGTACTGTCAAGATTCCAGCAATGGCAAAATACTTGAGATTCCAGGAACACAGGAAGTTTGCGCTATAAACATGTAGTGCACTCAACCTGGAAGGTCCTTTCCCACACTCTCTGAAGCCAACTCAGCTCCATGTATATCTTCTCTGGAAACTTTCTATGAGCCCTGATTACAATTAATGACTTTTTCACTGTGACCTCATAGCTCACTTGGCTTCATCACACCACTGTATCTGTTATAACTCTGTGTATTATTAGATTTACTTCTCTCTCATCCATTTGTCTAGATTTCCTTATTAAAAAGAAGTATATCTTAGAGTTCCCTTTGTGGCTCAGTGGTTAACAGCTCTGACTAGGAACCATGAGGTTGCGCGTTCGATCCCTGGCCTTGCTCAGTGGGTTAAGGGTTCGGCGTTGCCGTGAGCTGTGGTGAAGGCTGCAGACGCGGCTCGGATCCCGCGTGGCTGTGGCTGTGGCGAAGGCCGGCGGCTACAGCTCTGATTAGTCCCCTAGCCTGGGAACCTCCACATGCCGCGGGTACGGCTCTACATAAAAGGCAAAAAGATATATAAAAAAAAAAAGTATATCTTATTTAAATGTTTTTGTATTTTTGCACCTATCAGAGAAATACTCCATATTAATGAATATACTACCTATTAATCAATAGATACATGAATCTCTATAAAAACAAGCCACAGTCCATGCCATCTATGAAGCCACCCAATAATTTCCTAAGCTCGCCTTCATTTTCCAAAGACCCAACTCTTAACTAAAGGAAGAGCTGAAGATAGGAGCCACGGCCCCAAATCCATCAATTGTCACATCCAGAACACAAAGCTTCTTCTTTCCAGAGTTCTGTTGGCATCATTCATTCACTCATGAGCTAGGAGTGGGCAGCCGTTACAGCGGCCTGGCGAGTTCAAGAATACTGATGACATCTCAGCCCAGAAGGACAGCCAGCCTCATGAATCACCACGTCTGAGCCGCACACAGCAGTGACTCCTTTTCCAGGGCCAGAACCAAGAGTTCTCAAAGCAGCCTAACCTGTGGCTTCCTCTAACTGCTTAAACGGACCTAATACAGTATTTACTTGCAGTGTCACTATTTCTTCTTCCTTCACTTTCTGGACAATATTTTTGCCCCTGGAATATTCTCTCCCCATCCAAGTAGAATATTCTTCCTCTTTCCATCCCAGCCCCGATTCTCTGTCTCTTTTCAGTTCACTTCTTACATCATGTCTTGAGTCCTATCTAGGAATGTTCTATCCTTGCTAAGAAGCTAAATTCCTTAAGGCTTGTGTCTTCCTAAGCAGAAAAACAAAGGGGGGGGGGTACATTACAGCACATGTGATTCATGAGAGTATCTGGTAGAAAGATAAATGCTGTGCATCAGAAGAATTACCTCAGTGGCCAGATTTCCTGGAAATCAAAACAAGGCCACTTGGGAAATGCTCCTGAAACTCTCCTGGCCCTTTGGTTGCTGGCCTCCTGTGGAATTGATTTCTCTTATCTCTTCTGCAGTCACCACTGTCCCAGGCAGCCGGGGTATCAGAGAGCTAACTCCCCTGACCTCCTGCAAGGATTCGCCATCATACTGTGCCAGGCTAATGTGTCCCTCTTGATTCATCTTCAAGGACTTTTGACTCGTGCTTCAAGTCATTAGCTCGAATTACAAGAAAAAAATGTATCTTCTGATTGCTAGCTAAGCTTTCAGGGACTATGACAGGTTTCACAAACCATGCAGTACGTTCATGAGATTTTTACCGTCCTTCCCCCATTTGTCCAGAGAACAGAACACATAATATGCCCTTAATTCTGACAGAACCAGATATCAATCGCGAATATAATTTATGTCACTCTTCCTTTGGGAAGAAAAACAGGCTTTTCTTTTGATAATAATAGTATCCAATCCAGCTCTAATGGTATCAGATGTCAGCTTTCAGTTAATATACAACATCAAGAAGCCTTTTGCTTGAATTTCACGACAGATCATTTTCGTACGTTGGTATTTTCAATATTCCAGCAAATATATGTGCTCAAAGAAAGATTCATCAGCGCTCTACATTCAGACAGCTCCTCAGTCTTTAGTTTTGGAATTGGAACATTTCCTGAATAAGCAATCTTTCTCTCATCTGTAATTCAGAGTTTCCATCCCAGGAGAGGTGTTCTAAATTCATGATCAGCATCCCAAAGACAGGTATCTACTGAGAAGGAGGCAAGCTCGAAGGGGAGCGGCTGGCCCTGGAGTTGATGCTGTACAGTCTGTGGCTGAAACACGTCCACACAGCAGCCCACCAGGCCCCTGCGGCTGGATCTCCAAGGGCAGGGAACCCAGCCACCTGCCTCAATTCTTCTGCGGTCCTCTGCCCAGCATGGCAAAATAGGCTGCCAAGATATCAGACCTAGGACAAATGCCTAAAAGCTCCATGTATAATTTAGCACCTAAATCCAAAACAACACCAGACCAGTGTTCACTTGTTTCCTCTAACACACAGCCATAATGTAAACGATTCTGTATTTTCACTCATTTAAGCCCAACAAAGAGCCATAATGTAAATGATGCTGTTCGAGAGCTTTCTCTTCTCTAGATTAGAAACTCCTTGAGGTCAAGGACATTGTCTTCCTCACTGTCTGCCCACAGCCTCAGACACCACGAGCAGCTGGTCAGGAAATAATCTGTTCTCTCAAATAGGATGGACTGCCTTGCTAACGTCTGTCCCCCTCCTTCTCAGGACCCCGTCCCGGCTCCTCCAGCCGCGCCACAGCCGCCCTGCTCACGTATCTGCAAAGATTTCCTTTTCTCGTGGATTATCTCCTGGCTGTCTCATCCAAGCTGTGCAACTGACTGGGGGCTTTCAGCGTTCTGGTGAAAGATGAGGCTAGAGGACTGTCACCTCTCCTTGTCCTCTGGACGTGTTCCCTTCACGTGCAGCCAAGTGGGGTGGGGGGGTGGCATTTAGCAATCCCTGAACACTCTTCCGCCTCTGCAGGAACATTCTGGGCTCTTCTGCTTCCAGCTTCCTGGAATTTTGTGATGCTCTGGCCATTGTCAGCCTATGTGTGGGCGCCTCCGCACAACAGGCAGACACCTTCCAAGCGCCTACTGTGTGCCGGGTTGTTCTTAGAATGTCTTGTCCTGGGTAGGAGCAAAACTAATAATAATAATAATCATAACCTGACTTCTTTAAGGTTTTCGGCTGTCAAGCATTCGGCCAGAAAAGGCTATTTAAGGTAAAATTAAGTTGTTCTAAAGTGAGTCTTGTTTTCTAGAGTAGCTCAGTTGAGACAGAGGCTCTGGAAATGGGGAGGAGGTGGGGGGGTAGGCACCGGGGCGGGGGGCGGGGCGGGGGGCGGGGCGAAGCAGCAGCGGGGCGAGAGGACGCCAAGGCCACTGCCTGGCTCCCACCCAACGTGGGGCACTGACTCCTCCGCTGCTGTTACGGGAGCCGTGGAGCGACAGGCTTGCTGCAAAGCACCTAGGTTTCTTAGGACGCGGAAACGTGGAATGTTGATAGCCCTGGGGAGCCGGGGCTCAGGTGGCAGGTCCTCCAAAGCACTGCCCTTCTCATTCCTTGTCCCATTTCAGCATCCGAACCCTTCTCCCCGCCGTGCAGCCTGTCCGCTCCCAAGGACGTGGTGAAGAGCTCCGCGGAAGGACCCCCACTGCGCACTTACAAACAACGAGTTCAAGGAGAGAGCAAGCCTCCTCTCCAAACAGACCCTCTTGTAAGAGAAGGATATACAGCAGCCAGTCCCCGGGCCTCTCCCGTCCTCCCTCATGGTCAGAAAAAACGAGCCACCTTCATCCCTAACCGGAGAGCTAGCCAGGGCAGATTTGTTACTGAGCAAGGCCCCGGGGGTGATTGTTTTGTTCAGTTCTCCCTCGGAAAATGGGACTTTGCTGATATTAATTTGCTCAGAAGGCAGTGGTCCTGAAAACACTGGACAGCACGGCTTCCAAGTGCTATTTGGACGAGTGTGCGTCATTGCCTGACTTGGATCAGCAGACAGAGCCGAGCACTGTGGCTGCAGCTGCAGAGCCAGCTTCTGGAAGACCCTCACTAAGCAACTGCAGAAGGTACCAGGCGTGCCCTGGTGACCTCGCTGGTACCCGTAGGAGAAAAGGGAGCCTGGAGTGAAGCCAGATGCAAGTTTATATCCAACCTCCTTGTCAGATGTTTCCGGCAGATGAGAGAAGCAGGTCCCCCCCAGGGACCCTGCACCTTGAGTGCTCTTGGCGCAGAATGAAGGAGCTTAACCTCTTGACGGGGTTTAAAAAGGTAATACAGCAGAAAAAGATTCAAAAAGCTACAAGAACTCAGGTGGCTCAAAGTTTAGCAAGCTCTGGGTAGGCTAAGTGTGAATAGGAGCTCAAACTACAGAACCAACACCCAAACCACACAATAGATACAAATTAGAAAGTGAGGAAAATCCCAGAAATCGATGAGAAAGCTAGGACTGGGGATGTATCACAGAATATTTAAAAGAAAAAATGTATTTGTTTCTTTAAAAAAAAACTTTCCTATGTTACCCTCAAAAGCTCTTATTTACAACTTACTTTCTAAATATACCAAACTTAAGACTTTTATGGCCAAATGAATCATTAATCACAATTCAGCTAGCTAAAGCAGGGGTTTGAAAACTCCACCTGGAAAAGTAAATGGCTTTTTGGGCCATTCCATCTCTGTTTCCACAACACAGTTTTGCTGTTACAGCGCAGACACAGCTGGAGACCTACGTAAACAAATGGCATGGCTGTGTTCCAATAAAACTTTATTTACAAAAATAGATAACAGACTGGATTTGGCCCATGGACCATTGTTTGTGGACCCCCAAGTTCAACAAATGAAATGGTTCAGACCCATAAATGTAACAGCAAACAAGTACAGTACTTTGTATATTTAAATTTTCCTAATATTCAGATCTGTCAGAATAGCCTCACCCTTCTTAAAAAAAAAAAAAAATGGAATTTTCAGAGCTTCCATTCTTGCAGAGGTGTTAAGTCTCTTTACTCAGGTTCCTAGTGGTCACTTTCCCTGAGCTCCATTTTTCCAGCTCTGTGAAATCCTGGTGAACAATGCATCAGCGTCACTGAGAAGCTGAGTGATGGCTGAGAAGGTCAGTGGTATGCTAGGATGGATGGCAGGGAACAGTGTCACAAAAACAAAAATAGAATCAGAGTGTCCTGGGAGTTCCCATTTTGGCTCAGCGGTAACGAACCTGACTAGTATCCATGAGGATGCAGGTTCAATCCCTGGCCTCGCTCAGTGGGTTAGGGATCCCGTGTTGCCGTGAGCTGTGGTGTAGATCGCAGACACGGCTCGGATCTGGCATTGCTGTGGCTTTGGCGTAGGCTGGCGGCTGAGGCTCCAGCTATGATTTGACAACTGCTGTTCTGGGAACTTCCATGTGCTTCAGGTGTGGCCCTAAAAAAAGGAAAAAAAAATCAGAGGGTCCTTATTTTCTATTACTTCACATGTCTTACTTGGAGATTTTTTGTTTCCCATTCCCCAAACTCCAGGCCCTGTGAATTTAAATGCTGTTTGTTACTAGAGGCGATGCTTCCACCAGGAGAATCAGGGTCCCATTAAACTCGCAGGTATGTCTGCCACCCAGGCACTTGGTGATCCCCAAGCCATGGGACCAGCAAGGACAGAAAGGAGTCACCATCCCATCACGGGTGATAGACTGCTGTTACACGATCGGGGCAGCTGCTCCATCTCCCATACGATGCACTGCAGCATATCCAGTACTCACTTGCCCAGAGTTGACAGTAAACAGACAGTAAAGGACAGCAGCCATGGCCTGAGACAGGCATGGTGGCCAGAGGCTCGGACCCCACAAGGATAAAGGTCTGTGTCACCCACCTGGTAAGCCGCCTAGAGCAGACTCTTTGTTTGCTAGGAGAGCGCTAGCCAAGGGGACTGTGTGGGAGATGAAGAGTCTGTGTGGCCTAGACCAGCTGTAGAAGCAGGAGACCAAGTTCTTTGTACTCTTCTCTCCTTTCTAAGATTTTCCAAGGAAAAGAGAGCGACCAGAATCATTGGGAGATTGTCTCAATGGAGTGGTCTTGCTATACAAGCAAGTGCATGTTGGAGTTCCCGTTGTGGCTCAGCAGGTAACGAACCTGACTAGTTACCATAAGGACACAGGTTCGATCCCTGACCTCCATCCGTGAGTTAAGGATCCGGCATTGCTGTGAGCTGTGGTGTAGTTCGCAGGGGTGGCCTGGATCCCGCGTTGCTGTGGCGTAGGCGTAGGCGGCACCTGCTGCGGCTCCGATTTGACCCCTGGCCTGGGAACTTCCATATGCTGTGGGTACGGTCCTAAAAAGCAAATATAGAAATAAAAATAAAATTTATAATTAAAAAAAAAACAAACAGAGCAAGTGCATGTCAGCAGCTCAAAGAGCTGGCTTTGCTGGACGCTGGGGTGTGCCAACCAACTGCCGCCTTCAGAACCCACAGCCAGCGCACAGCTACTACAAGCGCTGAGAGCTTAGAGTTGAGACCCTCCTCAGGAACTGCTGTCCACTCCAGGAGTGTCCTTACATGTGTCCAGGATCACATGTCCCCTCTGGGGAGAGTCCACACTCAACGACTGGGCAACACAGAGGTGCCAAGGCCTGCCATGATATGGCCCAATTCAAGAGAGTTCTGAATGGCCATCCCAAAGGCAGAACCCTCACTATGGGATCACCTGAGGTCATTATTACAACTTCACTGCAGCTCAGCTAATCTCCCTGCCCCATCCTGCTCCTGCCCCTTCCCCATGGGCGTTGTTGCTGGGCTCACTCCCCAGTCAGCCTCTTGCACAAACATTTCCACTCTGAGTCCTTTGCCCGGGGGACCCACCATAAGTCAGCAGGGCTGTATGAGGATTCATCAGGCACTGTGCCTTCACATGAAATGAAGACATAGTAACAGTTCCTACCTCATAGCCCTGTTGTCGAGAGTCAGCAAGCTCAACAGGTGAAAGAGCCATGCAAACCATAAGGTGCAACATAAATTTAACATAGCATTGTAATAACTGTTCGTATTATTATTGCTTTTCTGCCTCAGGATGTACTCACCAAAGAGAGGTTATTGTTCTTGCCCTGATTGTTTTAAATCATACCAGTGACTATGCTACGGCCTCATGTTCTGAACTTGGTCTCTAGAGCCAGACAGACCTTTATCTCTATCTTTTACTCTGTTTTATTGAACTGAAGACACTAGTGATTGTAGACTAGGACATAATGCTTTCTAAACTGTTAAACATTTTATCCTAGAATTAACGAAAGAGCCAACTTAAGTTTAATTTCCATAGATTTTTATCATAGACCACTTATGTGTATATACGGTAAAAGGAAAATCTATGTGAAAGAAGTTGGTCGAGGTATTTCTGAAATGTGTGTACGCGTGGGATCTGGCTCTTCTGAGTGCCTTTAGACTCAAAGTCACAGAGGTCCGTCTTTTTTCACATCACATTATCCAGTGGCCGCCAGCCCATCAAGAGCATATATGGCACAGCATCTCATAAGAAAAATCGCAGATGACTAAAGCCACAGGTGCCAGCTTTACAGTTCTGCATCGCCGGCCTGCTTTGAACTCCTACTCTGGAAATGATGTAAGCAAGTCCGAGGTACTTCCTCTCTCACTGTCCCCTCAGTTCTTGAGGGTTAAAACTCCACTGCTGCCTCTGGAATTTTCTTCCAAACACTTGGCACCCATTCTGCAAGTTTTCGACCTGGCACTCTTGATATTGATGACCAAACAGTCAGTGACACCTGTCGAGACTGTTGGCTGGCAGCAGCAAGTATCCAACTATCGGTTTGAAGATGTGGCAAAATATCAGAGAAAATAAAATGTTAAAAAAAAAAAAGTTGGAATTTGGCTCAGCAGTAATAAATCTGATTGTTATCCATGAGGTTGCGGGTTCGATCCCTGGCCTAGCTCAGTGGGTTAAGGATCCGGCATTGCCATGAGCTGTGGTGTAGGTCAGAGACGCGGCTTGGATCTGACGTTGCTGTGGCTGTGGTGTAGGCCGGCAGCTACAATTCCGATTCGACTTCTAGCCTGGGAACCTCCATATAACACAGGTGCAGCTCTAAAAAGACAAAAAAAAAAAAAAAAGTTGCTTCAGAATTAACTTTTGACGAGAAACGGAGTTATCTCTCTAAAGCTGTTTCCTTCTACAAGAGGATAATGGTACCTGCCTCCTGTAGCTCTTGTAAAAATAAAAGAATCCAGAGGGAGTGATTGGCAGCATCTGACCCACAGTGAACACTTAATAATATTTACTATTACTAGTGTTATGAGTATTAGTTAACCTCCGCTGAAAGGTGCTTTTCCATCAAAACCATATATTGCCGAGCTCAGGATCAGTAACTGAAAACTGTCACGCAAAGACTGATTTCATCTCTTACACACCCAAACAGGAAGCATGCTTGTGGGTTCTTGGAGCCTGCTTTCTCTAATCTGGTTTTCTATTTTATCTCTAGCAGAGGCCTCCTCTCCTACCAGGCTTGAAATTCTTACCATTCTTACCTTCAAAGGGGAAAACAAAGAAAATGAAGGGACTGAGTCTCGAAGACAAAAACCAAAACAAACAAACCAAAAAAAAAAAAAAATAGAAGTGCCCATCAGAGCTCTCTCATTAGCTAATATCACTAAGTCTGTACTTTCACAGCTCTCATCAATACTCTCACTGAGATCTGATTTTAAATTTCTGTGTAATCACACATAAAATTTTTGTACCTTAAGATCCTCAAGGTATATTAATTTTGTATCCTGCGACTTTGCCAAATTCATTGATGAGCTCTAATAGTTTTCTGGTAGAGTCTTTAGGATTCTCTAGGTATAGTATCATGTCGTCTGCAAAAAGTGGTAGTTTTACTTCTTCTTTCATCAAAAAGACTACAAACAATAAGTGCTGGAGAGGGTGTGGAGAAAAAGGAACCCTATTACACTGTTGGTGGGAATGCAAATTGGTGCAGCCACTGTGGAAGACAGTATGGAGATTCCTCAGAAAACTCAAAATAGAATTACCATTTGATCCAGCAATCCCACTCCTGGGCATCTATCCAGCAGACACCATGACCCGAAAAGACACCTGTACTCCAGTGTTCATTGCAGCACTCTATGCAATAGCCAGGTCATGGAAACAACCTAAATGCCCATCCACAGA
>PVHT020004944.1:26075835-26238260 GCA_004024745.2 Catagonus wagneri
ATCCACAGAAGAGTGGATAGGGAAGATATGGTACATACACACAATGGAATGTTACTCAGCCATTAAAAGGAACGAATTACCAACATTTATAGCAGCATGGATGGACTTAGAAGTTATCATGCAAAGTGAAACCAGTCAGACAATTAGACAGCAACACCCAATGATACCGCTTACATGTGGAAACTAAAAAGACACAATGAACCTTCTTACAGAACAGACAATGACTCACAGACTTTGGAAAACCTTGGTTTTTCAAATAAGACAATCTGGGGGTGGGGGTGGGGAGATGCACTGGGGGTTTGGGATACAAAATCTGTAAAATTGACTTGTGATGATTTATGTACACCTATAATTGAAATAAAATCCATTAAGAGAAAAAAAAAAAAGATCCTCAAGGAACATCCCAATCATCATATTACATGGTCCAATTACTGCTTTAAAAAATAGAGTTAGCAGGGGAGTTTCCATCGTGGCTCAGTGGAAACGAATCTGACCACCATCCATGAAGATGCGGGTTTGATCCCTGGCTTTGCTTAGTGGGTTAGGGATCCGGCATTGCCGTGAGCTGTGGTGTAGGCCGCAGACACAACTCGGATCCTGCGTTGCTATGGCTGTGGTGTAGGCTGGCAGCTATAGCTCCTATTTGACTCCTAGTGTGGGAAGCTCCACATGCTGAAGGCACAGCCCTAAAAGGCCAAAAAAAAAAAAAAATAGAGTTAGCAGATATGCATGGGTTCCAAAGAAGAGGGAAAAAACCTTTGCAACTGCTAGTTCAACTCTATGACCATGGATATTCATGGTATTTACAGAAGCCAGAAAATGGTGGGTTTTATTCTCTTTAGTTATCGTATTAGTCAGAAGCCTCTTTGCTTCCTAGACACTTCCTATCCTTGCTTTTAAGAACTGCAAACATTTCGGTAATCATTTCAAACACCTGAATTTTACTAATAACTGAGTATTCAGATCAGAAAAGACAAACTCTGAAAAACACGTTCTAAGCAAGGACATGCCTTTTTTTCCCTCAGAGAGAATATATATAGAATATATGCACATCCAAATTTCACATTTCACAGACAAATAGGATTTTTGTAAGTAACCATATACTAAACACCGGATGGAGTATCAGATTCATTCGCCACATACAGGATTTTTGCCTGTTGTCAGTCAACTGTAGTTTTATGTTACAATTATGCATATGAGCTGCGATTACAAAATGATGAGACAGATTCCATAAAACATGCACAAAATAGGAACATATGTGCAACAGTATAAATATATATAAATTAGCTTATATCCAAATCCCATGTTTGCCTATTGCTAAAAATGGCTTGAGAAATGTAGTCAGGATTGTTTTCCTCTCCCTAATCCTGTTACCTGTCGTGCTCAGTGGTGGAAGAAAAAAAATCATTCGATTCCTGAGATTTCAGAGAACCATCTCTTACCATCGCCACATTACAGTGCTTACAAAGTAAGTGTGTTTTCTATTTCTGCACACAGCTGGAAAGAAAGAGAGCCAAAGGTTGCAGAGTGTCAGAAGTTTGGCTAATACAACCTTTTTTTTTTTTTTTTTTTTGTCTTTTTATGGCTGCACCTGTGGCATATGGAACTTCCCAGGCTAGGGGTCGAATCAGAGCTGCAGCTGAGGCCCACGCCCCAGCTGCCACGGCAATGCTGGATCTGAGCCACATCTGTGACCCACACAGCAGCTTGCAGCAATGCCAGGTCCTTAACCCAGTAAGGTCGGGGATCAAACCCACATCCTTATGGACACTAGTTGCATTTGTAACCGACGGAGCCACAACGGGAACTCCAGTTTGGTTAATACTTGTGCTTTCCAAATTGGTCATATTAGAGACTCAGTGGAAGCCCCAGTTGGTATCCAGTTTGTACTGGAAATAGCCTCACAAGCCAGTGAGAACGCCCCTACCTTTCATTATAGGCTGTTAGAACTGCTTTGCCTGAAGACATTCACCTGCCATATGGGGGGCTAGCTGGTGGAGTGGGGCTGAGAGCCAAGAACCAGGTCTGCAAATAGCCCACTCAAGGAATGGGCCAGTGAGAAAGATGGAAATTGACCCGAAGCCTGGCCTTTAAATATTCAGAAAGGGAAAATGAAACTTGAATTACCCAGCTAGACTTAAAGAAAAAAAAAAAAAAGAGCTCTGAATTATTGTATTGCTCACCAAAAACCACATCAGCCAGAAGGATGACCCAGGAGAGATCCAGTCCAGAGATGGAGCTGAGAACACAACCCTGGCCTGAGACGGGAAAGCGTCATGTAAGGGCAGAGGCTGCCACCGAAGCCAGATGGGAATTAGCCTGCTAGATGGAAAGGGACAAACTCCAGCAGAACTTTGCTGGCATTTGAAATTACTTCCATCCAATAATGCTCATTTCTCTTGCTGACCTTGACTTAATGTGGGTCTGATGCTTTCATTTAGACTCAGGGGAAGAAAACCTTAGGTTTGAGGAAGGTCACAACAGAGAGAGCTGTGAGAGAAAGGGACTGTCTTTTTGTGATTCTCTAAAAAAAAATTGAAACAAAAATGATAATCACAGAAGAACTGAGACCATTTCGTCAGTTTTCTTAGGCCAAAAACGCTACTGGGCTGTTCCCGTGACTTGTTACCTTAAAGCACATTGTTTATGTGATACTCACAGTAATTCTTTGAAGTGCTTCTTTTTCAGACAGTCCTTACTTTTTTCCGCAGCAAAACCTTTTTTTTTTTTAATCTTTTTAGGGCCACACCCGCGGCATATGAAGTTCCCAGGCTAGGGATCGCATCAGAGCTACAGCTGCCAGCCTACACCGCAGCCACAGCAACGCCAGATCCGAGCCTCGTCTTCCACCTGCACCACAGCTCATGGCAACGCCAAATCCTTTACCCACTGAGCGAGGCCAGGAATCGAACCTGTGTCCTCATGGATGCTAGTCGGGTTCGTTACTGCTGAGCCAGGATGGGAACTCCAGGGCAGCAAAACTTTTAAAGTGAAGCTTTAGCCACACTCCAGTTTGCACTTTCCCACCCTTCTCTATGTGAAGAGCAAATGATGGGATATTTTTCCCCTGGGCTTCCCTTCGGGGTTCATTGCTGTGTCCCCCACTTAACACCGCAGGGCACAGGTTGCGGGAGTTGACAGTCCTAGGCCAGGATGAGAGGAAGGATCACAACCTGTGCCTGCCTCCTCTCACGCTCCTTGCTTTGCACAACCTCTATCTGAACAAGGCTCGGACACGACTTAGGAAGAAATGCAGCCGGAAAACTCCATCACGCTCATTTGGGGGAGACAAAAAAACCCGCCAAACAGGTGAAGGGAGACAAGTTTAAGTTTCCAGGCCAAGTGCCCATTCTGAGCCCGTTAGAACTGCAGATGCTGCAGGCAAATACAAGGAGAAAAGGATCTGTCCTGCCCTGGAGAGACTGGAAAGGCACTGCAGCCTCACTGGGAGAAAACACTGAGAGAAACAAAATAGCCAAAGAACACCTCTCAGAAAGCATAAGTACTCTTTTCAAAGAAAGGTGCTAGCAAGTCCCAAGGGCTCCAGAGACCTGGCAGAAAACCTGAGTGGAGGAGGGGGGCCGGCCAGGATACCACCGGGGCGGGTGGGGTTGGTGGCAAATGGAGAGAGATACCCTGTTCTGTCAACAGGGGTGGCCTGCACTCAACCTGGCCAGCAGTTGCCACCCACAGTGTTAGGGAAGGTCCAGCTTTATTCAGAGAAGCAAGATATGTGTGTGTGTGTGTGTGTGTGTGTGTGTGTGTGTGTGTGTGTGTGTGTGTGCAGTGAATCCAGACAATATTCAATTCCTGCCAAGTAACCTTGGTGCCTTGATCCAGCCCATAAGTCTGTAGTTTGTAATCTTAAGAGTTTCATTCTTTGGGTCTACCTAAAAATTTAAAAATATGCATACAAAAGGTAAATAAAAGAAGGTAAGAAAATACCTCTCAGCACTGGTATTATCGTTAAGAAAGTCAGCTGTGTCCCCGGGCCACAGAGACTTGGGCCACATTTATCAATAAGATGCTTTGCTAGCTGCCATATCAGATAAGGCTTGGAATCTCAGTGACTTAATATCATGAAATGACCCAAAATAAAAACCACACAATGATTTCTGGTTTACGTGACAGTTTATGCTGGTGTTCTACTGGGGCGGCAGGAAGCGGAAGCGGGGAGGGGGCGGCTGGGGCGGGAGAGGGCACTCCCCATCTTTGGGGTCTGCTGTCTGCGACAGGCGGGTCCCTAGGTTGCCCTGGGGAGAGGGGCCATGAAGCCGTTTCCATGTAACCAGCCAGAAAGGGAAGTGGGATTAATTGCAAAGGGAGGTTTCAATGGCTCACCCATTGAAGTGCTACATGTCACATCCTGTCCATATTTCACTGGCCGGACTCAGTCCTGTGGCCACACCGAAATGCAAGAGAGACTGAAAAATGTTCATTGTGTCCTCAAAGGAAAAGAAATAAAAAAAAAAAGAGGAAACTGGCTTGGGAAAAATATGTGTCCCCACTAGGGATTAAAATGGGGTTACTTTAATGATGGCTGATTGAACTTTCTCTCTCATCCCTATTTGCTGCTATGAACCTGCACTCACATTCCAACCCGTTTTTTTCTGGGAGCTCCCAAAACACATCTTGCTTTTCTTTGGGAATGTGTCTTTTGAGCTACCACCTGCTTATTCCAGAGTCCTTCCTTGTGACTTCCAGGCTCCCCAACAGAACTTCCGAAGGGTACTTTCCTACCACGACTGCCAAGTGCCTTCTTCTCGTGCTCCCACGCATGCTAAAGCCTGCTGCCTTCTGCTCCACGACCTCAGGTGTTTGGGTTGTGTTACCTTAACCTGTAGCTTCTTTCTCATTCTCTAGGACTCAGATGTGGTCCAGAGATAAATTTTAGTTTGCAAGCCAGCTCCCAGACACAGAGAGCAGGGAGAGACCAAAGAAAGAGGCAACCACTTTAGAATGGAAGATAACAGGTTTAATAAGAAAGGGGACATAGGAGACGAGAGATCGCTGCACCTGCTCACCACTCTTAAAAGTTTACATAGAGGCCTTAACTGGGTTCAATCACTTATCCTGCACAGATAGTCTCAGCAACACATTACTCGCTCAAGGTTGTGTCCTTGAGGCAGACTCAAGTGCATAGCCGGGCAGGTGGAATGCGTGTTCAAAGCATGGGGCTGGGGGGTGGAGGTGCCTCTGGTTGCCTGGGTCTAACTTGAGGTCTGTCTTCTCAATGATCTCCTCCAACCAAACCTCAAATTCAGGTTCTTTATAATTTCCTCGTCCTTCTAATTTTTTATTTTTATTGGGCCAAGCTGACTGTGACTGGTTCTCTTCCCGGAATCTTCAGATTCCCCCAAGGAGCACTTTCATTCCTCATGCAAAACCATCTGCCTAGAAAACCCCACTGCCACTCCCCAGGAAGGCTCAGACATGTTTACAGCCCATCAGCGGGTCTGACTTTGAATCAAACTGGAATCCTTTACTGCGTTTTTAAAAATTACCTGCACGTTAGTAAAATTATGAGAACAGTTTCTAAAAATTCTTGGACACAGTTTTTGATAGTCAAGTTGACTTTCGAAACCGTTTAATGACCTCAGTCTTCTTTTGGATTTCTGGGATCTCCAAAGAGCATATACTTTACTGGCATATTTACAATTTAAATATTATTGGATGTTGTAAAGAACCAGCCGGAGTCACATCCCACCCAGAACACATATATCAGAAACATTAAAGTTCTAACTAAAGATGAGGAAGTTCTACCCAAAAAGTTATGTGCTCTGAAATTTGATTCATAAGAGAAGGTGGCCTGTTTGATGTCCTCACTCATTCTTTAGAACGGAAGCATGAAAGTGTACACATGGAAACATCAAGACTACATAGCCCCCGTCACCCTAGTCACCTCAGACTGTCAATTCACAAATCTGAAGTTTTCAAGAGATGAAAGTATTTCCCCCGGATCACACAGTCAGCAAGTGAGAGAATGTGTTCAGGATCCAAGTCTTCTGTAGGTGTATCCAGCCCTTTCCCCCGAAGACTGTACAGCATCTGCAGGTCCGTAAGGTGAGCACTCATCATTTTGCCTTTTTGCCCCATCTCCCCAATAATCAATTCTTTGCTCCTTCAACTCATTTATTTTACTGCGGCAAGATTAACGCTCTTCACTTTCTCCTTCTTATGGCTATTCCACTAGGTATTTCTCAAAATTTAAACGTGGAAAGCCAGCCTTGACTTCCACAGATGTTTTGTGCATCACAGCTGTCTTCTCATCAACTCGATCATCAACTACGTGGCACAAGAAACAGAAAGCTGATGCTTTTCCATCACTTTCTTTTGGTTTTGCAAATATTTATTACCCACTTAATGGAGGCCGTCTGTTGCACACGTGCTAAAGAGCATATATTTATCAACTCAAAATATGCCCTTGTGGTTTCAACATATTCTTGTACACATCACATCTTTATCATTCCCAGGACTTCAGTGCCGAGAAAGCCCAGCTAGGAGGTAGGGAATTTACTTTAAAAGTGTGTTCCAGAGGAGTTCCTGCTGTGGTGCAATGGGATCAGCGGCGTCTCTGCAGCTCCAGGATGCAGGTTGAATCCCCGGGCTCCAGTAGAGCGGGTTAAAGGATCCTGCATTGCCGCAGCTACGGCGTAGGTTGCAACTACAACTCAGATCTGATTCTAGGCCTGGGAACACCATATGGCTCAGGGCGGCTAAAAAGAATAATAGTAAAACTGTGTTCCAAACATGGAATGGACATTAGCATTCAAGGTAAAATTCAAGCCGTAACCTGAATAACTGACCACAATACAATAATAATAAATCTATTGTGTTCTGACACCGCTTCATTCCCAGTCTCTCTCAGCTTTCTCAGAATATTAAGGCTCCTTTGCCCCAAACCAAGGCACCCTGCCTCTGTCAAGGTTTCTGCTTCTGGGCCATCATGTGGAGCAGGCAGGTGGCACTTCCTGGTCTCCCCAGCAAGGGGTCAGCTCAGCCGGGGCTCACACGTGGCATTGATCTGAGGCTGATTTTTCACTACAGCAGGAAGCCTTCTTGTCAGAAGCTTGGGGCAATTCATCCCACGCCACTAGCTGTGCACCACGGCTTTCCGCTCTCTCCACACAAGGTGATAGCAATTATTTTCCAGAGGTGATAGGAAGGAAGAGGCTATGGAGGGCGGCCCAGAACCCAGGCCCCTCAGGACTAAGGCACTAAGAATCCCCAAGTGCTAGGAGTGTTGGCTCCTAACTGCATCCTTCTTCTGGAATGGGCTTCCCCAAAGGAAGCTGCCTCACCCCGAATTACAGCCCGTCCCCACCTCCAGCCTTCTTGAATAATTCTGCAAGGTGAAGGATACAAAGGCAGGCCCTCATGTCTCAATCTGGGGCAATTCAGACAATTCAGGGGGGCAGCTCCAGCTCCGGAGTTCCTCCCCGGAGCAATGAGGCCTCTAAGGCAACTTCATTCCAGCTCTGGTCCCACCACAACCCCACCCATTCCTGCTTCCATTACCCACTCCCAGGGCTTGTTCCCGAGAACACGCCCCACCAACCCTCCAGCGAGCAACTCTCAGAGTCTGTTTCCAGGGATCCTGACCTGACCTAAGACAAAAGGAGACATGACTGAGGATTCAGCATGAATGTAGCAATACCTTGATGACATCCTGATTCTCTGCTATTTGGTTCAATGTATGTAAATATGAACAAATGGATGACGCGCGCGCGTGTGTGTGTACAATATATTGATTACTTCCTACAGTCAGACATCATTCCAAATGCTTTTCTTACATCAATTCACTTAATATTCAAAACAACACTCTGAATCCAGTGCTGTTATTTTCCCTGTTTCCAGATACGATGAGTTAATCGCCCATATCATAAAGCAGTAATTGACGGAGCTAAGATTGAAACCCAAGCCGAAAGACTCACACAATCACGTTAGAACACCACAGGCCAAATTAAGGGCTGCGAGACTCTTGGGCTTTGTTCGGGGCAGCATCACCGCTTCTGGGTGATTAAGAGCTCTCTACATCTTTCTATTCTCCCTCTGTCCTCTGCACTCCCAAAGGGGTCCCAACGTGGACAGGCTGCTTTTCGGGGTATAAAATTATTCGTTTTACTTCTGAAGCCAGTGAGATTAATCCTAGTCCCCTTGCTAACAGTTGGTTTATGAATTGTTCTGCTGTTGCCATTGCTACTGGGACAGGAGGAAAAAGTCTCTGGGGGCTTCCAGGAGAGCACCCGCTGGTTATAAAAGAACACAGACGAAGGGGAGGACTGTTTTCTGTCTGGAGGTAGTTTTGTCACGTGGCAAATGAAAGAGCGTTAGCCATCTGGGTTGAGAAGGGGCGACAGCTTCTCTAGGACAAAGCCAGAAGGCCAAAGAGGTAGAGAGGCTAGGGCCAAAGAATTTGGGTCCCTGGCATTTTGTTTAGATTCTCACTTAGCCAACATCGATTCATTGTCCCCACTGCCTTCGTTTTATGCGAAATAGTAAAATCATATATTGTTTTACCACAGAGTTTATGTTGGGGGCTGGATGGTGAGATTAGAAAAAAATAAGGAACTCTGAAGACTGGTTGAATAAATATAAAAAATTGGCAGTAATAGACAGATGACTAGAAATAAGGTGGAAATTAAAAGAAACAGAAAAGTAAGACAAGAAGGATAAACGATGAAAGGAAAACGTCAAATACAACAGAATTAAAAATAAAGAGTGAGGAGTTCCCGCTATGGTACAATGGGATCAGGGACATTTCTGCAGTAGGACACGGGTTCAATCCCTAGCCCGGCACAGTGAGTTAAGGATGGGGCATTGCCTGACTGATATCTGGCCCAGAAACTCCGTAATGCCATGAGGTAGCCAAAAAAAAAAAAAAAAAAAGAGTGAAATGAGTTTTGCAAATCTTTAAACACTACCAAATCTGGCTAGTCACTAAATCAAATGCACAGGAGTAGAAAGTAATTTATTTCCAAGATCCTTCAGTAATTTGATATTGAAGGATATTGAAGGATATTGATCCTTCAATATTTTATCATATTGATCCCTCAAGAAGGATTCAGCTTAATTTCATTGAACATGTTTGGTGTACCAACTGTTTTACATGTATTATCTCAACTGGCATTATCTGCCCCATTTTTTAAAAGAGAGAAGTTTGGCTTAGAGAGCCTATAGCCCTGTGGCTATGACACATTAATTTCTAATAGCCACAGGACTGTAGGACATAGCCAACTTGAATCAACTGAAGAGTACCAAAGAATTTATTTGTAATAGATCCCCTTATCTCAAAGTAAGAAATTGTCATGAAAAGGAGATGTGAATACAAACCACCAATGAAATATAAAATAGGGATAACCCAGGGAAGCAGAGAAGGGTAAAGAGGGAAAAATCACCCTGGATCTCAGCAGGGTACAGACCATCTGCATGCACCAAGGCCAGAGTTCCAGTAAAGAAGAGGCTTTGCCCCATAGGCTCCACAGATTTATAGGGCTAGCAGTCAGGGAGCTTCCATGTGACTGTGCAACACCAGAAGATCACAGAAACGGTCTGGTTACAGGAGTTCCCGCTGTGGCTCAGCGGAAACGAATCTGACTAGTATCCATGAGGATGCAGGTTCGATTCCTGGCCATGCTCAGTGGGTTAAGGATCTGGCATTGCCGTGAGCTGTGAGCTAAGTCACAAACGCGGCTGGGATCCCGCATGGCTGTGGCTGTGATGTAGGCCAGCAGCTACAGCTCCTATTTGACCCCCTAGCCTGGGAACCTCCACATGCCACGTGTGCGGCCCTAGAAAGCAAGGGGGGGGAGAAGAGGCCTGGTTACGACGGGAGAGGGTCAGCCCAGTGGCTGGTATGGACACAGTCTTCTGTGGCTAGCCCAGACCTGCTCCTGCTCGGCCAGCTTTCGGCTAGACCACCACGAGGGAAATAAACGCATCTCCAGAGCCATCGGGATTTCTCTCTTGGCAGGAATGGAGGTGGGAACTGGGACTAACCAGGTCTCTGCCTGTCATCTCCGTTACTGTCTCTGGACCCAGTTCACAACATCTCCATCCGCACAGTGATAAGCACAGCTTCCCTGGCTCCTGAGGGTAATTGTTATAGTCCAGCCTCCTAGAGCCAGACTGAGCCTGATCTGAAAGAAGAAAAACACACTCATGAGCCCAGGCTAGTATCTATTGATCTGATGAACTGTGATGGAAGAGTTAGGTCACATTGAATGTATATGGAGCATCCATGAGCACCCTGGGCACGTGTGCTCGGCAAATAATCTAATCTGCTTCCATGACAGAGAGACTAATTTGCCCGTGGTAGGAAATGATAGATCCCAGGTTTGAACTTCTGTCTGGTGACTCAAAGCTCTATAATCTTCATCATCTGTATTACACAGATGAAGGAATGGAACCTGGCAACATTAGAGGGCCGTAATTAATTTGTTCCCCTGAACTCTTCATAAGCACTTTCAGATCTGTTTGCATCCTCAGAAATATTTGTGCCTTTAACTTTTTTAGTCAAAACCTTTTTTATATCTGCTGTAAAAGTGATTTTGAAAGAATAGCAAAGAAGCCAATTTCCTGTTAAATAGTATCTATTTAAAAGACAGTTTTGGAAATACCCTAGAAAGCCACAATAGTTAAATAAATAGAGTAGTTAAATAAATTCCACTGACTCCACATAATAAAGTGCTTTGCAGCCAATAAAAATTATAACTTTGGGAGTTCCTGTCTTGGTTCAGCAGTTAACAAACCTGACTAGTACCCATGAGGAGGTAGGTTCAGTCCCTGGCCTTGCTCAGTGGGTTAAGGACTAGTGTTGCTGTGAGCTGTGGCGTAGATCACAGACACGGCTCGGATCCTGCATTGCTTTAGCTGTGGCGTAGGCTGGCAGCTACGGCTCCAATTTGACCCCTAGCCTGGGAACCTCCATATGCTGAGGGTGAGCCCTAAAAAAAGCAAAAAGAAAAATTATAACTTTGGAGTTCCCATTGTGGCTCAGCAGAAAACGAATCTGACTAGCATCCATGAGGAGGCAAGTTCAATCCCTGGCCTCATTCAGTGGGTTAAGGATCTGGTGTTGCCTTGAGCTGTGGTGTATGTCGCAGAGGCAACTCGGATCTGGCATTGCCGTGGCTGTGGTGTAGGCCAGCGGCTACAGCTCTGATTCAACCCCTAGCCTGGGAACCTCCATATGCCATGGGTGTGGCCCTAAAAAGACAAAAAATAATAATAAATAAATAAATAAATAATAGATAAATAAATACAATATATAATATTCATTAAAAATTATAACTTTGAAATGTTTTAATAACATAGGGTAGCCATATATATACGTTTTTCTGATGAAGCCATCTCCCCCGAGGGGTTTTACAGAGACTCTGACTCTCAGCCTCTGTGGGTTGTGCCGCCTCGGCTGCCTTGCCTGGCGCTGCTGCTCTTTCGTAAAGGGGAGGTGGTTTAATGGATTCCGGGGAGGGAGTGTAGGAGGAATACATATTTAGGTTGGCACATTCTGCCGGAGACCCCCTCCCATCTGGGTCAGAAGGGAGCGTCCCCAGTGAGGCTGGGGGCCAGGGACTGGGGTTTTAGGACTGTGAATCACAAGTGGATTCTAAGCTTTCTAAACTTTGAGCTTAATGACCAAACCTCTTGATTATTTCACATGGGGCAGGAATGAGTCTGTGGGGTGTGGGGGGATGGACGGAAGATGACTGGAATATCATTGACCGAAAAGGCAGACGGGATGGTAAAATTCACTAAATTGTTCTGTTTCTCGCCCATCTAGGCACCAGGTAGGGTTGCATTCTCTGGCCTCCTGGGGTTGGGTAGGGCCTCATGACTCGTTCTAACAGATAGTGGTGACAGGAAACACTATGTGATACTGCTGGGCTAGAGTTCTTTTTTTTTTTTTTTTTCGGTCTTTTGTCGTTTTAGGGCCGCACCCGCGGCATATGGAGGTTCCCAGACTAGGGGTCTAACAGGAGCTGTAGCCGCCAGCCTACACCACAGCCACAGCAATGCGGGATCTGAGCCGCGTCTGCAACCTACACCACAGCTCACGGCAATGCCGGATCCTTAACCCACTGAGCAGGGCCAGGGATCGAACGCAGGTCCTCATGGTTCCTAGTCAGGTTAGTTAACCGCTGAGTCACAACAGGAACTCCTGGGCTAGAGTTCTTAATTATCTTGGTGATCACCAATTCCCACAAAAATAATTGAGTGGAAAATAAGACGAGAACTCCCTGGACATGAAACATGACTGAGAAATAAATCTTGTTTATTTGTTTTGATATCTGGATATCAAAGATCCCGAATTTGTCTTGATATTATTACCACAGTATCATCTGGGCTATCCCAGCTGTTACCACCTCTTTATTGTAACGTGAACTCCTCCCCGGACTTTGCCAAAATGGAGCTAGCCAGATTTTCTGTGTCTCTTCCTTGAATTACTGTTCACTTCATTTGCCTATGGTTTTTCTCATTATAATGCCATCACCCCATGATGTGGGCCCTAGAAGTGGTACGTATGCAAGTACAACGTTTATCTGACTGCTACTCCGTTTATCACCCACTTGATCTTGGTTCACCCCTGCTTTCGTTTGGCAAGAATGTAATCACTCAGCAGTTTTTCTCATAATATTCTAGCTAGCTATTTATCAACTCTCCTCCTATCTGCTTATCTATCCTCTGATACATCCTTACCTATTCTATTCCATTCCATTCCACTCCATTCTATCCTGCCTACACAGCCTCTCCAGGAGGACTCTACAGGGAAAACGATAGGGGTATTTCTCAGTGAGGGTCTATGCTGACAGTAACTTGATCCTGGGCCCCCTTGCAGGATTGAGGAGCAAGTAGGTTGAGACTGAGTATAGCAGGGGCACTGAGAAAGAGCTGAAGAGGTCTAAGAGCCGGCTCACAACTGTGAGGCTGGGTATCAGGCCAGGCCTGAGGCGGTCTTTTGGTATCCAAGCAGTCAAACGGATTTAGCCAGGATCTGGAGGAAGATTGATACAGATGGAACAATAGGTCGTCTTGTGAGTGGCAGCTGCCACATGAGGAAGCTCGGCTGCCATGTCATTTTACTAGCTCTATTCTCAGACTTGTACCTGGGGGTCAGCTGGACAGACTGAGACTGGCTCCTGTGAAGGACCACATCCTGTTCCAGTTATCTTCAACTTGAAGGGTAAAAAGAGAGATCTAATTTATAAAGCAAAAAATCCTGCCTACCACAAACCAGTCATTGGAATTTCTCTACTAAAAAAAATTATTTGAAGCTTCATAGAATTTCAGTAAAAGACATGCTTCTGTTTTGAAAATATGTATCCACTGGAAGAGACAGGTAAGCCAATGTTCTTATACATTTACTATGAATTTTATGAATATCCAAACATGGTGAATGTCAACACGAATATTCTTTAGCAAGGAAGGACAAATGTTCCCAGTTCTATGGCTGTAATGAAGTCGGAAGAAAAATTTAATTCAATGCTCTCATTTTACAAAGAAAGAAATATTGATTCACGAAGCTACTAGACTTTGAATAGTTCCCCTCCAGAAAACTGGGCCTTCATATTCATCCAGAGTAGCGATTAAATTGAGAATTTATTTTTAAATTCCCTTGTGTTCAGGGTCATTTATTTCAAATTTCAGACTATAACTAAGCTATAATATTGATATTATTTTTCTGACCATCTTAATTATCATCTTTAAAATGGCTGGTTGCTAACTTTCCTTGAGGCATGAAGCTTCACTATTAAAAACTCAAAGTAAAAGAATCACTAAGTAACTCAAATCCTAATGTCCTGCTCAAAGATTGCATTCTTATACTGTAATTTATTTTTCTTTTAGGAGTCAGGGTTTTTTTTTTCATTTATAATAATTTTTATTTTTCCATTATAGCTGGTTTACAGTGTTCTGTCAATTTTCTACTGTACAGCAAGGTGACCCAGTCACACATACATGTGTCATTCTTTTTTCTCCCATTATCATGCTCCATCGTAAGTGACTAGATATTCTTCCCAGCGCTACTCAGCAGGATCTCACTGCTTACCCATTCCAGAGGCAATAGTTTGCATCTATTAACCCCAAATTCCCAGTCCATCCCACGCCCTCCCCCTTGGCAACCACAAGTCTGTTTTCCATGTCCATGATTTTCTGTAGGGTTTTTTTTGTATTCATAGAACTGGATAAATTTTATTTTGAAAAAAATAATTACTTGAAAATGGTGGCATCGTGAAATAGAAATTAAATTCATAAGTACAGCTACTTGGCTTCTCTCTCTTCCCATGTGGTCATTTCCTCGAGTCCCCAACTTCTAGCATAACGTACAGAACTTAGAAGTTCATTAAAAATAAAAAAAAAAAAAATGCTTGTAATGGTGGTTTCAGCTCCCCCACATTAACACTTAAGTGCGGCATACGTCCATTCTCTAGCGTCAGTGAGTCCAGTCGTTTCTCTCCACCTGGGTCCAGTCCACCAACATCTCTCACTTGAATACCTGCAGTGGCCTCCCCTAGTCTTCTGCCGACTTCCTTCTTTGTCCCGGACTGTCTCTTCTCAGCACAGTAGACTGCCAGCTTCCTTCTTTGCTCCTTATTATCTCTTCCCCACACAGCAGGCAGTAATGCTATTAAACTCGTGTTCGGTCCTGCCCCTTCTCAGCCCAAACCTTCCAATGGCATCTCATTTCCTTCAGAGAATGTCCCCGAGCCCTATGTTCTCTGACCCCTCTCTACCTCTTTACCTTGTTTCCTACTATTCTGTCCTGCAACACTTGACTTCAGCCACAGGGACCTTCTTACTCTTCCTTTAACACACCAGGCAGCCTCTCACATAGCGCTCTATTCCACCTCTGCTCCTCTCTCTACCTGAAATACTCCTCTCCCAGGTACCCATGTGTCTTGCTTTCTCACCTCCTTCAAATGTCTGTGCAAATATTATCATCTCAAGGAGGGTTTCCGTGACACTCTAAAATTCCTTCACACTCACCCCTCCCTGCTTAATTTTTCTCCACAGCAATTATCACCTTCCGACATAACGTGTATTTTCTTTATTAACTGCCCACTAGAAAGGACGTTCCCAGAGTGAGAGGACTTTCATTGGTTTGTTCACCACTGTGCTCAGAACAATGTCTTTTATGCAGTAGATTTTCAATAATATTATTGAATGAGTCAATCTTAAGTGGTTCATAAAACAATTAAGTTTATAAATGTTAAAGATATCAAAGCAAAATTAAAACCAAGACAAGAACTAATTGCTATGAAATGCATAAAATATTTAAATCCAACAGATGTCTTAAGAAATGAAAACTATAGTCCTGGAACCTACAGACTTGATGACTAGATAAACTGGTTAGCCATAGCCAGAGATAAAATTTAAAAGCTGGAAGAAATTACTCAAGAAAGAAGACAGTGGTAAGAGATAGAAATAGATAACTTAAGAAATGTGGACGATGGAATGAAAGGGTCAGAAAAAAAAACAGAAAGAAAGAAAGAAAAATGTCTGAGTTCCTGAAATGGGAAAGCAAGAAGTAGAAGAGAAATTTATGAGATATTTGCTGATTTCCATAAATAATGAAAAATAAGAATCTGTGAATCCCAAACAAAACATACTTATGTCTATATACAAAAAAGAAAGAAAAACGGTAACTCATCAAAAGCTAGTAGAAATACATAAAATAGTAAGAGAGAATAAACAAGATTTCTTTCCAAGGAACAACTGTTAATACAGACAAGTGCTCTCTTTCCTTCATTCTCCCTCCTTCCTAGAAGGAACCACTATCTAGCAGCTAAAAATAAAAATATCAGATAAATAAAAGAACAATACGAAAAAGACCAAGCACAGTTTGAAAAGAACCAGAGAAAATTTCTAGAAATGAAAAATATGTCCATTAACCAAAAACTAAATTAAACGTATTATTCATTCCTAATGATAGGAGGTTCATTGGCAATTGTCTGTTGAGGTTAAGATTTTAAATGCTTTTAATTTTTTCCTAATCCTTTTATGCATCATTTGAATTTATTTATAATTAGCTATAATTAGTATACCTTATTTCAATATAATAAGTAAACAACTTCAAAAATTCTGGGAGCAGCGGAAAGGAATTCTCTTGTTATTTGAATGTGCTCGTGCCTCTGATTATTGCTGAAATTTGCATTAGTCAGGATAGATGAGGCAGATTTAAAACAACAGAAGTGTAATTCTTGCTTATGATAGATCTTCATCCTGGCTTAGCTTAAGGCTCTGCCATTCTCACTGGGGACACAGGTTCAAGGAAACCACTCTCTCTGGAGTATTACCAGCAGCAATGACAGAAAGAAAGGGTTCAGCCAGTCAGCCCTGGCTATTAGTAATTCCTGCTTCAAGTAATGTATATAATTTCACTCATATTTTGTTGGCCAGAGCCAGCTACATGCCCATGCCCAACAGGCAATCCTACTTTGTACCTGGAAGCAGAAATAAAAATTTTTAGTGTAAAGCATTAATGGCTGCCACAGAGTTAAACATTTTTTTTATATGTAGTCCATTATTTGCTGTTATTCTTAAGTGAACCATCTGTTTATTTTCTTCATATATTTAGTAAGATATTTAGAATTTTAGCAACACTTAGTTCATTTTTAACCATAACTAGAGCCCTAGGGAAGAATACTTCTAACCACAGTCCCCAGTCAGTTTGAAACACCCCTTTTTCACTCTTACTTGGAGACTCTCTTTACTGACTTAGATGTTCTCTTTCATCTTGGTTGGACAAAGATCCAAAAAAGGCTTCCTTTTGTTTTCTTGCCTCTATACAGACAATTGATATTGATATTTCTCATAATTTCTGGACCTAATTCCTCTGAAAGCCTCAAGTTTCTTTATTAATTTCATCACTCTGCACCTGCCGCTCCCACCTCCAGCCCCAGACCAGCAGCTCGTCTTGGTGGCACAGCAAGTGTTCCCCTTTGCACTGCTCACTATCAGTCCACAAACTCTGGAGGAACATCTCTGGATGGACACCCATTGAAGACAAAGATGAGGAGAACGATACCCGGCGTCCACTCCCTCCTGGCCTTCAGTCTTTACATCCTTTGTGAGCCTAATTATGCTAAAGAAATAGAAGAAAGAAGAAACACTGACAAAGCCCCAGTACAACATAACATTTCGGTTATTTTCTGAATATTTTCCAAATGTTCTAAAAGTGCTAGCCCTGTGTTGGCACATAGCAGGTATTGCATTTAATAAGTTGAATCTGAATCAGATAAGGTGTAGAACCACATATACTGAGTTCACGGTGCTTATGCTATATGGATTTTTAGCTGATCATCTCCAACAAAAAGCCTAATACTTTTGGAAATTTCCCAACAATCAGAAAGAGAAAAAAATGGGAACTTTAATACTTTAAGTAGATATTCTGAAAATATTCTGCAGTTTGTCTAGCTTAACTTTTGACTAATTAACACTATTTTGGTGAACATTAAAATTACGGTACAGTTTATGTAATTAAAGCAAAAACTATCACCTGCTTAAAAGGAATTGCGGGTGGGCGGACTTAATCTGCTAAGCCAAGTGCTTGTTTGGTTGCAGAGTAAAAACCTTTCATTACAGTTTGCTCTCAGATCTGTGATTCAGCAACTTGGTTATTTTATGGGGGAATTTTAAGGAAATGTAAAGTATCCTGATCTCTACATGATTTCTTTTTATTCTTATGGCCCAATGTACAGTGAATACACATTAACCCAGGTATTAGCTATGAAAGCAAAGGGAAGATTGCAGATGCTCAAAATTCTCCCTTGAAAAATCCCTTGGCTCCCTGGTGAAGAGGCCAGAAGACCTAGTATTGGGGCAAAAAGTTTAAAAAGAACTTTAACCATGTTTTCAACAGCCTAGGGAGTACATCTGGCAGAACCAACACTTTCAAGTCAGTGTCTTTTAAAGAACTTAACTCAAGCAAGGGAATGGCAAATTCGGCCTCCTAAGTTGTTTTTTCCACTTCTTAAAACTTTGATTCCCTTGACTGAGCAAGTATTGAACTCACAGAAGCTTAAGGTACATATGATATAGCTCTACTAGAGAGGATTTAAAAGACTTAGTGTAATTATATGCAACACTAATAACTTTATTACTCATTTCACCTTCTGTAAAATGGTATTATAAAAAAACAGAAAAGTCTACAAACTATAAATGAAATGCAAGCTGAGGATCTATAAAATTGTGGAATTTTATTTCACACTTGATTGACTAAAGGTCCAGCTTTCAGAAAGAATGTAGCATTTCTGCCTTCAGAAGCAGTCAGTGGGAACATTAATAGGAGCATATAAAAGGCACTTAAATAAATATTAGTCAGTGATTGACTGTGATTTATACAAGCTATTTTAAATACCAGGAGTTGTTCTACAGCCAAAATGTTGTTTCACATTTTTGTTTTTTTAAGGCCTGACGTTACCAAGCGTAGTGAAGCTAAGAATATTCTCAGTATTTTTCTAAGTTCTCTTTGCCACCAAAGGGTTCTGGGATCCCTAATTCCTATTGCTGTTCATAGGCCTTCTGAATGTACAACAAGCCCCCCTACTGAAGTCTGCCTAAGTTTCTGAATAAGAAAATCTTTCAAAATAACACTCTTTTAGTATTATAATTATTTGGTTTGTCTGAGGAAATAAAATAAAGATGACAAACAGTAAGTACTATTTTTTTTTTGTCTTTTGTCATTTTAGGGCCACACCCACAGCATGTGGAGGTTCCCAGGCTAGGGATCTAATCAGCGCTACAGTTGCAGGCCTACGCCACAGCCATAGAAACTCAGGATCCAAGCCGTGTCTGCAATCTACACCACAGCTCACAGCAACTCCGGATCCTTAACCCACTGAGCAAGGCCAGGGATTGAACCTGCAACCTCATGGTTCCTAGTCAGATTCGTTTCCACTGCGCCACGATGAGAACTCCCTAATTACTATATTTTAATTCTTCCATTACTATGTTTTCTGGTTGAGAATTCTCTAAATTTGATTCACCAGGATTAGCAAGATTAAAACTAAAGTTGATTAAATCATAAGTTGGATACTGTTTTCCCATTAGTTACTCCTTAAGAAATAAATACCAAATCCAAGACAGAAACACTCATCCTACATTTATTACTTTACCTTTATGCTTTCGTAAGAAAATAATTGCAGTATAATTGTATTCAAAGCATTTTTCCTTGAAGATGCAATGTCTTTGGAGAAGGTTGAGGTCATTCTGAAATGACTCTGAAAATCAATTTTCACTAAACCAAGATGTTCTGTAGATTATTGGGCTGACTGTGTAATGACCCCAAGACAAATGTATATTTTAATTAGAAATGTATATTTTAATTGGATATCAGATAACTTATTTTCTTAGTGTTTAACTCTTCTAGAAAGGAGTATTTTTAAAAATTTGAAAAATCAAGTTTTGTTTGAGATCTAATGCTAGTTTTAAAAAACTAATTTTTTCTTAAAATAAAACCCAAGCAAAAGGAAATTTGCATTCAATCAATGAGATTAACTAATAGCACCTCATTACTGAGGAGTTTCTCACAGTGGGATTAGCACTTATATGACGACCTGGGTTCCAATCCAGACTTTGCCACTGCAAGCAAAGTGACAATGCACACACAACATAACCTCCCGGCTACTCTATTTTCACATCTGCAAAAAAGGAAAATGTATTTGATTTCCTATAAAATTCCATCTCCAGATTCTCAAAAGTGTTTCTTCAGAGAGGCTGTGCCCCGATGCAGCAGTATAACTGATGTATGACAGTATTTCAAAAGGTTGTTTTAGGACCTCCACTTCTGATAGACTTATTCTTTTTTCTGAAACAATTTAAAAATTGATAAGATATATGAAACAGTGATTTAAAGATACTGGATATTAGGTGATAAATGGCAGTATTCCATGAGAGACAGGAAACAAATGATGTGAGCCCTCCTTTTGGATCTAGCTTACTGCCTTGAAAGAGACTCCAGGCCAAAATGCAGGAAGGAGGAATCCAGGTGGATGCTGGTGAATTCCCAGAGTTGAATAGATAAGACGAGCGACCAGAGAGACCAAAACACCTAGAATTCACAGGACACAGTACCAGAGAGGCAACAGCTACCAGGAGACAGAAACATGAGACATCTGCAGTGGGCCCCCCCTAAGCATTCAGCTGAATATTGACAAGCATTAGATATGGTGTGTAAAAAAAGTACCCAAGGCTTGAAAAAGAAGCACCCAAAATGATTACAGGTAACAACATTCCAGTGCTCAGTCAGGGCTGGGGAAAGTACCTGTATCCAATAGCCATAATTCACTTAAGAACTGAAAAGAAGATAAAAAAGTGTTTTATCTCAGTAATGAGGAAAATTTAGTCCTAGACGGAGGATGGCAATCTTAAAAACAAGGTCTAAAAGAAACAGTTTCCAAGTAGCTGAACTGCATCCAAGAAAGAAGTTGAAGAATATTTATAGGAATACAAAGACATTCTTCAAGCATCAAGGTAAAATTTACAACGTCTGATGTCCAATCAAAGATTACCAGGTATCCAAACAAGAAAGTCAATGCAATTCATAATGAGGAGAAAAACAAGTTAATCAAAAATGACCTGAATATTTTTGAGACCCAAAACAAGTTTCCAGACATAAAAATTACAGCATATGAGATGAAAAACACACTGGAAGGGATTCACAGCAGACTACACAGTGCAGAAGAAAAGACTGGTGAACTTGAAGACCTGGCAATAGAAACTATCCAAAATGAGAGATAAAAGATAATTTTTAAAATAAAATAGAGCATCAAGAAGCTGTGGAATTACTTAAAAAACCTGATATATTAGTAGTTAAAATCACTTGGCAGGGAGAAGTGACAAAATATTTGAAAAATCAATAGACAAAAATTTTCTTTATTTATTAACAACTGTAAGGCCATATATCTAAGTAACTCAATAAATCCCAGTCTTAAGAAACAGTAAGAAAACTACGCTATGAGACAGCAGAATCAAGTTGCTCAAAATTCATGATAAAGAAAAATCTTAAGAGTTCCCTTCGTGGTTCAGGGTTTACGAACCTGACTAGGATCCATGAAGATGTGGGTTCAATCCCTGGCCTCACTCGATAGGTTAAGGATCTGGCGTTGCCATGAGCTGTGGTGTAGGTTGCAGATGCAGCTCAGATCTTGCATTGCTGACCACATGTGCTACACTATGTGCTGCAGGCCAGCAGCTGCAGCTCCCATTGGACCCCTAGCATGGGAACTTCCATATGCCACAGATGCAGCCCTAAAATAAAAATTAAAAAAAAAAAAAAGCAGCCAGAGGAAATAAACAGACTACCTACCGGAAAAAATAAAAGGAAACTAGAAGTTTTCTTTTCAGAAACAATGAAGGAAAGGTGGGAATGGAGCAACATCTTTAAAATACTAGAGGGAAAAACTGTCAATCTACAATGCTATCCTTAGCATTAATGAAATATACCATAGCAATAGCCCAATGGACAGAAGTCACACAATTATTTCAAATGCAACATTTGAATCAGTGGACTGAGGAAAGCTGATCACCCTCCCCAGTGTGGGTGGACCTCATCTAATCAACTGAATTCCTGGATAGAAAAACAAAGGCTGAGTAAGAAGGGGCTTTGGCTCCTTGACTGCTTGATCTGGGACTTTCTCCTGCTTTCAAACTGTAATTTATACCATCAAGTCTCCTGGATATCTGGCTTGCCAACTACAAGTCTTAAGACTTCTCAGCCTTGGGGAGTTCCCTTCGTGGCGCAGCGGAAATGAATCTGAAGGGAAACCATGAGGTTGCAGGTTTGATCCCTGGCCTTGCTCAGTGGGTTAAGGATCCGGCGTTGCCGTGAGCTATGATGTAGGTTGCAGACATGGCTCAGATCCCATGTTGCTGTGGCTCTGGCGTAGGTCAGCAGCTATAGCTCCAATTGGACCCTTAGCCTGGGAACCTCTATATGCCACTGGTGCGGCCCCAAAAAGACCAAAAAAAAAAAAAAAAGACTTCTCAGCCTCCATAGTTGTGAGAGTCAATTCTTTAAAATATAGATGTATATAACATATATAATATATAATTCTTTATATGTTATATAAATTATAATACAAACATCCTTCTACTACACCTACATATCTATATGCTTATCTATACATCCATGCCCACACTCATATTTATATCTACATACAGAGATAGATATAATATATATTACTGGTTCTGTTTCTCTAGAGAACCCTGACTATTGCTATGCCAACTATATGATCCAGACCCTCTCCTCACAGATATTCCCCCAAGAGAAAAATAAGCAAACGAGCATATATTTATGCAAAGAATTTTACACAAATATACTATAAAGAAAAGCAACTTTATTTGTAATAACCAAACACTGGAAACAACCCAAATGGCCGTCAATAGTTATATCAACAGAATTCTTTAAAAGTGATACATCAACACAGTGGAATACCAATCAGCCATAAAAAGAAATGAACTATTGATACATGCAACAGTCTGGATGAATCTCAGTTACGCTGACTGAAAGAAGCAGACCAAAAGACTACACACTATATGATTCCATTTATGTAAGATTCAAGAAAATGTAAACTCATCTTTCACGACAGAAAACGGATCAGAAGTTACTTGGAAAAAGGTCATGTGGTGGAGAGAGGTGGAAAACAGAGATTACACAGGGGGAAACTTCTGGGAATAATGAATACATTTAGGGGCCTGATCATGACAGTGGTTCACAGATGTGTATATACCATAAAACGCATCCAAATTTTACATATTAAATATATGCAACTTATTGTAAGCCAATTATTCCTCAATAAAAAAGACTATTTTATATGTCATCACTGTTTATGTTCCAAGTTGAAATATAATTTGAATGTGCTAAGTACATTCTCTCAAAATAAGCTCCTTAGATGCAGAAATAAATGTCTAATTATACCTTTGTATAGGGATAACACAGGTCGCACACTTGAAAGCTATTATCCTTGGAAACAGTGCTCCAATATAGGTTCATTCTTAGAAATCTTTGGCAGTTGAAGTAATTATTTGCGCCCCCATGGTTTTTACAAGGGGTACAACAAGTACTTCATAAAGTCACTGCTGTGATTTACTCTCAAATAGCTGAAACGTCATATGTGACTTAGTAAGATTCCATATAGTTTAATTAGATGACTGATCTGGGAGTATACTCAAAGTGAAAACTGCAGTGTAGAACTTGTCAAATGTACCCCCACTGCCCCACAAAGGACCAACTGACCCCTCCAGGAGAAAGGAGCTGCTTTCACTCAACAGAACAATCCTAGATTGTCCAGGAAGGATGTCAAGAAGTTATAGATCACAGGGCCAAAATGAATAAATAAATAATATATAGTCCACCTGTACAAACAAACCTGTAGGAAAAAACATCCTTTTTCGAATTTAAATAAAAGCCTGTCCCAGTGGACTTGACTCTGGTCATGGGTGTCCCAGAAGAGAAAGGAGGGTTTGAAAGGAGGTGGCCTGGCACAGTGTAGGAAACACTGGCCTTGAAGTCAGGGCACTTGTATAAGGTATAAAAACTTAGCAAGGAGTTCCCTTCGTGGCTCAGTGGTTAACGAATCTAAGAACCATGAGGTTGCGGGTTCGATCCCTGGCCTTGCTCAGTGGGTTAAGGATCCAGCGTTGCCGTGAGCTGTGGTGAAGGCTGCAGATGCGGGTCGGATCCCACGTTGCTGTGGCTGTGGCGAAGGCCGGCGGCTACAGCTCCTGTTAGACCCCTAGCCTGGGAACCTCCATATGCCGTGGGTGTGGCTCTACATAAAGGCAAAAAGACAAAAAAAAAAAAAAAAAACTTAGCAAGATCACGTAGTCCTTTGAAGCCTTGGTTTTCTCATCTGCAAAACAGTTAGAATGGTATCTGTCCTACACACAATATAAGAAAGTTTTGAACTGTAATGAGGTGTGTAGACACGCTGAGAAATGTCAGATAAGAGAAAGCACTTAGTTCATTTATTTATTGATTATGCCTTACTATAACTACTTAACTAGGTGTCTTGCCCTAAAATATAACTTCTTTAAGGAATAGACTATATATCTGATTTGTTCAGGCTCTCCACCCAAGGCCTGGTATAGCATGTGGAATAATACTGATGACATCTTACACGCGTATAGCCCTCACTGTGCTCTAGACTGATGCACATTAATGTGATTCCTTCCACAGCCACTCCACGAAGTAGGTACCATTCTTCATACCAGTTTTCACATGAGAAAACGGAGGCACTAAGAGTTCAATAGGTTAATGAGTAAATATTTAGAGCACCTAGTCGGTGGTAAGCACAGTGGCAGACATAAGGGACATCGAGGGTGGCACCTTGCCGCCCTTGGGTAAGATTCTAGTCAGGTGGACTCTGCTTAGGTAGATTTAACAAGCAAGTGCTCTGCGGCTCTTGCAGAGGATGGGCCATGGCTTTTCCATTCACAGTTCCCAGCAGAGAAGGAATGGGTTTCTGTTCAAAAAAGGTGTGTTGACATAGAAAGACCCCCTAGCAAAAGGAAAGGTATGAAATTGGAGGGCAAATTGAGGGAAAAATGGATAGAGAAGAGTGAAAATAGATACTGTAAAAGGAAAACAGAGAGAAGGCAAAAGAGGATAGCTCAGAGATTTCCTTTCTTGCTTTTTTTTAAGGCAGGTGGATGTGCTCGTGGAGAGGTTAGGACGATCTCCTTCCCACCATGGACCTGAGGTCGGCCTCCTGCAGGAGCCAGTGAGCAAGAAGGACTTGGGGGATGTGTTCCCTTGATACGCAAGAACTAGTATGAGATTAATGATGCTTTTTGGTTCTGGAAAGGTGTTCAGATTTCCTCACTACTGCCCCAGAGAGGGAAGTTGTCATGAATAACAAATGACGATCTGCCACACACGTGTCCACGTATACGCACCCACGTGCACACCACAGCCCCACACTGTTAGTGGGATTTCAGTGATAGGAGAGCGGGTGTAGCTTATATTCAGCAACATCCAGACTCAGAGTCTTTGTAGGTAGTCTTTACTGAGCATCAAATACTTGGTGATCTCCCCTGAGTCAAAATTCTAGAAGCTAATATGGTGAGGTGGTTGCTGCAGAGGTTCTGGCGGTAGGAAGAAAAGCAACTCATGCCTGAGTTGCTCCAAGGGAGGGTCACCTTCTCCTGGGGCTGAAGGGCCCAGTAGCAACTGATACGGTCAAAGTTGGGGGTTGGAATGAATGCATCAAGAAAAGAAGGAGGAGCTTCCTCTTGCAGCTCTGGGGAATCAGTAGCAGGGGAAACAGAATTCATTTTTTGGTTTTGTTTCTTTTTTATTTTTTTAGAAAGAACCCAATAGAAGGCACCTGCCAATATCTATATTGTCACGCTCAAAAGATTTTTTAAGGGTTTCTTGTATTATTTTTACCTCTTACCCTAACTCTGCAGAGAACTGGCATTTATTCCAATCCCACAAGCTCCAAGTTATTCCTAAAGATGCGCTACATAAGCTCGATGATAAAGCCCCCAACCTGTAATGATCTCAGGCATTTGAAGTTGCTGAGAGATACTTAATGGGAATACCGATAAATAAGTAAGAAATGAACTCCATCTCCTGTAGCTTGCAGTCAGTACATCCTCATTATGAAGGAGAAAACAAAAACACCAGTATGATCAGCAGGAAAGAAGAAGAAATCACAAAGTGTGCTTAGTTTGGATACGGCGCGAGGTTGTCCTGCAGGTAAACCCAAGAATTCTCTCACTGGAGACGCTCACCTGAGCCTGGTGATGTAACAGCAAACTGGAGCTGTTTTACTAACTTTTAATTTCTGTTTTTCCTTTCTGTAAGAAAGGAGAGGGCCTTCTGGAAGGAGATGGCCTGTTCCACACACAAAAAAAAAACCATAACAAACAAGAAATACTCTTCATAAGTCGCCATTGTCTTTCTTGCCACTGCCAAGTGCAGTAAACCTTTCCTTTCCTTCACCTTCACCGACCTCACTGCACACTGCTGACCTCACTCCCTGCAAAGCTTCCCTCTCATAAGGCCTCCCTATTCTGCTTCGTTGACATTTTGATACACTTTTTATTATTTTTTATGGCTGCACCTGTGGCATATGAAAGTCCCCAGGCCAGTTGCAACTTACACAAGGTGAGATCCTTTAACATACTGCGAAGGGACAGGGATCAAACCCTCATCTCCACAGTGACTCAAGCCACATTCTTAACCCACTGCACCACAGTGGAAACTCTGATACGCTTTTTATTAGCAATACCTCTTATAAGGCTCTTTCCATACCTCTATCATCTCGTCTTCAGCCCTTTGTATTTATTGAAACCTTTCATTCCCCAAGCTATAGTGCTGGCTGTGCCCAGAACACTGAACATAAGACCTCATCCATGCCTTTGCTTAAGAGTCCTCTTTTGCTGGAAACACTCTTTCTTTCCAAACCTTTTATGTCCATAGAAACATCCTCCTTCGATGCCCAGGTCAAGTGTCTGCTCCTTGGTGAAGTGTTCCATGATCTACTGTCTCAGTTATCATTTCTTATATAACAAACAACTCCACAAATTAGTGGCTTAAAACAACAAGCATGTGTTTATCTCATAATTTTATGGGTTGGTAAGCTGGGCTCAACCGGGAGGCCCTTCTGGTCCATGCAGCCTAACCTGGGATCCTTCCTGCGTCTGCGCTCAGCTGTTGGCAGGGTCAGCGAGGGGACCCTTAGCGGGGCGAGCTTGCCTCTGCTCCACAAGTTCTCTCGTGCTCCTGTAGGCTATCCTGGGCTTGTGGACAGGGTGGCGACAGGGTTCCAAAAACACGAGTGGGGGTCTATAATGGCTCAAAACTGGTATACAGTCACGGCTGATACATTCTATTGGCTAAAGTCACAAGGCCAGCCCAAATTCAAGGGAGCGAGATAACAGACTCCACATTGCAGCGGCAGCAACACCAGATTTTTAACCTACGGCGCCAGGCTGGGGATTGAACTGGTGTCTCCACAGAGACAAGCCAGATCATTAACCCACTATGCCATGGGCGAACTCCTCCCGATAGCCTTTTAACTCTAAACTGAGTCACTATAGGTAGTTCAAGTCTCTGGCTACTTCAGTATGTCTTCTAGATGGAATAAAATACCTATGAATTTATGTATAGAAACATATATCATCATAAATTACTTTCACCTTATTTCTCACTTATATTTAAGGCATTTTTAGTTGTGTGAGTATATAAATTACTTATCTATAAACTATTTTATGATAGTAGAGGAGTGTTATGAAATATTTGTTCTAAAAATGCTCTTAGGGAGTTCCCATTGTGGCTCAGCAGTAACAAACCCAACTAGCATCCATGAGAATTTGAGTTAAATCCCTGGCCTCCCTCAGTGGGTTAAGGATCCAGCACTGCCATGAGCTGTGATGTAGTTTGCAGACAGGGGTCGGATCCCATGTTGCCATTGCCGTGGCCGTGGCATAGGCCGGCAGCTGCAGATCCAATTCAGTCCCTAGCCTGGGAGCTTCCATATGCTACGAGTGCAGCCTTGAAAAGCAAAAAACAAAACACAACAAAACAAAAAACATAAAAGTGCTCTTGGGTCTAAAAGGTTGAAAGTCACTCAACTCAATGCTCTGAGGTTCTTCTCTCGAAAATTCCATGACATACCATTTGTCCACATTACCTTTCACTGAGGCCATACTACAAGAGAAAACTAGCATATTTTACTGGTTGCAACACTCTCTACTGCACTTAATTTGAATGTACACTTGACTGTACTTTTACACAACGATGGTGATATTTATGTTGACCTGGCCCCCTACAAGTCCCCATCCAAGGCTGGAATAAGTAAAACATCTACAAATAATGGAAACTGATCAGAGCCACGTCCATTTTCTGCCATTTTTCCGGTAACTTACAAAGATGCATGAAAGTCAGTTATGCTGACTTTCATTGATCCCTGAAGACAACTCTTCCGTTAATAGTTCTCTGAACCTCATGCCCAAATTACTTTGCCTCAGCCGGCTTCCACATACTCTTCCCTTTACATGATTCTTCTTAATTTCTTTTGCCACCAAAAGAGATAAATGCAACAATTTCTCAAGAAAAACAAAAAGCTTTTTGATAGAGCCAAAATGGCATGTCAAACACAGACAGCTGAAATAACTTGTTTGGTTACTGCCTATGGTTCTCAAAGAAAATAGTTACATGCAATCCTGAAGCACTTGAACAATCTAAGTCATTTGTTTCACTTCTGAAAAATATAGCCATGGCAAAAAATATAGTAACGCATATCTTAAAGACTGAATTTTACTCCCCCTTTACTTTCCAAGATGAAAACTTTATTTTTCTATAACTAGAATAATTTTTTCCTCTTTTTACAGCTACACCTGCAGCATATGGAAGTTCCCAGACTAGGGGTTGAATCAGAGCTGCAGCTGCTGGCCTACATCACAGCTACAGCAACGTGGGATTCAAGACGCATCTGCAACCTACACCACGGCTTGTGACAATGGCGAATCCTTAACCCACTGAGTGAGTCCAGGGTTGAACCGATATCCTCACAGAGACAATGTCGGGTCCTTAAACTGCTGAGCCACAGTGGGAACTCCCTATAACTAGAATAACTTTTTTTCTGTCTTTACCCACCTCCACGTTCAACTGATGGCAAAATATTTAAATGACTCAGTTCCAAGTGAAACCTGTCAGATTCAGTGATTTCTTAATCCTCTGGGGTTTCAAACTTAGTTTCTTGTAGGACTGTCTCCACCTCTCGTCCTACCAAGTGGTAGTGTTGCCGTGAGCACTTCCTAATGCTGGTGTCTGCTGGCATGTCCTAACTGCCCTGTCCACACTCCTCCCTGCAGACACATTGCCCCGTCACGGCCCCACAGCCACTTCTGGGTCCTTCCTGCTCTTAGTATCTTAATCAAGCCACTCTTTCCCAGCAAGGAAAACACCTGACTGCAACCGCATTCAGAGGGGGCTCGGATGGGGACGCACTGAGATCCATCTGTCCAAGGTGAGATGCACAGCCATCTCTGGTTTGATGTTGCATCATGACTCAAGGATGCTTCTATGGGGACAGGCACGTCTCAGAGCAAAAAAAGGAAAAACGAACCCAAAGGTAACATTCATCTCCTTCACTCTTGGGGGAGGAGGGCTCCTTTATCTCCCTCTCCTTGGTTTGACCCACGGAAATAAAAGATGGGACTTGACCCGGAAATAAAAGATGAGGCACACAGATCCCCATGTTCGAGCGCTCTCTCCCTTTTTCTGTGGCTGTGTGTGTCTCTCTCTGTCTCTCTCTCTCCCCACTCCCCCCACACCTCTCCCACTGCCAGACTTCAGAAGTATTTATCTAAGTTTTGATCAGAAAAGGAAGAAAAAGAATTCTTTCCTTCACTATCTTTCTCAGATTCTTCCTAAGTGACTTAAGGCTTTGCAGAATTTTAACATCTTTCTTTTACTTGTGGTAATAAATTGAAATGAACTCCCTAAGAGACTGGTAATGGAACTTTAGCTGGTACAAAGTTTTCGCATTAGGCTTTGAGAAATTTACACACTAATTCTATTCCTGTGAATTTAGCTTAAGAAACTAACCATTAAAAAAAAAAAAAAAAAAAAAGGAGTTCCTGTCAAGCCTCAGCGCTTAAAGAATCTGACCAGCATCAATGAGGATGAGTGTTCAATCCCTGTCCTGACTCAGCGGGTTAAGGTTCCGGCGTTGCCGTGAGCTGTGGTGTAGATCAAAGACACAGCTCGGATCCTGCGTTGCTGTGGCTGTGGCGTGGGCTGGCGACTACAGCTCTGATTGGTGACCCCTAGCCTGGGAACCTCCATATGCCGCAGGTGCAGCCCTAAAAAGACACACACACACACATACACAAAAGAAAATAACCATAAAACTGAACCTATTTTTACACAGAAATGCTAAGTACCATGTCATTTATAAGAATATCCAAAAAGGAGAACTTTCCATGTTCTCCTTGGAAATAAAAAATTGCTATATTTTCTGGGATGTTATAATCTGAAACCATAAGAGACTGTGTTGAATAAGAGCATAGGTAATGCAGAGAAAAACTTGCGATAGAAAGTAAATTAAAAAGTCAGTGTAGCAGTTCCCATTGTGTCTCAGCAGGTTAAGAACCCGACTAGTATCCATGGGGATACGTGTTACATCCCTGGCCTCGACCAGTGGACTAAGGATTCAGCATTGCTGCAAGCTACAGTGTAGGTCACAGATGCGGCTTGGGTCTAGCAGTGCCGTGGCTGTGGTGTAGACCAGCAGCAGCTGCTCTGATTCAACTCCTAGCCTGGGAACTTCCATACGCCAGAGGCATAGCCCGGAAAAGAAAAAAAGAAAAAGTAAGTGTAAAATACACACCAGATTTGAAGGCCTTTGTAATAATAGCAAGGATGTAGAACATCTCATTGATAATGTTTTATGTTGATTACATGTTGAAATGACAGTATATTGGGTACCTTGGGTTAAATAAAATATGTTTTTAAATTAATTTTACCTGTTTCTTTTAACTTTTTTTCTCTTTTTTGCTGCACCCACAGCATATGGAAGTTCCCAGACCAGAGATCAAATCCTAGTCACATGTGGCCTATGCCAAGGCTGCAGCAATGCCAGATCCTTAACCCAATGCGCCACACCATGATCTCCTCTTCTATTTTAATGTAATACTAGAAGATTTAAAATTGCCTATGTGTTATACAGGAGAAGAACTAGTCTCACTTTCCAGGGAGAATCCTCATTTTTTTTTCTCCCTCTTCCCAATTTCTCCCATTTTTATTCGCCTAAAATTTGGTCTTAATTAGCTTCTGAATACGAAACAGAACTATAGGGACTTTTTATTTCAGGTGTAAGCAGCCAGCTTTCTGTTTCTTTTATTAGAATTATCTATAATTCAGAAACCATTTATGGAAAAATAAATTCTTAATACTATGAATAAAAAACTAAATAAATAAAATCACCTGTGTGTCTCAAATTATATTGCTATAGGACAGTGCTGCTCTAGAGACTGACACAAACAGAAGAATCAACGAACGTCATCATATTCTAGAGATATATATGTTTATGCTCATGAAGTGAACCACCCCAGCACAGAGATGCTTTCAACAGATGCCTCAATCTCAAAGTTGCTCTCTTTTCCAATATCTTTGGTCTTCCAAAGACACAGTGAGAGCTTCTGATGGACGTGAACTTCTCTTGACCTCATCACTTGATCATTTGATGACATCTACTGTCTCTCCCCGAGGGAAGGAAGCCTGGACCCATTTCGATGAACCAAGCAGCAGCTATCAAAGCTGCACCTGAATCCGTGATGAACGGGCAGAGCAATGGGAAATATCGTTAAATGCTAATATTAAATATGGATGGTCTCTGAATAAAAACCAGTACACGATTATAAAGCCTATTTACCAGATTCACTGTGGATTGGTCCCCTCTGGCATTTTGTTTAGAGGATCTTCAAAGCCACTGTCACAAATCTTAAACATCTTTTTAGAAGACAGCCCCGTGCCCCCACCTGAGGTGAGGTCATTGAAGTGACTCAGCCTGTAACTTCAAAGAGCTCCTGCTAGGAGAGAAGGGCTCAGAGGTCAGGGCTGGGAGGGGAGACGGTGCCTGCCTGACCCAGGGACCCAGGTGGGGCTGACTTGCCTACACCGGGCAAGAGCAAAGAGTTATGCGATCAGTGCTGTGGGGAGGGGAGGGGGGGCTTTCAGTAACTGACTGGTTGTTGCTGTTGTCTTTCTTTGTGCGAGTCAGCACAAAGAACATAAAGCTTCCTCTCTGAGCCTGGCAGACCAAACATACCCTGATTAAGCACATCAGTTCTCCTCGCTGGCATCCGCCAACCAGTAAGCAATTTCTCGGCGTTCCTTCATTAAAAAGTGCACGTTTCTGCATTTCATCTCTTCAAAGGACGGCTATTATTCAACAAAAGATGATCCCCCAATTATTCCTGGTGTATTTTCGGAAACCGCGAGCTGGTTTAATTTACAATGAAGGAAGAGTTATAACTGTGGGGTGGGAGCAAGTGAATTTCTCAAAACGCTGCCTGTGCTGACAGTCTCCCCTCGTGCGTCTGCCCTCCAGGTTTCTCTAGAGCTGTGTCTCTAAGCAGATTAAGCAAAGCATTGACCTGCTCTCCAAACTGCCTGCAGAGAAAAAGACCCCGGTCGTTCAGGAGCTCTGCAGAACTTGATCCACACTGCACCTGACTTGGTTTCGCCACTTGCTACGTTTCACTGCACACCTCCCCCCTTCCTTTTGATCAGCTTCGTGATTTTGGCTCTGATCACAGCACTAAAGATGCTCTGGATCAGGGCCCCCAGTTCCCTGTGCCCCTGCTACCTCTCACATATGCCTCCTGGCAGCCCCTGGATCTTGGTCAGCTACCTTTCTGCTCTAGCCTCCTCCAATCCAGAGCTTGTACAGCGGGGGCCATGAGAAGGCTGTGAGCATTAGGATTGAGAGGATAAAGTGTCATATGTTTCCATGACAGCGAAATGATTGACAGAGGAAGATACCCACGTGGTTAAGGACCCACCCTTCAATGCTGGTAGAAATGGAAATTGCATTTCACTTCACAAGCAGCAGCTTGGTGAACTGATACTGACAACTGAAAAGATGCCTAAAGAAGAAACAGAATCAAATAGATCTGCAGACTCCCCTGCCAACAGGCAATTCCCCAGGGTGAATCAATGACAATTGTGACAGCGCAGGCCTCGGAGTAACAGAGGCTTTTTTTCCTACAGTCCTGAGGACTGCTCTGACAGTCCATAGACAAATCGTTACAGCAATCCATTGCTACTGGAAAGTCCATAGCGAGAAAAGCACCTGGTTCAGGGATTTTCTCCGTGTGGGCCCCCTCAGGGTAGACCCCTGCAATCACAGTGACTCTCTGAAAAGTCCATTCTATGCTTTAAATTTGGAGGAAATGTCTTTCAGAGACTTTGGCCGTGCAAAACAAATGCTTCCTCCATCTTGTCTGTCCCCAGGTCTTATTTCTAGGCAGAACTCCATTCTGAGTTTTCTGAGGCTCCACATCAACAATTTATGATGTCTACTTGGCTTTCCAGGAAAACTCTTTGCCTTGGAACTTCTCATAGCAAAAACTGTTTCACTGGTGACATGCATGAGGACTGATTTTCATCTCAGCGGTCTAGTTCTGCCTTCTCCCTGGACACAGAGGGCTTAGCTGGCCACCTGTTTGTTTGTCTACCTTGAGCACTGAATGCCTGCGGTACCCCTACCACCTTCCACATTTAACTCCTGTGCATCCTTCTTCCCCACACCTGCCCCTAATCTCTAGACAATAAGTATATACAAAAATTCACTTATGAAATAGTCTCAGAGAAAGAAAATAGAAAAGCACACATACAAATGTACATGCCAGGGGATGGGGCTATTTAGCTAAAATTTTAGTATCAGTTAATCTCTTAGCCAAAGCTTTTAATTAATTCCTCATTTTAGAGGATTTCCTCAAGAATAGACACCTAAGCATTCAGACCAAAGTCAAGGGATAAAGGGAAATGACAATAACAGAAAGTTTTGAATCCTGTTGCTCTTTGCCCATTTAAATACAGAGGAAGCTTGGGAGTTCCCTGGTGGCTCAGTGGGTTAAAGATCTAGCTTTGTCACTGCTGTGGTGCAGTTCCATTCCTGGCCCTGGAACTTTCATGTGCTGTGAGCACAGCCAAAAAAAAAAAAAAAAACTGAAAGAGAGAGAGAGAGAGAAAGCTTGATTTCATGCGCATTTAAAAAATAACCCCAGCATGTTCAGGTTTTAAGTTAATAAATATTTTTTGATTAACTGAGTAGATAAACCCTGATATTCAACAACTCGCTCCGCTTCTGAAATATGTTAAGCATTTTTATTGTCAAATCAAGGATCAGAAGAGGAAGGAAGAAGATAAAAGACACTAAGCATCTGAAGGCAGGTTTTAAAAAGGCTGAGGAAAAGCAGAACTAGAACCAGGCTAGGAGGGAAGCACCAAAGAGAGAGCCATTCTGTCATCATTTTGACCAGTGAGTAAGGTGGCATATCTAGAGGGTAGTTGAGTGGCATTTCAACGGTCTGCAGTTGTAAGATGGAGTCCTGAAGGAATCAAGGACCCATCCCCAGGGGCAGAGAATCTGATCATTGATACAGTTATGGGGCATTTTATAACCCGTTTTACCAAATAATACAGTACCCATACAGCTACCTGAGCATCAGAAGTATTTAGGAACTTTACTTATAAAAATACAGATAACTGAGCCATGCTCCCTGATATTTAATTCAGTTAGTCTAAATACAGATCTGACTCAGGCTAGGCACAAGATGAGCCTGGAACATCTTGCCTTGCAAGAAATTGAGGAAACATTACCAGAACACACACACACACACACACACACACACACACACACACACACACACATACACACACAATGGGAGAATGTAAAAAAGATACAGGCGCCAACCTGCTCAGTTTGAAGGGGCTCCTACTGGCCAAAGCTGGGGCAACTTAAACATCAAGGTACGTAAGAATAGTTATAGATGAGAATCCATTAAATAAACTAGAAATCGATGGGTACATACCGATAATGAAGATAGATCATAGCTAGATCACATACACAGATACATGGATATGTAAATGGATACTTAGGTAGAACAGAATATTAGGTTACTCTTGACAGTAGAAGACCAGGTGATAAATATGTAGATTGTTTTTGGGGGAGCCAGGATTAACAGTGGTTATTAAATCTAAGATGGAACATTGGATGAAGAGTAGTATATATATCTTAGATCCATAAATTGCTTATTACGGGCCAGAGGAAAAATAGTAACTATCCACTGGAAAAACTGGGCAAAATCTTTGCTGGGTGATCAAAAATTAACATTGCCCAAGAGACGCAGATGGGTATTGAGCACCTTTGCCCTGAGAAATACACACATCACTTTTATAGTATTCTGGCAAGGGATATATAACCTGAATCGAATTGTGAGGAAACATGAAACAAAAACAATGTGAGAATCCTCCTATAAATTAAATGACTTGCATTTTCAAAGGCATCAACACAGCCAAAGACAAAGGCTGAAATATTCCAGATGAAAGGAGATTAACGAGACATGGAAATTAAATGCAACATATAATCCTAGACTGAATCCTGTACCGAAGCAAAAATTATGCTAGAAAAGGCATAATTAAGACAACTGACAGATTAGGCTATAAGACTAAATTGGATTTTAGACTAGATTAAAAAGGTAAATCGATGTCAAATCCTTAGAACTTGCTAACTGTACAGTGGTAACTTAAAAGAATATCCTTGTCTCAGAAGCAGGGAAGCAAATGTGGAAAAGGTTAAAAATCAGGGAATAGAGGAATTCTGTATATTAATCCTGCAACTTCTGTGTCGATTTCAATTTATCTCATACTAAAAATGGTTTCAATTTAACTCCTTCAGTGATTCTGGAATAGCACATGACTAGCATTTGGAGACCACTGATGTAAAAGTGTGAATGTCACCTTAAGAAAGCTAATAGAATGCTTTCTCATCTTCTGCCCTGTTATTTTTATAATAGCTCTTGAATGAATAATCAATGTATTATCGGGGATTATCATTCAAGTAAACAACCAGGTGGAAATGATCATAGGTATTAAATTAGGAGGGGAAATTGACACGCATTTGTACTTAAGCTTCTGCAAAAACTTTTCATGCAATCAGTTACTTATCGCAACACTTGCAGATCTTTCTAAGATAACTGCATGTGCAGTAATGATCTTCCTGTATTCTTATTCATTATGGTCATAACCTTAATGATCATATAAAAGAAACTTCAGATTTTCACACATACTCAGGACTTCCTGCTTCTTCCTTCCTATGGCCTCCTCACTAATGATAAGACATTAAAACAAAAGCTCTTTAGAGAATACGCCTAATTGAATCACAATAAGATTTCCAGTTTAATAATTGCATTTTTTTTGAGTACTTGTGATGTGCCAGAAGTTTTACCAAGAGCTTTCATGCTGTAGCAGGGAAGGACAAGTCATGCTGCTGTAATTAACACCATCAAAGATCTTAGTGGCTTCTAACAGTGAAGATTTATGACTTGCTCACACTCCAGGAGCACTACAGATCAGCAATGGGGTTCTGCTCCCCCTAGTTCAAATTAACAGAGTGGCCATCATCTTGAATATCTCATCACCAGGGTAGAGTGAAAGGGGTCTCTAGAAAATTATGGACCAGCCCTCAAATGTTCACACATAGCTTCCATCCATAATTCATTGGCCAGAATAAGTCATATGGCACCACCCCTCCAACAAGGAGCTAGGGTGTGCGATGTTACCGTGGACCAGGGAGGGGAAGCACCTCTCATCCAACAGTGCTGATGACTATAAGACACACATCAAACCATTTACCTTTATCACTGAACAACAGCTTAATGAAAGAGCAACTTTCTCTGTCGTCATTTTATAGGTGAGAAACAAATGCTTACAGAGCTTTAGAAAACCACCCACAGTGACACAGAAAAGAGGCAGCATTGGAACCCAGATTGGTGGCATTCTAGGATCATATCTACTACCTGGCTGCTCATTCTTAGCTCAGACTTTTATGTAATTACGAAGAAGCTTTTCTCAGAAGTGTGTAGACTAACAGGGCAATGGAGGGACAATGTGACCTGTAAGAGAAAATACTCTTGCTCCAGGTGGCTGGAGTTGTCCAACTCATTCCCATCCTCCCTCTTGGCCATGTTTTCCTTTATTTTGCGAGCAAGTTGCTTTCTTCCCCAGTTCACTTCCATGGCCATCATTTTTCCCTCCTCCTGTAAGGTCTCTGTGCTTTAGCTGCTGTCTCCAAAGAGAACATCGGAGCCCTGGCTCGCAGACTTCTTCCCCAAATCCTAACCATGCTTTTTCTTTCAGATGTGAGGATATGGCTACATTGGGTAGGATTCCTTTGGGCTCAGAACACTTTTACAGCTTGGAATTCTGTGATCCAGGCTTTATCATCTTCTACATAATCTTGCTAAAGTATCCCATTGTCAAATTTTTCATCAGTCAGCTTACAAGCACTCAGTGAGTCGCTCTGCGTGAGAGTGGCCAAGGGAGTTCCTGTTGTGGCTCAGTGGGTTAAGAACCTGAATAGTATATCCATGAGGATGTGGGTTCGATCCCTGGACTTGCACAATGGGTTAAGGATCTGGCGTTGCAGTGAGCTGTGGTGTGGGTTGCAGATGTGGCTCTGATCCCATGTTGCTGTGGCTGTGGCACAGGTCAGCAGATGCAGCTCTGATTCATCCCCTAGCCGTGGGAACTTCCATATGCTGTGAAAAAAAAAAAAAATGTGGCCAAGCACATCATCAGTGGGGTGGGAAATATACTTCACCCAACCCCGCTGGAGCGCTGCAGTCTCAGAGCAAAGAGCGTGCAAGGATATCTATTTCTCTAAGAAAGAATAAGCAATGAATCAGGTTCAGTAATCTAGACTTACACCCCAAAGAAACAGATGAAATAGCTGATGGATAGAGGCTTTACTCTTCCTTATTCCCACCTCTCTACCCCAAGAATAATTCCCAGGCCATGGTTCCCTATGGACTCTCCAAAGACACTATGGAGGATAAAGCAACCCGCTGGGTCTCTTGCAGGACTATCACTCAAGCACAACAACATACTACCCTGTATTTGCTTTTGCTCCTTCCCGAACTCACCTCCTCCCTGTTGTAGTCTTAGGATTGGACTCTAATAAAACATTAGCTTGTACGATTTGCTTCCGTCTCTCTTTTCTAGGGAACCGGACTTAATACGGTAGGATTATGAGATGCACATCCCTGAAGTGCTGACCACAGTGGTGGGATGGAGATATTTATAGATTCTAAGATGCAGACCTATGGCTCGGAGTCACCATCATGCTTTATACCTTCACCTACCCCAAACCCAGCTGAAAGTCAATATTTTAAACTGCGATCGCAGTAGAAAGCTTTACAGGTCTCCCGTGTGCCTCTGAACATTCTTTTCTCTCTGTTTACAATGACTTTGTTCCACTTGCAAAGACATATTTATCCCTCCAAGCTCTGATACTCACGAGCCACCTCCCTATGAAACGTTACTTGATATACTCTTTATTACCTACAGCCAGATGCGCTATCTTCCTACTTGTCCTTAAGTCATCTTTTACAGGCTTTATTAGTAATAGAGGTAAAGTTTTTTTTTTCATTAACACATGCTTTTTATTATACAAAAAAAAAAACAAGCAATGCTCTGGCAATAAAATGGCTGGATACTTTTGAAATACCTTTACGTTAAATCCTATTTACAGAAGATGTTATAGCCTTACAACTAAGGTTTTCCCAAGAAAAAGATTAATGAAACCATCAATTGCTTTTCAGTTGATAGTTGCTGCTTCCAGAGTGATTTGACTCAAACACTGAATTAGAACCAAAAAAAAGAAAGAAAACTTTGGGAGAAAATGGATTGATTTATTTTGGTTTGCAACCACGTTTCAGCACTTATAGTTCAAAAAATAAAATCAGAAAAAAGGTGGCAATTTGCCGAGAAGTGAAACCAACCAATTTGGGGGATCTGCTGGGCAGGCTGAGTACCTTCTGAGTCCGTAGGGAGGAATTATAAGAGGCAGAAGGACCAGGATCTAGGCAGGCACTGAATTCAAGGTTAGTTTTGTTCTGTATTTGTCAGATCCCAAACTAGTAATCAAATGGATAACAACAGGGTAATTGAACTCGAGCTCTGTTTGTTTAAAGCATCTCTTTTCAGTTTGCAAAAGCAGAAATAAATATGGAAAAAGGAACACAATTCATTCGGAGGAAATGCAGGTGCTAAAAGTGCCTCTGTGTGTCCTTTCTCCAAATGTAACCACCAAGGCCTTTGAGAACTGTCAGGGCTGAGTAATCCTGGTAAATTGCGCTTTTTTCCCTACATCAAAATTTGAGCTAAAAACCCTTCCGTTGGTGACAGTATTTGCGTCTCCTCGTCCATTAGAACTATTTGCTCCATTTACAAAAATTTTGTTTACAAATCTTAAAACAGTAAGTGCCTTTGATTATTATTGTCCACATCCTATTTTGAGACTGCATTGGTTTTCATCAATTGGTCTTGGAAGCCCAATTATTGTCCCTGTCTGTTTTGGATGTATTATGTCTTTGTCGTTTTCTAGATGCCAGCTAACTGTGCCAACTCCCTCTCTTTTTCCAATTCTTCCAAGGTCAGAAATTTCAAGACTCTTAACTCTCAAATGCATTGTGGTGGCTGTCTTGTACCACAGTCATTTTGAGAGATGCCCTATCTTTATGGGGGTTGAGGGTGTCCTCGGTGTTTATTCAGGTGACCCACTGATTAAACAATTTTATATTCACACCAACAATATAAGAGTTCCCTACTACTGCCAACTCTTGGTATGGTCAGTCTTCTTATTAAGACATCCATTAGGTGTATAGAGAATCTCATTGCTTTTCACTTGCATTTTTTGAAAGTTGTTGAGCATATTTTCATGAGTCTGTCATCTGTATATCTACTTTGGTGAAATGCCTCTTCAAATATTTTTGATGGAGATATTTATTTCCTGATTATTTGATTTTTAAGATGTTTTTTGTTGGTTGGATGGTTTGCTCTTATTTTTTTTATGGCTGCATCCACTGCATATGGAAGTTCCCAGGCCAGGGACTGAATCTGACCCACATCTGTGGTAATGCCGGATCCTTAGCCCACTGCTCCAGGATGGGAATCAAACTGGCACCTTCACAGTGACCAGAGCCACTGCAGTCAGATTCTTAACCCACTGCACCACAGCAGGAACTCATTATTGAGTATTTAAAGGTATTCCTATTTTCTGGATTCCAGTCCTTTACTAGATATGTGATTTTCAAAAGTTTTCCCACTCTCTTTTTTTTTCAATTCTTAACCATATATTTTAAAGAAAAGTTTTTATTTTGATGAACTCCCATCTACCATTGTTTTTGTTTTTTATACTTTTAGTACCATATCAAAGAAATCCTTCCTCATCACAATATCACAAAGATTTTCTCCTGTATTTTCTTTTAGAAGTTTTGTAGTTTTAGGATTTACACTTAGGTCTATGACCCTTTTAAATTTTGTAGATATGAATGCAAGTGATTTTTTTTTTAACAGATATCTCGTTTCAGCTAACCTGCTAAAAACACTGACTTCTAACACTGAATTCTCCTTGCATTTTGGTCAAAAGTCAATTGTTTGTATAAGTGTGGGTCATTTCTGGACTCTCTATTTAGTTCCTTTGATCTGTCTATTTTTAGGCCACTGTCATGACAGTACCTTTATAATTAGTCTTGAAATGACATAGTGCTAGCGCCTAACTTTATTCTTTTTCCAGGGTTCTTTTGAACCTCTAAAGCCTTTGCACATCCATATGAATTTTAGAATCAGCCTGTAGATTTCTAGGAAAACAGTGTGCTTATGTTTGGCTTGAAACTGTACTGAATCTACCTATTGGTTTAGAGGAAACTTAACAAAAGTGGCACAAATGGGGTATTTATCTCAATCTATACAGACCGCTTTGATTTCTCTCAGAAATTTTTTGTAGTTCATTGTGTACAAGTTTTGTACATCTTTTCATATTTATCCCCAAGTGAATTATATTTTTATGCAATTGTTAGCTGTTTGTTTAAGAGGCTCATTTGTCCTAATAGCTTTTTTTGTAAGTTTCATCAGACTTTTCTACATAGATGATTATGATGTGTGCAAATAAATGGTTTTACTTCTTCCTTTCTTATCTGCAAGACTTTTACTTATTTTTCTCACCTAATTTTGTTGATTAGACCCTTCACTACAATGTGGAGTAAACATCTTTGTCTTCTTCCTAACCTTAGGGGAAAACATTCAGCCTTTCACAGTGACGTGTACTGCAAGCTATACATTTTTCCTAGATGCTCTTACCATATTTAGAAAGCATCTTCTGTCCTCAACTTGCTGAGAGTTTTTATCATATGTATGTTGAGTTTTTTTTTTTTTTCCTAATGCTTTACTGTGCCCACTGAGATGATCATTTTGGCCTGAGCTCTTTCCTGAAGTGTGACTGGGCGATCGGAGGCTGATCCGGGATGCAGCAGGCAAAACAAATGGGGGATCATCATGAATTACACAGCTCTTTCCCACTTTTCTGCTTTGTTATTTCATCTTCTCACTGTCAACTTCATGCCAAGCCTCCCCTAGCCAGTCTTCACACGTGATTTTGCACCAAAAAATAATAATAAAACAAAAGTGATACTGGTTTACCTTTACATCCCCCCCCCAAAAAAAAATCTATCTCAGTCACAATCTTGACATCATCCAGCCCACTTCAGGATGTCTTTGCTTTAAGAGAAACCCTATCTATATCTACTACCTAATTTAGAGCTTCCTTTATGGGTTTTCACCACATTTACCTCAAAATAGTCCTCTGACAAGTAAGAAGCCGAACAAACTATCTCTAATAAAGCAAACCATGTGTGATACTTTTAAAGTTAATTCTAGGCTATTACTTTATTTTCACATCCAAGCAGCTCCTCAACAGGAAGAACATACTCTGCTAAACAGGTTCTTCGGGATCAGCCAGAGAGCAGCTTTCATTATTGTAAACAAATACTTCACTCATGGAAATCACATAACATCAGAAACTGCCTATGAGGCTGTGAAGTATGAAAGCTGCTTGATCAAGAGGGGAGGAAAAAAACAGTCTTTCTAAAAGATAATTAGGAGAAGCATATTTAATGTTTGCATTTTTTTATATTGAGATTTTTGTACTAATTTATGTGCACTTGTTAAAAATATATGTCCTTCTACTGAAAAGCACTCAGTCTCTGGGCATTTCCATTCCGCTTGGAAGCTCCTCGGCTCAGATCTCTATACAGGCTCCCAGGGCTCACCCCTGTCTCTCAGCTCTCTGCAGGCTCTGTCTGCTGTACTTCAGGTCTTCTCGTGGCTTCACCTATCATCAACATGATGACAGCTACCATATTTATACCTCCAGCCAGGAATTCTCTTCTGAACTCCAGACAGGAGGGTTTGGACAACCTCTTGACAAGTCTACTTGGTTGTCCCCTGAACAACTTGTGCTAGACCCAGAGTGAAGCCTTGACGTTCACATCCGTTCCTCCTCCCACCTGCCTAATCACAATAAATGGCACCAGCCTCTACCTGGTAGCTTTAAAACCCAAAACCTGGGAGTCACACTTGGCATCACTTCTCCATCAAGCCCACGCTCAGTCCTTCACCAAGCCTTGGCAAGACCATCTACAGTTTAACTCCAATTTGCTCTTTGCTCTCTGTCTCTACTGCCAGCCCTCTATATCAAGCCATCATCCCTCCACCTACATACACTACCTCCATAGGCTACTGTATACAGTCTTGTTCGCTCTTTAAACTTTAGTCTAAGCAGCAATCATAGTGATCTTTGTAGGGCTTATATTGGCTTTCAATACTGCTCTGTTCAAAGTATTTCAATAGGTTGAGTGGTTATATTTTCCAGGATGGTCACAAAACACCCATCACACATGTGCAGGTGACCCCACAAGTGATTAGGACTCTTCACACCAAGAAGTGACGTATAACTGACCTCACCCTCAAGTCTGGGCTAGCCTATGACTCAGTTCTTTTTTTTTTTGTCTTTTTTTAGGGCCGTACTTGCAGCATATGGAGGTTCTGAGGCTAGGGGTCCAATCAGAGCTCTAGCTTCCTGCTTATGCCACATCCACAGCAATGCCAGATCCAAGCCGCTTTTGTGACCTACACCACAGCTCATGGCAACACTGGATCCTTAACCCACTGAGCGAGGTCAGAGATTGAACCCACAACCTCATGGTTCCTAGTCGGATTCATTTCCACTGCCCCACAATGGGAAGTCCTATGACTCAGTTCTAATTCATGGAAGTGACACTACGTGACTCCTGGGGCTAGGTCAAAAAGGACCACGAAGCTTCCATCTGCTTTCCTTGAGACCCATACTTGGGCAGAAGCCAACAGTAAAAATTCAATGACTCTGAGCCCTCTATTCAAGAAAGGTCATCTACAGGCACTCCAGTCACTGCACACCACCAACTGTCAACCAGGAATGAAACATCTTGACCAACCAGTCCAGCTGAGACTTCAGGTGACAGTCACCCAGGCAACACCTGAATGTAATCAAAAGACAATCTGAGCAAGAACTGTCCAGCTGAGCCATTTCTGAATTACTGGCCCACAACATTTAAGCAAAAATAAAATGGCTATTCTTATACCACTAAATGTGAGGGTCATCTGTTATATAGCAAGTGACTAGATCAGCTTCTCCTAATCCTCTGGATAAAATCCAAAATCCTTTCTGGAACCCATAGGTCCTGCCTGATCCGGCTCCTGGCTAGCCCTTCAGTCTCTCCTCGTGCCTTGCTCATCAGCTACAACCACACCAACCTTTGCTTGTCCATCACCAGGAATTCTGCTGAGACTATCATTTTCCTTGCCTGAAACGCACTCTTTACTTGGCTAACATCAACTCAGCTCTCAGGTCTTAACTGTCACTTCTTCAATAACAGTGAAAGGACACATGGCAAGGCGGGGTGGGGGGATAGGTGTTTATTGCTATTATTTAAATGGAAGAAACTTGAGCAGAAGGATCTGTAGAGGGGAAGGAGATGCTGAAGAGGAAGAGGTTGATGAGAGGGGAGAGAAAAGATGATGAGAGTTGGGTGGGGGGCTGCAAACATTGCATCCTTGTCTCAGATGTGGAAGAGAAGGAAGGGGTGACAGAAGGGTACTTCCTGCATTCCTTGCAAACCCGCTCCACGAGCCAAGGCTGACTGTACAGTCTGTGTCAACAGGCTCCCATGCCTTCTGGTCGCCCTTGGGATCGGCCAGTGGGAAGTTCTGGCAGGAGACTGGTGGGAGGGAAGAGAGAGAAGAGGGAATATTTAGTCCCCCAGTTCCCTCCCCAGGAGGTCACTTCTAGCTGGTTGCAGTGGTCACTGGGCCTCTTCCCACCAGCTTCCCTGGGATTCCAGGAGCTACTCCTCTTCCTCCCGCCTGCAGTTCCCTCTGTTACGAGTACCCGGTGAGCCTCTATTCCCTAGGGTTCCCTACATCCCACAAAAGTCTTTGTAAACCGTCTGTTTATTAAACCATCCTCAAATTGTCCTCATTTCAGTGTGACATCTGTTTCCTGCCGAGACCTTGTCAGATACTGGGAGGGATGTTGATGAGTAAGTAGGAGGAAAGGGCAAGGAAACGCTTAGCAGGTAACAAACAATATCTGATTTTAGTCCAGTTAAAATACATAAAAAACTGAGAAATATATTACTAAAACAATATTACCGGTAAACCAAGGAGTACAATGAAAAGGCTGAAAGGTTTTCACTCGTGTAGAGAGTGCTTATTGAGAAAAAAAATTCTCTTCCATGAAACGATAGAGTCTTTTTCTTTTTTCCACTTAACGCTCTGAGTTAGCAGAGTCAAGTTCATGAGAGACTCTGGAAAACAACCCAGATGACTCATTTGATCCCTTTTGAGTTACCCCTACACATGGCAAACTTAGAATAACACTCTTGCCCCACTCATCACAGTGGCCTTTGCAAACTAGAATACCTTAAGTGTTATTTTTCTTTTTCGCTAGGTTTTTCCGAATTTGAAAATAAGACATTTTTTAAATAAATGCCTGAATCAGAATAGATGTACGTTATCTGAGATCTACCAGGTCTGTGTCAACTCTTGAAATAACCCTGGCTCCTCAAGAAGGAACAGCAAAAGTATTAATGAGAAATTCAGGTCCAAGGTGATTTCCTGCCATCTTCAACATCCCACTAGGCTATTGTTATGGCTTTTAGTATTAGTATTCGTATCAGTATCAGTATCAGTATTAGTATTACAATTTGACTGCTGGAAAGAAAGGCTAAGAACATTTCTACCATTTACAGAACATTTCCTCTGTGCCAGGCAGTGTTCTAAGAAATTATATAAATCAAGTCCTACCATCCTTAGGACAATCCTATGATGGTAGACATGATCACTCCTATTTTCAGACAAGGAAGGAAAAGCATAGTAAGCTGCCAAAGCCACAGACTTTGTTAACAAAGAAACCCAAGACCTACGGGACCATCTAGAACAACTTATAACTGGAAATCTCAAGAGATGAGCTTCTATGCTTCCTTCTGCTGAGGAAGGGTCTTCAATATGGGGAAATTTGGGTCTACTTTGACCTCAAGCTTCTGTGGGCAGTAACAAAGAACCGCATTCTTTCCCTGTTATACGTCCCAGGATAAGAAAGATTCCTAAATCACATTCATTGCCATGAAGTTCTTTTTGGTAACTTAACAGTAGGGTATTACCGTTATGTGATTCTAGGAAGGCAGATTTATACTGGGAAGCAGAAAAAGTGTGTTTACCACTTCACACCCATCAGGGCAGCTATTACTTTTAAAATCATAACAGAAAGTAACAAATGGTGGCAGGTCAATGGAGAAATTGGAAACTTTGTGCATTGCTGATCTGACCCTGAAGTGGGTGCATCCTCTGTGGAAAGATTTGGAGGTTCCTCCAAAAGTTAAACCCAGAATTACCATATGATCCAGGAAAGAATAAAATGCGGCAACTCAGATACTTGTATACACATGTTCATAGAAGCATTATTCACACTCACCAAAAGGTGGAAGCAACACATGAGTCCGCTGGTGGGTGAATGAATAAAGAAAATGTAATATATGCCTACAGTGGGATATCATTCCATCTTAAAGAGGAAATAAATTTATGACATGCCACAATATGGATGAAAAATGAATCTGCTATACTACATGAAATAAGCCAGACCCTCCCCCCAAAAATGTTCTTGGCCAATGGCTGGGTCCATGTTGGGTTGTCAGCTTTTAGTTTTTATTCAAGGAAAAAGCCAAGACGTTAAGCTCTTCTTCAAAGTGCCAACAGATTCTCCCTATAGCAACCCCAGATTACACTCAAGACTCAGTCTACTTAGAATGTCTTTTGTTTTTTCTTTTCTGAACTCCTTTGGCTCCAATACTGGAATTTGAACCCAGATCTGATTGACAGCAAATCTCTGCTTTTACTGCCTCTGAAAATCAAAGGATTGCTTTCACAAGTCATAACTTTCACCTAAAAATTGTTGCATTTTTAGTCTCCGCTGAATAAGAAAAGAACATTTGTATGTTTGGGCTGATGGACCTCTTGCAATAATTCTGTGAGTTTTCATGACTTTGAGAACCAAATTTGAGAAATATTGCTCAGAAGAAGAGCTTTATCTTCCTCCAAGGTCTTCTAAGTTTTCTTAAACTAAATTACATGCTTAGAGAAACTATAGAAAATGGTTCTGGTATGTTCATCTTGACAGGTTAATGGAAATCACTTTGATATATCAATGCAGCATGGGAAAACATTATTTTGTCGATTTATTTACACACTCCAGTGAAGGATAAGCTGACCTCTAAAGACACACACGGGATAGTATGGGAAAAACAACCATAAACAGCAATTAAAGCAAATACTGCACACAAATGTCTGCTGAAGTGCTACATCATCTTAATAAATAGCTCACAGACACCATGCTGAGAACCTTGGGACTTAGGTGACCCCAAATCATTGAGATGATTTTTTTTTCTTTCAGTTTGCAGTATAACTAACATTCCTGGTTTTGCTGTGTAACTCTTATTCAGCAAACATCCTCCATCAATGTTTTGATTTTAAATAGTACATACACTACCAAAGTAATGCATCCTTTCTCTAACCCCATTTTTTATTTTTTAATATAATAATTTTATTATTTTAATTAAAGTATAGTCGGTTTACAGTGTTTCTCCAGTTTCTGTTGTACAGCAAATGGACCCAATCACACACAGTTTCCTGTGCTGTACAGTAGGCCCCCATTGCCCATCCATTCTAAATATAACAGTATGCATCCAAAAACCCTGAACTGCCCGTCCATCCCACTTCCACTCTCCCCCCATCACCCCCTCCCCCTGCCCCAGGAACCACAAGACTGCTCTCCTTGGCCGTGATCTGTTTCTGTTTTGTAGATGGGATCATCTGTGCCATATTTTAAATTCCACATACAGATGATATCATGTGATGTTTGTCCTTTTCTTTCTGGCTTACTTCACTTAGTATGAGAATCTCTAGTCCCATCCATGTACTGCAAATGGAATTAGTTTATCTTTTTTATGGCTGAGTAGTATTCCATTATATATATGTACAATATCTTCTTAATCCACTCATCCATCAATGGATATTTAGGTTGTTTCCATTTCTTGGCTATTGTGAATAGTTCTGTGATGAACATAAGGGTGCATGTTACCTAACCCTAACCCCATTTCTTTAATTGTTTAATTTTCCACTTCAAAAGTAACATGTTAATCACATCATAATAGATGAGAAGAAAACAAATTTCCTATTGGCCCACCCTCCAGGGACAACTTGTATTAATAACTTCCCACATTTCTTTCTAGTCTTTTTGCTCTGCATAGTTGTTTACAGTATATGGAAACCCATGCACAGTAAATCTTAATACTGTCTATTTTTCAGCACATAAAAGTAAAAAAGGCAATTGTAGAAGATTTGCAAAAATATAAAATATGAAGTATATAGACCAGATACTATCCACTCAAAGGTAACCACTGCCAGTCAACACTTTCACATTATTTATCATTTTATGCACATATATTTCTACACAGAGCAATTATAAACCTGAGTACAATCAATATAGAGATTCAGCTATGAAATTCGTCATTAGTATTGACTAAAGGATTATTTGCTGGATCTTCTGTGTTGCAGATACAGAAAGTTTGGAAGAGGGTGGAAATTAAATCTCTGCTTCAACAAGATGTTACAAAATACAGAGATAACATTTGCACTAGATAATGAACTTAGAGTTGTTCTAAAGCCTTTCTTGATACATTGGGAAGAAATGCCTTGCGGTCATTGAACAAATTTTCCACTCCCTGTGTACTTCCCTTGGTTCAGAGATCAAACTGAGACAACAGTATTAAAAGCATTCTCCTTAATACTATCACTGTAAGCAAGGAGAAAATTTTCAGAATGGGGGTGGGGGCGGTGAAGGGAGCATATTTTTGTGGTCTGAAAGCAAAATAAGAGCTCAGGAGTTTTTTTTTTTTTTAATTAAAAAAAATTATAAGATAATTCTGGAGGAGAAAGACAAACCTCACCCAAAGCAATTTAGGTCTCATCTCATTCTAATTAGATGGCTGTCAGTACTCTGAAATTCTGATTCGTCACAGTGGCCCCCCTCTCACCTAGCTTAGAAGTAAATATTGAGGGAGGAGACTGTGCCAATGAATACAGAGTTGGCTCTTGCACTTACGTATCGGTGTGACAAAGTTCCTTAATGACAGGAAGGGATGTAATTTAAAGGGAGAGACTGGCAATTAGCTGACTCTCCCTTTGATTTACACAGGGCCAGCAGTGGGTTTGATTGCGCTCCTTGAAATCATGATCGTGTTCGGGGAAAGGCAGCCCCCTGCCAGTGACACTGGGCTCATCACCCCACACGCCTCATCACCATTTCCAGGATGACCAGCCTCTTCTCTGACACCAGCTTGTTCTTTCCCCCGTACATAGTCATTAAAAAGTAAAGGCTGAAAGTCAGTCCTTCACCTCCCCCAGTGCGGAGCAGGAGAAAGGAACTCAGACATCATCAGAACACAAAGGGCTGATTATGTCCGCAGGGAAAGGCATCACTTCTAATCAGGGATGAAAGCAGTGGTGATTTCCCTTTTACAGGGAAAATAAAATCATCCCTCTCTAGAGTTCTGATAAATGCACTTAAGATTTCAGGGGGCGTGTGAAAGAAACTGTCTCAAAGGGAAAGACAGACAAAGAAGTTAAGCCGTCACCAAACGCACCTTATTTGAAAGAAAACTTATTCCTTGGAAGTGGTACCTTTGGATGCTGCCCCCAAGACAAGGGTGTTATGAGAGCAGCCGTGGTCCAGCAATCAGAAGTCCTGGGATCCAGAGCTGTTCACACTTATGAGCTGTGTGACTCTGGGTAACTCATATAAGCTTTCTGGGTCTCAAGTCTCTTATTTATCAATAAGGTATATTAATACCACATCTTGGTATACTGAATCATTCAAATGAGAATATATTTCAAGTACCTTCACATCATTATTGTCGTCAGGATACGCCATCGAACAACACAGACGTGAATTGTTGCCTTCTGAAATTTAAAATTTAGTAAGGGCAGAAGATCTAACTAGACATTTCTCCCAAGAAGACCTATAGATGGCCAAAAGACACATGAAATGATGCTCAACATCATTAATTATTAGAGAAATGCAAATCAAAACTTCGAAGAGGTGTCATCTCATACCGGTTAGGATGGCCATCATCAAAAAGGGTGTGGAGAAAAGGGAACCCTCCTACATTGTTGGTGGGAATGTAAACTGGTGCAGCCACTATGGAAAACAGTATGGAGGTTCCTCAAAAAACTAAAAATAGAACTATCATTTGTTCCTATAATCTCACTGTGGCATATATCTAGAGAAAACCATAACTGGAAAAGATACATGCACCTCAATGTTCATGGCAGCACTCTGTACAATAGCCAAGAATTAGAAACAACCTAAATGTCCATCGACAGAGAAATGGATAAAGATGTGGTACATATATGCAATGGAATATTACTCAGCCATAAAAAAGAATGGAGTAATGCTTTTCGTAGCAATATAGATAGACCTAGGCATTATCATGCTAAGTGAAGTAAGTTTGAGAAAGACAAATACCATATGATACTACTTACATGCAGAATCTAAAAAAAAAAAAAAAAAAGATACAAATGCATTTACTGACAAAACAGACAGACTCATAGACATAGAAAACAAACTTATGGTTATGAAAAGGGAAAGTAGGCGAGAGAGAAATGAGTCTGGGATTAAAATATACACATTACCATATTATACGGCATTTCCCCAAGCCTGGTAAAGGCATTACCATCCACCAAACAACTTAATCAGGAAAGATGGGGGGTTTTTTGTTTGTTTGTTTGTTTTTGCTTTTTAGGGCCACACTCGCGGCATATGGATGTTCCCAGACCAGGCTTGAATCAGAATTACAGCTGCTGGCCACATCCACAGCGACTCCAGATCCAAGCCACGTCTAGAAACTCCACCATAGCTCACGGCAACACCAGATCCCTGACCCACTGGGCAAGGTCAGGGATCAAACCCACATCTTCAAGGATGCTAGTCAGATTCATTTCCACTGTGCCACAATGGGAACTACCACTCTTTTTTTTAATTTAAAATTGTATTCTTTAATTAGCAACTTTGGGTGGGCAGGAAGTCACATCAGGACTTAGAGACAAAGGTAGAAACCCAAAACCAGCATGTTTTTCCTTGTCAGGATAGGCCAGACGCACTCCAGTTGTGGCCATAGCCTGCTCCAAACATCCCAGTCCCAGGTTCAGTGGTTGCAAACTGGCTGTACTTCTCCCTCTTTCTTTCGTTCTTTTTTTTTTTTTTTCCCACACCTGAGGGATGTGGAAGTTCCCTGGCTAGGGATCGAACCTGCACTGCAGTTTCGACCTGCACCACAGCTGCAGTGACACTGGATCCTTAATCCCCTGCGCCACAGGGGGACTTCCATCCCTCTTTTATGTTTGAACCATCATCAGTCCCCGTAACTTCCACTGCCTCATTAACTTCCCCTCTACCTCCCTGCCTTCATCATTTCCTTCCTGAGTCTCCATGCTTCCCACCTGGCCCACTTGAATTGATCCTCCACAAAAATATTGCAGTGGTCTTTATCAAAGGCTAACCTACCTATGTGATTTTTTTTTCTTTTTAGGACCGCATCTGCAGCATATGGAAGTTCCCAGGCTAGGCGTCACATCAGGCTGCAGCTGCCAGCCTATGTCACAGCCACAGCAACGCCAGGTCTGAGGCACATCTGCGACTTACACTACATCTCATGGCAACACCGGATCCTTAGCCCACTGAGCAAGGCCAGGAATCAGACCTGCATCCTCATGGATACTAGTCATGTTCATTACCACTGAACCACAATGGGAATCCCTTTTTTAATTTGTTTGTTTTTTCTTTTTCTTTTTTTTTTTTTTTTTGCTCATGTGAGTTTTTTGCTTATCCCATATCCCTTGGCTTTCAAAACAGTGGTACATGCTCCAATTTATGGAGCTCAGGCCCTTCAGACTCTGACCACTTTCTGTCTCAATCCCTGATAAAAACATTTCACTCCACCTCAACTAAGTCATTTGAACTACCCCACACACATACCTTTTAGTTTATCTCCATTTATTTTTCTAATTCTTCATTTAACTCCTTTTAAACCTTCAGAGCTCATGCCAAGCTTTTCCTCCCCCTCTATCCGGCTTAGCTGTGTTTCCTCCATACCCCAAAACACCCTGGTCCTGTTTGTACCTGACTCACCACGCTGGGCTACACGTACCGTTTTACCTGTTTGTCACTGAATTCGCTCTGAGATCCCTCAGGAGAGACAATATCTCATTTCTTTCCCCAATACCTAGTACCACTCACTGTGTAAACACATATGCAGAATATTTAGCCAGTAGGCTATTAACTATAAGCCACGATATAGGTGACCAGGAAACTATAACGTGTGGAAGAAGAATTAATTTGGGCTTTATTTGATTTGTATTTGACAGGAAGGTTATCCCATCAAGTGAAACTATCAGGAAAGACATGTTTTAGAATAAGAGCCCTTGGAAGTTCCCTTGTGGCACAGTGCGTTAAGGATCCAGCTTTGCCACATCTGGGGCGCAGGTCACAACTGCAGCATGGGTTCGATCCCTGGCACAGGAACTTCCACAAGCTGAGGGTGCAGCCAAAAAAAAAAAAGGAGGGGGGATCTTTTTTTTCCTACTCCTGTAGTCATGTTTCAGTGTAGAATATTGTTGAAACTATCCTCTTCTGATGCTGGTAAACACAAAACAAATCATTGCCGAAAAACAGAACTCGGAAAATTTGCAGGATGCAAATTTGCAGTCTCTTAACTGAAATTCTGAAATCAAAAAAGCTCTGAAAATGAAAAGTTTTTTAGAAACTCATTTAGCCGCAGAACTGGCCTGATCTGAACCCAAATGATGCAAAACCCAAACCCAGAGGCTATTTAAAGTCATTATTTATCACACCCTCAGGACTACAATGTATCATGTTTTTCAATAATCCCTTTCCAGTTTCACTCTAAAATCTAGCTAATGGTGTTTTAAAAAGCGACCGTGATCTGTCCTCAAATTTTTGGCTACACACACTCTCGTAATACTTTAAGATTTCTTTTTTTTTTGAATCCCAAGAAAGGTACAAAGTTAGACAAGATATTCTGTACAAAAATGAGAATTTCTCTTAAGAAGACAAAATTCACTCAAGGTCTCAATGTATAGACTACAGACATAACAAAAAGAAACTTTAAAAACATTAATGTCTTTTCATTTATGCATTTGATCCTTGCTGGTCTTTTTTTGGGGGAGGGGGGATGGAAGGTGATTGTTAAAGTCCTCTAATTTTCTTTTACATTTAAATATTTTTAATTGACATACAGTTGACCTACAATGTTGTGTCATTTTCAGGCATGTAGCCAAGTAATCCAGTTATTTATATGTTTTTTTTTCCGATCCTTTTCCATTACAGGTTATTATAAGATATTGAATATAACTCCCTGTGTTATACAGTAGGTTCTTGTGTTTACCTACTTTATATATAGTAGTATATATCTGTTAATCCCAATTAAGCCTTCTTAATTTTCTCTCCTGTCATTCCATACCCACCCCTAGTCAGAATTCTATGTCTACCTCTAAGTTGCTCTAAGAAAAAACCTTTCTTTACCCAGCTAAGTTCTATTTAATACGCTGCTGAAATAGCAAAAAAGAATAGAAATGAAGTTACTTCTAGTGTCTTTGGGTGTTAAAATCATGACAACCACAGTTCAATTCAAAAAGATTTCTCAATCACTCTACCCTTCTCGATTTAAAAAATTTTCAAATGTCTCACTCTCTTCTAATTAATTTCTTACTTAAAACAACATCTTCTAGATCTAAATTAAGTCTTTAGCCAGGAACTCCAACTTTATATCAGGAAAAACTCCAAAAAGGTTTTAAAATTAAAACAAACAGAATCTTAAAATAGACTTTTCTTACAACTGCAGAATAAGGAAGACCTTTACAATTATCTTATGTGATTTAGAAACAATTTTTAAACAACTGATAAATTTGACTGTATAAAAGTTAAAACTTTCTGCAAAGCAAAAATACCATAAGCAAAATCAAAAGACAAAAAAATAACTTGCGGAAAATCTGTATATTCATTTCATGAATCATAATGAATTTCTACAATGAAAAATAAATATAAAAAGCAAAAGATATAAATAAGTAATTCCCAGAAGAGGTAATACAAATCAGTATGATGACATTCATAATAAGAAAAATGCAAATTAAAATATGTGGCATTATTTTTATCATATTGGTAACATTTCAAAATTTTGGAAACAGGCTTGTTGGCAAAGCAGTGTAGAAAACATGAACTCTTATGTTGCTAGTGAGAATGCAAATTGGAAATTCATATGGAAGCAATTTGGTATATCTATAGAAATTACAAATGCACATATTATTTGATGCAGCAATTTCACAGAAATTTATCATGCAAATTTATTAGCAAGTTGTAAAAATGACACATATAATGGTTATTCATTGTGGCATTGTTTGTAATGGAAAATATTAAAAATTATCTTAATTTCAAGCAATATAGAGTTGACTATTATCATACATTTATTCAGCAGCTATATTGCACAGCTAATTTTTTTTAAGAATAATGTTCTTTGTGTACTAATACTTAAAGATATCCAAGATATATTTTTAAATGAAGAAAAAGAAAAGCACTGAACACAATTGCATCTGATGGACTTTTTTTTTTTTAGTGTTTCAGCTGCTATTTTCTTTTTCTTTTTTTTTTTTCCAGGGCCGTACCTGCAGCATATGAAGTTCCCAGGCTAGGTGTCAAGTCAGAGCTGCTGCTGCCTTCCTACACCACAGCCACAGCAACATGAGATCCGAGGCTAATCTGTAGCCTACACCACAGCTCATGGCAATGCTGGATCCTTAACCCACTGAGTGAGGCCAGGGATCAAACCCATATCCTCATGGATACTAGTTGGGTTCATTACCGCTAAGCCACAATGGGAACTCCCTCAGATACTATTTTCTAAAATGTTTCTTCCATAAAATCTAATTTTGAGCATCAATCTCTTCCTGAAGTAAACTTTTAGGCTAAAGGAGATTTAAGGTAATACAATAAAGGTGAGAAAAAGAATGTATTTTCTAAATGAAATGCTCAAAAAGAGTCCTCTGCACTTGGAAGGTTTTTTTCATTCATTCCTTTACATTCTGGATCAAATTGGGTCCTTATACTATAAATTTGCATGGACTCCCCAGATCTATTGAAGAGTCTTTTCATACACTAAGTTTTAGGATAAGGCTTTGCTCAGTAATATTATTCTGAGCACCAGCAATGGGCAGATGCTCTAAAGCTGTGCATTCCCCTGATTTCAGCAGTGATTCCTTTGCAGAGGTAATTAATTCTCTCAATTCAGCCCATGGGGGTGGGGGCATTTTGCACTGTTAAGAGGTTCTCCTCCCTTTCCGGACAGTGTCTCTTACCCTTTGCTGACTTGTCCTCTACCTGTTTCTCAACTGTTGGTGTTACTCAGGATCTTCTCTCTCTTTATGATGACACGGGTGAGCCCCTCGAAAGTTTCATTTTCTATGGTAACGAGACTGACTTCCATCAGCTTCACTGAGGTGCCCTATGACCCCTCAAGCATAAGTACAAAACTGAATTCTCCTTCCCCCCTCTCCCGCAAATGTCTTCTCCCCTCCGGAATCACAGTCTCCTTTCTTCCCTACCCTCCGTGTTCAACCAGTTACTAAATCCTATTTTTCTACCTTTTAAAAGTATCTGAGCCCTGTAGTCCATCCCCACCACCTCCCCAAGTTCAGACCGACCTCGCATCTCACACAAAGGGTTGCAATACTTCCTAAAGTGTCTCCTTCTTCCTAACCTGTCTTCAGATCCATTCTTGACACAGCTAATAGAATTTTATCTTTAAAACAAAAATGTATTCATAATATTTCTTGCTTCAGTCCTTTAACAGCCAGGTCCTTGTTATCTACAGGGTGGAAATCCAGACTATCACTTTGCTCAGCGTTCCAAGCCTCTGGCAACTGGCTCCTCCCACCTTTGACTCATACTCCTCACCATTCCCCAAAGCCTACCCTACACGCTTCGACCATATCCATCCATCCTTTTTTTTTTCTTAATGGATTTTAATTCAATTATAGGTGTACATAAATCATCACAAGTCAGTTTTATAGATTTTGTGTCCCAAACCCACAGTGCATCCCCCCACCCCCCAGATTGTCTTATTTGAAAAACCAAGGTTTTCCAAAGTCTGTGAGTCATTCTCTGTTCTGCAAAGAAGTTCATTGTGTCTTTTTAGTTTCCACATGTAAACGGTAGCATTGGGTGTCTAATTGTCTGACAGGTTTCACTTTGCATGATAATTTCCGTCCATCCATTTCTGAAAAGCACCATTCTGTTTCCTCCCTCCATGCCTTCACTCAGCGTATCCCCATCACCATGAAAAGCCTTCACCAGCCCTTCTGCCATCTTCTGTGACTTAGTGAGCTCCTAGTCATCTCTTAAAGTCCAGCTCAAGTGTCACCTCCCCTGTTAAGCCCTTGGCGGATCCCCAGAACTGTCCATTGTACTCCACTTCTGCTAGAGTTTGTGTAGCACTGACCAGCATCTGCTGGTCTAAGATGAGTTTGTCTCCACTGACCTGCCTGAGTGGGAAGATCTAAAGAAGTGGGGTCAGCGTCCTTGTCTCTTCACGCCCACACGTAACACAACATCGAGTACATGAAGGCTCAATAAATTATGACTGAATTGAATTGAATGATAATATCTAAGGCATGTTTGTTTTTAAAGCTCCAATGCCATGATTAGTTAAAAAAGAAATGTTTGAAAGATGAGAGATGGGGTATCTTTAAAAGCAAGTAAAATAAAAGGATTTAAAGAAATGTCCCGGCAGATGTTCAAGAAAGAAGGCTAAAAATGATGTGTCTGAAGTAAGGAGTGGGGTGAAAGAAAAGGGCATGATTAATAGATGCCTCCTGGGAGTTCTAGCAGTGATAAGCTTTTTTCTTTTGCCAAAAATCCTAGTAGGGTATTGAAACTTATCTTTTCAAGGATATTGCCTTGTCTTTTCACTTCCTCTAGAATCACTGGACATTTACAGATACGGAGTCAGCGTGTTAGCACCTTTTAACGTGTTTCTCAAGCTTCCATTGTGTTCCATTTTTAACTCCACTGTTATCATTCCTTGCTAGTAACCTCAGTCCCAGTGCTCAGCTCCTCTGGTACCGGGAAAATCAATAGCTTCAGGAATCAATTTCCACATCATCCGTCTTCCCCTACTGCACTCCAGGTGTCTAGAGCCGGTCCTGAAAAGGCTGGCTCCAGAATTACTAAATCCATTGTCATAAGACCTTGATTTGACCTCTGGTCCTTGTTGGCCCGGAATTAGACCAGAAAAGGAGGATGAGTTGGATTCTTGCCTTATTCCTATTTCTCTTCTCTGGGACCTTCTGAAGAGCTTTCCCTGAATGGCTGGTCCCCTTTGGCCATCATTTCCTAGCTGTCTCAATCAGTAAACACAGTCCTAACCCCGGCACCTGCTTCAAGTCAAACGGATTTCTGTTTATCAAGGGTCCCAAAAACTTATTGCTGTTTATGAACTGTCTCAAAGAATCTCCCTTTTCTCTCTTTAATTCTCTTCCGCCTCTTCCTTCTGACTCCGTCCTAATCTCTCTCTCTCTTGCTCTCGCTCTCACTCCTGCTCTCACGCTCTCTCTCGTACACACACAGAATTCACAGACACAATCTCCACTATTTGTCCTTCTCAACAATTACTAATGTTCACAAAGCCCACATTTACATTTAAAATGGCGCCAGACTCTCAAGACAGATGCCCTTTCAGTTCCAAACATACTTGTGGGAGACAGATTTTTGCCAGCAAGAGAAATACCTAAGAAACAAACACTCTGGAAACTAACTGGAAGGGAAAAAAGTCTAAGCCAAAGTAAAAGAAAACTTTCTTTCCTTCTTGGAATTCCCAGAATGCATCTAAAATGCAATGTGTGTGCAGAAGTGACAGAAGCAAAAGATTTAGATCCACAGGAGGATGAAATATCTATAGCGTAATAAAAGTCAGCAAAACAATCACAAAGAGGAAGAAGAGAGATGCCAAAGGGAGATGGATATACAAAGCAGTTGCAGAATTGGCTTGTCTTTGCACTCATAAATAAGAATTCCGTTGGAGTTCTCTTGTGGTACAGCAGATTGAGGATCCAGGGTTGTCACTGCAGCAGCTTGGGTCACTGCTGTGTCATGTGTTCAACCCCTGGCCCAAGAACTTCCATACACCACAAGTGTGGCCGGGAAAAAAAGAAAAAAGAGTTCAGTTCCGTATACGGTCAATATATACTAGATAGGATTCAATATCTAACTGTTCATAATTTTTTTAACTTTTTCCTTTTCCTAAGAATTGCTAATATGACATTATACCACACAATTCCTACCCAAGTCATCACAAGTTTACATGCCAAATATATATATACTTTTTGTTACTCTTTATTATATTTTCTTTCATTCTCCTGAATTCCAAGGTATTTTTGTTTGCATTCATTTCTGAACCCAATTCCTATTATAAATCTCATCATATTATCTCTACACACAGAGAGGGACACACACACATGTTAGCAAACACAATTTTGTACCAAGAGAACTCATCCTGTTCTAAAATGCTGGGAATTAGACAATACATTTGTGCCTCCTTATCTTTTAAATCTCAGGTTAAATGCTAAATCCTCAAGACTTTGCTAGAATAGATCTTCTAATTATTTCTAGATCACAATATCTTTTCTCCACGTAATTACTCAAGTGTACAATTCTAAAAGTGTATTTAAGTGTTATTCTCTGCTTCTTCCAATAAGATGTAAGCCCCACAAAGACAGGGACCATCTGTCTTTCTTGTTCTTTATCCCAGTTGTATAGAATTATGCCAAACGCACTGTAGAGGTTTAAGAAATATTAATCAAAGATGTATGTATGCTTAATTTTCTGAAAACATGCAAGTACATATGACATAAAGGAAGTTAAGAAAATTTCTATTTACACAATGCACTCCAAATTCTTAATGTTAATACATAAATTAAGCCAATGCAACAAAATAGGAAATCCAATTGAAATAAAGTAATAGAACGGAAACAGAAACAAATAAATTAATAAAGACAGAAGTCAATAAAGACACTTTATCCTTGGCACTCTGAAACGGACGATGGACTAAAATTTTTTCTATTGCATTCTGTTTAACAATACATAAAACTATCAACATTTATGATCCCAGTGGCTCTGGGTCAGGAGTATGGGAATGGCTTAACTGGATCCTCTACTTCATGACCTCATGAGGCTCCAATCAAAGTGTCAGCCAGGGCTGCAGTCTCATCTGAGTTCTGACTGGGGAAGGAACCACTTCCTAACCTATGAGAGTGTTGGCAGAAATCAGTTCCTTATGAGCTGTTGGATCCAGGACCTCAGTTTCTTGCTGACTCTTGGCTGGAAGCCACCTTAGCTCCTTTCCATGTGGACCTTCTCAGTAGGGCTACTTCTTTCCTCAAGGACAGCAGGAGAGAATCTCCTTGCAGGACAGGGTTTACAGTCTTCTGTAACCTAATCACATATGTACAGTCACACACCTCCCATCACATTTGTCATAGTCTAATTACAAACAAGTCACAGGTGCCACCCACACCAAGGAGAGGGGACTGCAAGAGTAGGAACATCAAGAGACAGGGACCATGGAAGTATCTGTGCCTGCCACAGATAAACAGTTATTAAGAGCCTGGTTCATCTAAGAATATTAATAAATAAAATATTTCCTGGTAAGAAGGAAAGGTAAGAAGGCTTCTCCAGAGGAGTTTACATGGTGATATTCACCTAGAAGTGTTTTTGCTGGTGCTTTAAAGCAGGAAACTAAATCAAAGAAATGTGAATATCTTCAGAGTTTTATCAAAGATGGTGTAATAAACAAGTTAGATGATGCAAATAGCATAAAACAGCTAAAGATTCCATATATAAGGAACTAAGTGAAGGTCAGAGGTATATACAGAATATGGTGTCACAACCCTTCCTTCTGTTCCCATCCTCATTATGGTTCACTACACGAAGAGTATATTTCCCTGCCCCCACTGGCCTTGGACTTTGGTCATGTGACTTGCTTTAACCAATCAAATGTGCACGGAGATGACACTCTGCCAGTTCTGAGCAGAGACTGTATAACAATTGTCAGTTTGCCCTTTTCACAAGCCTGCCTACCGTGAGAATGACTCATGCCAGAGAATGAGAGGACATTTCAAACCCAGCAAAGTGCAGCAGAGCTCTGGCCAACTCTCAGAATTACAAGCAATGAATACACATTCGTTGTCATGGAGCTGCTCAATGCAACACCATAGAACATTTTACATCAGCAAAAGCTGACTAATACAGCATAGAATTTTCCAAGTAATTGATCAATAGCATGAAGAGTGACTCAGCATAGTCTCCACAATTAAACTGTGTTTGTTTCAAGAGGAAAATATGTGTCTGTGTATTTGTATGGTCCACCTTCTGATCTCTGCCGGCATTATTACTAATTTATTACCATTGCTAAAGAGCAAGGCTTATGTGTAACTGTTGAAGAGGCCTGTCAGTGCCAATTAAACTTCCCACTCAGGTCCAAGACTAACGTGGGCAAAAAGAAGCAGGGGCCTCGAGCCCTAAACTTGATGCTTTGCAGAGAGCTGATCACTCCTCCTCCAGAGGCGGGGAGAGAGGTCAGGAGTGCTATTCTAAGGAAGAGTCTGGAAGAAAATACAGATTCCAAAAGCACTAATCTCTCACACTCCAGCATTTTCACAACAGTCTTTCTTCTTCTTCTTTAGGGCTGTACCTGCGGCATAGGGAGGTTCCCAGGCTAGGGGTCAAATTGGAGCTGTAGCTGATGGCCTATACCACAGCCACAGTACACCAGATCTAAGCCACGTCTGCCACCTGCACCACAGCTCACAGCAACGCTGGATCCTCAACCCACTGAGTGAGGCCAGGGATCAAACCTGAGTCCTCATGGATGCTAGCAAGATTCATTTCCAATGAGCCATGATGGGAACGCCTCATTTTCACAACATTCTAATTACAGCGCTTACAGAGCCACCTCGTACCCAACTTTTTATGTGTGTCCCCATCCCTACTATTTCACTGTGACTCCCTAAGGAGAAGAGGCCACAGTTTATTCATTTTAACATTTCCCATGATGCACAGCACTCACAGATGTAGGCATTCAGAAAGAGCATTGAACTGAATTTCTACGTACCTTACTAAAAGTTGTTTCTTTTTTTTTTTTGTCTTTTTGCCTTATCTAGGGCCGTACCCGCAGGATATGGAGGTTGCCAGGCTAGGGGTCTAACAGGAGCCGTAGCCGCCGGCCTTCGCCACAGCCACAGCAATGAGGAATCCGAGCCGCGTCTGCAACCTACACCACAGCTCACGGCAACGCCGGGTCCTTAACCCACTGAGCGAGGCCAGGGATCGAACCTGCAACCTCATGGTTCTTAGTCGGATTCATTAACCACTGAGTCACAACGGGAACTCCTAAAAGTTGTTTCTTGCTCATCAATGAGAAACAACTAGAGGCAAGTAGCTTCAGAGTTACACGGAAGGAAAATTGGAAGGTAGAGTTTCATTTTAGGCAAAACTTAAGACATTCTCAGTTTCTCTTGATGACTGAAGATCAAATGTCACCGTCCCATGACCTGAGTCTTTAGACCCATAAGCATTGAATTTATGCCCAGATGACCTCTAATTTCTGGCAGAACCTCTTGAGATTTATCTTTGATGAGTTAGCTCCACCACACTATAAATATTGCTGATAAAAATCAGAGTTCATATATTAAGGAAGGCATAAAAGGTTGTATACCTAGCTTAATAAAACAGATTCATCTCCCAGAAGAATCTGAATATAACACACTCGAAAGTATACTTTTAAATTACCTGCTAGATTTTCTGGCCCAGAGCCTGTCACTTTCACATAAATGTTAGCACAAGCCTATTTTCGGAGAGTCAGGCTTTAAACAAAAGTAACCAGGCAGCCGTTCAGAGATGAAAAATCATGGAGTGTCTCACACTAAAGAGTGCATTTCTGTTCTAAGAGGAAACAACTGCAGTCATTGAAAATTTCTAAACTCTACAGAAAATGTTTCTTTCTAGGAATTAGTTCCGGCTTCGTAGAAATAAAAGGCGCTGGGGTCAGAGTGAGCAGAGTCAGTGATTCAAAATGTACATACATCAAGCTGGAAATGTGCTGGGCTTGGGAAATCCACAGCAAGAAGCTGTCCAAAGGCAGGTACGGTTCTGTTCTCCAGTCAGGCTACATTGCGGCTTTCTGCACTCCACAATGCTGATGGAGATGAGGTTACAGTCGGCAAGGGCCAAGGAAACTTAAAGGCGAGCTACCATAATGACAAAAATGCTAAAAAGCAGGGACAAAGAACAGAAGTTTGTAGACAATAAGAAAACCTGAGAGCCAAGCAAGGTGAAAAGTAATATGTGGCTAAGAACAAATTATTAGCTGTCAGGCCTAGACTCTCAGACTGAATTGGAACCTTTAAACAGGATTGCCCTATATGAGTACAAGGCACTGCAGGCTCTCTGCGCAGATGGTTGCTATGTTTTGTTCTGTAATCCCAAGTGGAGGCTCTGGAGCTTGAGCATCTTAAGTAGATACCCAAAATAAGACGTAGTCTTCAGAAGGATATTTAGGAATTCTTGTCGTGAAACATCATTCAACCATCCAGCACATACTTACTGAGCATCTACTTAGTGCCAAGGGACTGTGCTAAGTTCATTCTTGGGATATATGAAGGAACAAAACCAATACCCCTGAAGACTTGAGGCTCACATTGTAGCAAGGGGAGAAGGATAATGACTGCAAACATAATTAAGGACCATAGTATGTTAGAGGCCGGCAAGCACGAAGAAAAAGAATAGAGGAAGATGGCGAGGGGCGGGGCTCTAGAGTGTTACAATTTTAAACAGAGTGGTTCAGGGCGGGTGTCCTTAGGACGGAATATTTGAACAAGATTTCTGATCATTGATAAAATACTGCGGCCTCAAGAGAAGGCTAAAAAAAAAAAATCCAACCGCAATGCCAAAGAGTCTATCATTTGAGGTTTTAGAAAACACTGGATTCCAAACTTCTGGGCTTCTGGAGTAAAAGCAACGTGAGAGGATCGTTAATTCCTTCTTAAAATTGCAGGTGCACTGCCTGTTGTACTAAGAGGCAGTGCATGAAACAGAGCAGGAGACCACAGAGCTGGACAGTGGGCGTTCTGTCTTCTTTGCCACTCCCCTTTCACTCTCACCCCCGAAACTAGCTGTTTGCACCACTTGAATGGGCTAGTTGTTAGTCCACTCCCAGATCCTAGTTCAAAAGAAGCAAATCTTTTAGATTTGATTTTTGCTGTTAATCAGAATTCCTCAGCTGAGGAGTGTCCATTGTGGCACGGTGGGGTTAAGAATTTCACTGCAGCATCTCAGGTCGCTGCAGAGGTGTGGGTTCAGTCCCCAGTCTGGCTCAGGGGTTAAATGATCTGGCATTGCCATGACTGTGGCACAGGTCACAGCTATGACTCGGATTCAATCCCTGGCCCGGGAACTTCCATATGCCATGGGTAAAGCTATAATATTAAAAAAAAAAAACTTTTTTAATTCTCAGTGGAATTCACCATAGTCCACAAAGTTGGGGGTTTTTTGGTTTTGGTTTTTCTTGGGGGGTTTTTTGGTCCTTTTAGGGTCTAAACCATGGCATATGCACAGAAGTTCCATGGCCAGGGGTTGAATCAGAGCTACAGCTGCCAGCCGACGCCACAGCCACAGCAATGTGGGATCCAAGCAGCGTCTGCAACCTACACCACATACAGTTCATGGCAACGCCAGATCCTTAACCCACTGAGCGAGGCCAGGGATTGAACCCCCATCCTTATGAATACTAGTCGGGTTCGTTTCCCCTGAGCCACAGTGAGAACTCCCAGCAAGGATTTTTTTTAAATCCAGGGCTTAGAGCATGGAGAGGAGCATAGTTTTCTGAGAGATTAAACATTTCTGCATTATGCAAGTTGGCAAAGATGTAAGTAGGGGTCCAAGCGCAGAAAATAACAGCGTACAAGCCTCAGGAGACCCCAGAAAACACCTGGGATGTATCTATTACAGAATTAGCCAGCAATTAGCTTGATACACATCAGCCAATGTGCAGAGACTAAAGAGAGAAGTAGCTAAAATCCTCTTGGAAGGGGATCTGTATCAGCCAACAGAGAACAGGGGAAACGTTAATGGATCTGTGAAGAACATAATTCAGCAACCTTGGAGACTATATCTATAATTATAATTCACACTCAAGTTGACTTTTATTGGCAATGTTTTTAAACAAGGAGAAATTTAATGAAAATTGGAGGCAGAGGGGAAAGGGAAGGATACATTTGAAATTGCTTTCCTTTTAAATTTTCACGGGAATGGAAGCTTTCAGGCACCCCTAAAGAGGTGAGGGATGCAGCTCATGTTAAGCAACCCAGTCCTGTACTTGGACATGTTCGAAAAAATAATGGTTGTTTTTCAACGGCATCTAATCTTTGAGCAGATCTATCTAATATACTTCAGCTAGCACTTGAAGGCTTGATATAATTAAAGCATCTCTGAGAAAATGAACTGAAGGACTCAGAGGAAAGCTAAAGGACCACATACAAAGCCACCTTTACCGTTTAATCCCCACTTTGTTTTGCTCGGTGACTTCACAATGCCAAGGGGTGACAAAGAGGGCTATTTTTATTTAGGGAAAAGTGTTGAGTCGGAGTGGGCTGGAGAATGGGCAAAACAGCCAGGATAACACGTCTCCAGAATGACCTTTTAAAAACATAAACCTAGAGTTTTCCTGTGGCACAGTAGGTTAAGGATCCAGCATTGTCACTTCAGTGGCTTGGGTCGGGCTGTGGCATGGGTTTGAACCCTGGCCTTGGAATTTCCATATGCTGTCAATGCAGCCAAAAAAAAAAAAAAAAAGCAAACGTAAACTAGATCATGTCACTTCGTAGCTTGACACCTTCCAACAACCTCTCTTCTATCCAGTTAAGTTCAAACTCTTTACAATGGCCAACAAGGCCCAGCACAATTCCCTTTTCTTCCTCTCCCTGGCTCATTACACCCATACCAAGCTGGCTTCTTCCTAATCTCAAATATGCTAAGCTCTTTTCCACCCCAGGGCCTTTGCACATTCTTCCCTCTGTCTAGTTCACACCTCCACCCCCTCTCTTCTTCATGGGTCTCATGCCTTAGCATTTGGGATCTGCCTAAATGTCATCTTTTCCAAAAGATCCACTTTTAGCTCCATATCTGAACTCAAGTTTCCACCCCCTGCTCTAATGCACACACTCTCATCTGCCATCTTAGTGTGGTAGGCAGTGCGTCAGTCTCATAATACTCACACTCTCTAAACTGTGCTTGTTTTATTTCTATAGCACTTATCTCCACCTGAAATGATGTGGTTTCTTTTTTACTTATGTTCCACCTCCTTACTACAATGTAAACAGAAGTCAAAGGTCCAGATAACCCTTAAAAAAAAAACAGAAAATAATGAGGGTTAAGTACCAGAGAGAGACCAGCGAGCATATGCTAAGGAAAAAATTACTATGTAGATTAATTTGAAGTAGTCACTTACGGCAGAAAAAGAAAATATGTTTTAGAAACTGTATAAATATCCTGGAGGGAGTACATGTAGAAAATAAAACTAAATGATCAGAAAAGGAAATGTTCTTCACTAATATTTGAAAGATTTTCTTTCTTTTCTTTCTAACTGGGATTTGTAATTTATATATAAGTGGAAGTTATTGATGCCTAAATAAATTCTTTAGTTGGGGGAAAGAAAACAATCAGATAAATAACTACCAATGTCTACTGATATCTACTATTGTGAAATATTTAAGTATCATAATGTTTACATCTGTCATATTGAATAAAATCTAGTATCCAGGTCTCTCATACACTCTCGCTTTGAAACCTGGGAAATTTTCTTGGTGAAATTTGAAAGTGGCCCTCCAACTTGTAGGGCAAGGTGAGACCAAAGAAGAGCCAACCCCCTCCATATTTAATAAACAAGGGAACTTACACGTGGCACTCATCTTGGGTGGCCACGAGACGGGCAGACCCCTGAACATACCCACCAGAATGTGTACAGGCAGACCTCATTTCACTGGGCTTCACTTCGTGGCACTTCATAGGTTATGTTTCTTTGTTGTTTTTTTGTTTTTGTTTGTTTGCAGTTTGAAGGTATGAGTCAAACCCTGCCTCAAACAAGTCTATCGGCGCCATTATTCCAATAGCATTGGCTCACTTTGTGCCTCCGTGTCACAATTTGGTTATTCTTGAGGAAACAGTGAGACTGCAGGAATGGACCACGTGACAGAAGCTGTGGTCTTAAGGAACTCATCTAAACCCTCATGACCAGCTGGGAAGAGCCAAGGAATAAATACTCCAACCCGAGTATAAATACTCCCTCCCATCATTAGCTAGTGTTTTCCTTTGATCAAACCCACCCCAGAGGTTGTTTAGCCTGTAAAGGGTCAACCTCCCAGGGCTCAGAGCACCATGGAGAAAAGCAGAGAGGGGAGCAGAGAGGCAAAGAGAAAACCCCTGACACAATCTCAGCCACTTGCAAGGTACCATGTCTCTCTCAACCGAGCTGTGACTTCGTGGAAGGAAGACCCCTACCTCTTTTGTGTGTGTGTGTGTGTGTGTATACATTCATATGTATGTGTTTTATTTTTTAATTTTTATTATAGTTGATTTACCATGTTCTGTCAATTTCTGCTATACAGCAACGTGACCCAGTTATACAAATACATTCTTTTTCTCACATTCTCCTCCATTGTGTTCCATGGCAAGTGATTAGATATAGTACCCTGTGCTATACAGCAGGATCTTGATCCTGGAGCTGAGAAGTGCTCAGTAAGTTCACCGACCACACCAATAACATAAAATTAGCATTTCCTTCTACCTCCTTTCATTCTCTTCCTTTTGTTTCTACTCTGTAAAAAAAAAAAAAAAAAAAAAAAAAAAAAAAAAAACAAAAAAAAAAAAAAAAAAAAAAAAAAAAAAAAAAAAAAGCAGCAAAAAAAAAGGAAGGCACTGAAATGCTGCTCTTTTCTGGCCTTCACAGGAAAACCCTCCAGCTATCCATCTATGTTTTCCATGGGGTTGAAGATATTGAGGGACTTTTTTCAATTAGATATGACCATTTCTGGGCCACTGAGTGGCCACAGGCTTATAGTATATATTCTGATAAGCGTCCCCAAGTCCTAGAATCCCAAAGGTCACCCCGCTAGGACATCTTTCCTGCTGTCAGAGACCTGGGGGAGCCCCAGTGCGCACCCTACCTGCCCCAGTGTGCCCAGGGCTCCAGGGTCAGCCAGCCAGGTACATCCTCCCTGCCCTTAGCAGACAAGAAAGGAGATGGGCACTGCAGGCCTAATTTCCAGGACGGAAGGCGATTCTTGAAACAGCACATGATGAAAACATATTAAAATGCAACAGAGAACCTGATGGAAGAGGGTATGAGAGAAAGAATGAATATACGTGTATGACCGGGCCACTATGCTCTACAGCAGAAACTGGCACAGCGCTGGAAACCAACTATATTTTAGTAAAAATAAGAAAAAAAATTTTTAAATAAAATAAAATATTGGCATCCCTTCTCCCCAGTGGAAAATCAAAGGCAATGTTCATCTCTGTTACAGTTGCGATTTACTGGGCCTTTCTTCTGGCCGGGAGTGTGGAGGAGAACCTGGATGAGCTCGGAGGCCATCTAACTGCTGAAGGCACAAGCCATACTAATACCTCAGAATGCTCCATGTAAGCTCATTTTTTGGGGTTTATATATATATATATATATGGTTTGTTTGTTTGCCTTTTTAGGGCCGCACCCGCGGCATATGGAGGTTCCCAGGATAGGGGTCAAACTGGCGCTGTAGCTTCCAGTCTACACCACAGCCACAGCAACGTCAGATCCAAGCTGCATCTGGGACCTACACCACAGCTCATGGCAATGCTGGATCCCCAACCCACTGAACAATGCCAGGGATCGAACCTGCATCCTCATGGATGCTAGTCAGATTTGTTTCTACTGAGCCACGACAGGAACTCCAAGCTCATTGTTTTTGACCAAGTCAGGCTCTTTTTCCTCCCCAGTGCTGGTTAATTTATCCAGAGATTAGAACACTAAGGCCTCTGGGAGAGAGCAAGAAACTCTCCTCAACCGTGATGCTGCACTCAAGGGAACAAAGGCGAAGGCAGCACACTCTCTCCCAGGGGCTCCACAGCTCAAGAAAATATAATCACATTTGCTCCTTTGATATCTCCTAAAAACTGCCTCTCCCAGGCTTCCCAGAGCTTAGCTTCAAAGTCCAATCTGAAGTTTGCATAGCTTAGTGAAAAGGCAGTGTTTGCTCCAACTCCAGGCTAGAAATGTAACTGGTTTACCAAACATCCCCATGCAGGTTAAGAGCATTTCTGCAGGGCAGCTTCCTTGTAGAGGTGGGTTTTTCAGACCCAAGCCTCTCTCGCCGGCAATTATTCTGATCTCTAATATGACCCACCTCCCTGGCAGTAATGACTTGGTGTCCGTTTCACCCATATAACATTCTCATCAGTGTAGGAATCTAAGCCTGCTTTCTGTTCTGGATGAAAAACTCTTGGTGATGTGAGTTAAATCAATGTTCGTTCAACTCAATAAATATCCATCAAGTGCCTTCCACGTACAAAGCTTTCGCTGGGCATTTGGTGGAAGGATGAAAAAGAATAAGACGTAATCCCTTACTTCAGGGAAAGTTATAAATGACTTGTGGTTGAGCAAGAGAGGCACAAACATAAAGCAAGAGGTAAGGGCCTGAGGCCAAAGGAAGAGGTACTTCAGCAGGACAGGAGGAGAGGTCCCTTCCAGCTAGAGCATCTGAGGGAGGGAAAGGGGAATGATCTGTGGTCCCAGAAAGGTGAGCTGAAATTCCAGAAACAGAGCCGCAAGCAAAGAGGCAGTGTCAGCACCGTGAAAAAAAAATGTCTCTCTACTAACTCGATTATTTTTATTACTCATTATTACTCATGATTATTACTCATTATTTTTTCATGCAATAAACCGACTCTATGAGGACACTGAATATAAGACAAATACGAGAAGTCCTGCCATGACCAGTTCACAGGCAGGTAGATGAGGAAAGATACAGTAGCTGCTATACTGCGTGAAGCACAACCATGGAAATACAGATCACGGTGGCCGAGAAGGATGCTCCCTATCCAGGAAGGAAGGCTTCACAGAGGAAAAGACTGGGCTGGCTCTTCAAGGATGACTACACACTTGATAAATATTCCAAAGAGCGTCTGATGCAGAAGGAAATGCAAAGGTGTGGACACAGGAAATAATGGGGTCCCAAGGAACTGCAAGCTGTCTAGCCTGGCAAGGACATAAGGCTCGTGAAAGGGAAGGGCAAGGAAACAAGCAGAGAGTCCAGCACAGTCACCAGCCCTGTCACCTCCCTCCTCCATCGTCTATTCACAGAAGGTAGGAGGGATTCAGTTGGCAAAGGAAAGGACAGATGACGAGGTCCCAGCCGTGGCAGCATATAAAAGCATGAGTCTGGAGCCGGGAGACAATAAGAACTAGCAGAGAGGGAGTGTTACGGTTTGGAGAGTGTGGCTTTAGCTGTAACTTATTAAGATGGGGAGTTCCCATTGTGGCTCAGCAGGTTAGGAATGTGACTAGTATCCATGAGGATGCAGATTCAATCCCTGGCCTTGCTCAGTGGGTTAAGGAGCTGGTATTGCCACAAGCTGCAGCGTATGTTGCAGATGAGACTCAGATCTGGCATGGCTGTGGCTGTGGCGTAGGTCAGTGTCTACAGCTCCAATTCAACCCCTAGCCTGGGAACTTCCATATGCCGTAGGTATGGCCCTAAAAAAAAAAAAAAAAAGATGAATCTGGGAATTTCCTTGTGGCACAGTGGGTTGAGGATCCAGCAGTATCACTGCAGCAGCTGGGGTGGCTGCTCCAGCGTGGGTTCAGGCGCTGGGCTGAGAACTTCCACAGGCCATGGGCACAACCAAAAAAAAAAATAAAATGAATCTGAAGTCAAAATGGCATCTGTTAAATTTGGGTAATAGGTACACAGACACCTATACTTTTGTGTATATTTTTAAATATTGTAATTAGTTTTTAATGGAATTAAATCATATTGACTCAAAATAGACAGCCAAGCATCTGTGATAGAGGAGTAGTTAAAGGGAAGGAAAGAGAAGAGAAAGTGAAAGGGGCTCGTGGGAGAGCGACTTTGGTATCCTGGTCTAGACAGAATGTCAAAAATGGGCATAGGAAGGGGAAGAAAAATTAAAAGAGGAAATGGGGGGATTGGAGGATTTCTTGGAGTAAAAACCATATTTTGTGTGAGTCTGAACTAAGAAATCTAAAAGGACGTGAAAGTATGGTTGGAGTGTGAATACTGACATTTAAAATGTCAGAAATTGGGCAGTTCCAGTGTTACGAATGTTCCAGCCTTGGAAGTAGGTTGAACCTAACACACTGTCAACTGGAATATGCAGCTTTATTTTATAAGGCAGTAAGAAAGAAAAAGATAATTTAACTAGATAGCACAATTCATTCTTTTTTTTTTTTTTCCTCCGGTCTTTTTAGGGTTGCACCCAAGGTATATGGACGTTCCCAGGCTAGGAGGTTGAATCAGAGATGCAGCAGCGGGCCTACACCACAGCCACAGCAATGCAGGATCCAAGCCACATCTGTGACCTACACCACAGCTCAGGGCAACGCTGGATCCTTAACCCACTGAGCAAGGCCCAGGATCAAACCTGCATTCTCATGGATACTAGTAGGGTTCATTAACACTAAGCCACGATGGGAATTTCAGCACAATTCATTCTTATCACAGATTTTATTTTCATTAAAAAAAAAAACCTTTAGATTAATTCAGACATAGATTTCTTTCTTATTTCACAGCTGTACATTCATTAAAATGGAAAATACACATGAACATGAAAATAAATTTTAAGGTATTTCCCAAACTTTTCCATATTGAGTTCAGCTCTTCCAAGTCACTTTTTGATTCAAAGTCATTGTTCCCAAGCTTTTCTGCATGAATGCATTTTGTATCATTAAGACAGCACTTGTCTCTAGGGTTTTCTTCCAAGCCTCTCACCACCCAGTATGCCAATTTTGATACTAGCACTTTCACCATTTTTACCGTAAGGTATCATCAGAAAGTTTCCAGAAAACAGCTAAGATTCCAATTACCTCCTCAAACTGTCTTTAAAAGATTTGTTGATGGAAATATCCAAGGGCTGCTGACATGCAGTCATGTCTCTCAAAAGTAGTAACCAAATACTTAAACTTTATGTAAGCTTCCCCTTTAATTATTTGAATATCTATCCACTAATTACATTAAGAAGCAATGTTCCTGGTGATTTATGTTCAGTTCTAAGACATCTATTTCTGATTCAAGCCAGTCTTCTATCAATTCAATTATCACCTATCTTTTTTAAAAAATCTTCTTTGGTGATTATCTCATTCTTAGGTTTTTGTGGACTAAATTAAATATGGCAGCAATTTTTGGCTACTGAAATTATGCATATTATTACAGCGATATGATACTTTCCCACCAATGATTAAGTTATCTCCTTCATACCCTTTATAAATTTCCAAACATGCCAAAACTGCTATTTCATCAACATTTCCCACTTGATTTAATTTGTATGGTTTCCCTCAATTGAATTTCATGTTGCTGGAAATTAACCTATTTCTGTTCAAAGTTATCAAGAAGGATCTGACACATTGATGTTTAGTGATTCAATGTTTCATCATAGTTCTCTTCAACACACTGCCTCTCATATCTTTAAAATTTCCTGTCATGTATTCTGAGAACTTTGGCAATTTCTCCATCTTCAGTCATCTATTTAGTCATGGGGTTGACAATCCTTGTGCACCTATTTCAGCACAAAGCATAGCACAGCTTCATATACTTGTAGGAACCTCCCTTCCTTGGGTCCCATGATCCCTTTGGCACTGGCTTTTCAAGAGAATAAAGAATTGTGATCATGCCTCCAAGTACAAATACCTGCTTCATTAATACTGAATGTGCAAGCCATTACTCTGTTGCCACATCTACTTATGTTCACAGCTTATCATTTAAATGCCAAATATGTGTACTCTTTGTAAAGATATTCCAAGTAGCAATTAAACCAACCATGTACATAACGCAATTGCATGAACAATAACATGAAGAGCTATGGTCCAGTTTGTTCTTGCCATGGCAAGCAGTGACAACTACATCACAGTCCCTGCTTGGCTCATAGTAATAATAAACCCCCATCAATTTTAAGATGCATCTCAATTTTTGCCATGTCAAAATGTACATCTGAAAGGTGATTAAATATGGTATTAGGAGTCAAGAAGAAAAGGATTTTGGACTCAGGGTTAGTAAGTCTCCATAAGGACATTAAACAAGTCTCAGATAATGAGGACTTGAGGTAAAAAGGCTGCTTATGCATTTATGCACCCCATTTCCCCATTTCCATTTCTCTTTTCCTTCAAAGGTACAGATAATTCTTGTAAGAGTCAAAACATGGAAGCAACCCAAATGTCCATCAACAGAGCAATGGATGAAGAATCGATAAAGAAGTTGTGGTACACAAATACAGTGGAATATTACTAAGCCATGAAAAAGAATGAACTAATGCCATTCATAGCAACATGGGGACCTAGAAACTATCATAATAAGTGAAGTTAGACAATGAAAGACAAACATCATATGCTATGACTTATATGTGTAATCTTAAAAAAAAAAGGATAGAAATGAACTTATTTGCAGAACAGAAACAAACTCACAGACTTGAAAAATGTATGGTTACCAAAGGGGACAGACGGGGGGAAGAGGGATGGACTGGTAATTTGGGACTGGCATATGCACACTGAGATATATGGAATGATTGGCCCAAGGGGAACTGCTATAGAACACAGAGAATTCTACCCAGTATTCTTTGATAGTCTATGTGGGAAAAGAACCTGAAAGAGAATGCATATGTGTTATATGTATGGCTGGGTCACTTTGTTGTATAGCAGAAATTATCAACCCTGTAAATCAAATATACTTCAATAAAACATTTTTTAAAGGTACAGTTAATTCAAATACTAAATTCATTTACTGAGTCATTCCCATGTTGCCATCATTGTTCAAAGCATTATATCTTTTTTTTTTTTTGTCTTATTTGGGCCACACCCATGGCATATGGAGGTTCCCAGGCTAGGGGTCTAACAGGAGCTGTAGCTGCCGGCCTACGCCACAGCCACAGCAACACGGGATCCGAGCCTCGTCTGCAACCTTCACCACAGCTCACGGCAATGCCAGATCCTTAACCCACTGAGCAAGGCCAGGGATCGAGCCCACAACCTCATGGTTTCTAGTCAGATTCATTAACCATAGAGCCACGACAGGAACTCCGCGTTATATCTACATGAACCCTTACAGCACACATGTAATCTTCACAACAAACCAACAAGGTCAGTACCATTATTATCTGAGGGACAATGGATAAACTGAGGATCAGAGCATTTAAGTCACTTGCCACAGGTAATAAGTTGTAGAATGTGAATTTAAATTCAGGCAATCAGAATCCAAAGGCTGTGCATTTGGCTGTTACACTTCTGCCTTCATACCTTCCCATTTCTCCTGCAGGGCTGGGAGATGTGCTAGCAGAAACACCTCATGCCCCTCTAGAGACCTGATGATTGGCACCCATCTTCAACCTTCCCTCTGTCGTGCCCCCATCTGGTGATCCCGCAAATACACCAGGAACAGCAAAAGCAATAAACGCTAACACTATAATCGTACTTGACAATTTCTAAACACTTACATGCATCATGTAACAACCCTCACAACAGCTCCATCAAGAAGATATGACTTCTCCCACCTTACAAATAAAGATATATTGTATTAATTAAGGTTTACACTAAGCAGCTATAATAAAAAGACCAAAAAAAAATAGAATGGATGAAATAAGATAACTGTCCGATCCTCTCACACTGGAGAGCATGGAGCCTGGAGGTCCAGGCTGGCAGGGCAGCTGTAGTTCGTGAGGTCATCCTGGGATCTGGTGATTCCACCTCTTGGTTGGTACACACACCCCCCCCGGGGTGCTGGCCTCGACCACACTGTGAAGCTGTGTGACCCTAGGCCCAGAATCCAGCCCAGGAGAGGGGAGAGACTCCAGGGCAGGCAATTTCCTCACGCATCATTTCTCCTTACATTCCACTGGCAAGAGCTCAGTTGAGAAACACAGTCTTCAGCCGGACAAGCCGCGTGCCCGGGAGACAGGGAGGAAGAGATTTGGGAGGACAGCAGATGCTCAGAAAGGCTAAGTGACTCTGAGAAGGGACAGTCTGAACTAATGAGGCAGAACCCAAACCCAGCCTTCCAACTCCAGATCTAAGGTTGATTTTCCTGTAGTGAAGCATCTTCAAATGTAAAGGTAGGAGACCCCTTACAAATAGCTCAATTTAAAGAGACTGAAGCCAATCTTCCTTTTTAGATTAAGGCATGATGGGCAGCCGAGGAAACCTGTTCACTCTAAATGGGCAACAGCCCCTGAGGAGCACTTTCAGAGGTGCCAGCGGAGATGACGAGGGACACAGTGGCCTCCAATCAGACAAGGGTTAATTACACCACCCCTGACTTGTTCAGATCCTTTTCTTTCTTACACCATTTGGAGTGCCAGCTCTTCAGTCATTTCTGGTTTCTCTGCACGTTTGTAGCTCTTGTTAAAATTTGGCAGTAGATGGGGCTGAAAAGGAACAGCTTAACTGAACAGCTGTTAGTCAGCGATGGGTGGCACCTGAGAGCTGTACTGTGACATTTTTTGGAGAAGGAGACATGGAGAGTGCAGTGAGACAGAGAAGAGTCTGGAGCTGAGGGCTAGCATTAAGTGAAAAAAAAAAAAATCTTTGAGGCACACTACGGCCGTGCCAACAGGTAATAGTGGCCAGCACATGAGGCCAGAGAGAACTAGGGGAATTCATTGGGATAGGACCAGCGAGGACTCAGTGGAGGGAAAATCCAGGTGAGTGTGTCCTTCAGATGACCCAAAAAGAGAGGGACAAAGAGATATTGTGAGTCCTAAGACTCCACCTTCCCCGCCGGCACACAGGGGACTTATGTGACGTCACCTGCAGTAGCCTGTCCACATCACCATGGAGCAGTCAGGGAGTTCCCGTCGTGGCTCACTGGTATCCATGAGGATGCAGGTTCTATCCCCGGCCTCACACAGTGAGTTAAGGATCCCGCATTGCTGTGGCAGTGGTATAAGCCAGCAGCTGCAGCTCTGATTCAACCGCTACCCTGGGAACTTTCATATGCTGTGGGAGAGGCCCTAAAAAGACAAAAAGAGAAATGATGGAGCAGTCAGACATCACTGACAGTCTATTCCATCTCCTTCTCATCACCCCTTCTAGAAAATCCCGTTAAGGTTTTCATTTGCATCTTATATTATGTTTAAATCTCCCTTGGATCGCATCAGTCTCTCTCTCTCCTCCTCTTGGATTTTAACATCCTACAAAATGTCAGATGGCCCTGTGTGTTCTCCATTAAAGCACAGCTTCGGCAACCTCACTTCTCTGGTTCTTTCATCTTAGCTCTTCCCTGGGCCCTGCCCCGCTTGCGTCTTTGCAACTGCCCTGCTCTGAGCTCTTTCTCTTTCATACTCTCTCTTTCTGACTCCAGTTCCCTGGGGCCCAGAAGTGACTGCAAATGAATCCCTGCCATCACAGCACAACACTCACAAGACCCTACTTTGTTTTTGTTTTTGTTTAGGGCCGCACCCATGGCCTATGGAAGTTCCCAGGCTAGGGGTCAAACTGGAGCTGCAGCTGCCAGCCTACACCACAGCCACGGAAACGCAGTATCCAAACCACATCTTCAACCTACACCACAGCTCAAAACAACTCTGGATCCTTAACCCACTGAGCAAGGCCAGGGATCCAGTTCGCATCCTCATGGATACTGCTTGGGCTCATTACCACTGAGACATGACAGGACCCTACTCTGATTCAAAGGCATCTGGGAAGTGTAGTCTTTGGTAGGGCGGGTGCCCTCTAAGTAAAGGGGAGCACAGATGGCAGACAGACAGTCGTCTCAGCCACAGACAGCGAACCATGGAGCCCAGGGGTGGGGCTCATCTGAGAAGAATTCAAGCTCTGAGGATAAATTACAAATTGAAAATCAAGGAGTTCCCACTGTGGCTCAATGGGTTAAGAACCTGACATAGTGAGGATGCAGGATCAATCCCTGGCCTCACTCCGCGGGTTAAAGACCTGGGGTTGCCACAAGCTGTGGTGTAGGTCACAGACGTGGCTCAGATCTGGTGTTGCCCTGGCTGTGGTGTAGACCACAGTTGCAGCTGCAATTCGACCCCAGCCCAGGAACTTCCATATGCCGCAGGTGTGGCCATGAAAAAAAAAAAGAAAGAAAAAGAATTTTTCATGGGAAGAAAGAAAAGAAAGAGAGGGTCCTACGAGGACAGAGAAGACCAACGAGATGTTAGAGTCAGTATCTTTATGAGGAGGGGCTTCATCTCACACCTTCCCTAGCCAGCTCCCTTGCCCTCTGGACTCCCAGGCAGTGTCTCCTTAGGACACAAGGAAGGATGATGCCTCCATGAGGCCACCATGGAAGGAAAACTGACAACCGGATTGCTACCAACTCTCACCAGCGTTTTTGAATGAACATGCACATAAATATGTCCTGACAGTCGCAAGAAAAGGATAAAATAACGAAGCAGGTCCAGAAAAGGATACCGTCAGCTAACTGTTCTCGGCCGCTCTCTTAGGGTCCCTTGGGTGTCTGCGACAAATGAAGTTCTGAGTCAGTGTAGTTTGCAAGGCTGCCTGACACCTTCCCTAGCGAGCCGGCGGCCCTGCGGGAAGGGCAGCCGGTGAACGGGGTGGCAGCCGTGCAGGAGCCAGCGCTCTGAAACTGCCTTCCTCCTCTCTGACTTCACGTTCTTATTATGCAGAAATGGGTCACGAACACGAAGAGAATTTAACTCAAGCGTAGTGACAGGCAGCTGAAAAAGGACACCCCCCGCCCTGGAGAAGACAGACAACCGCAAGGTTCTGACAGAACACGGATCACCGAGGGCACAGCAGTGTCACTTAACCACGACCAGATCAGCAGCCACAGGGCCCTCTGCCACTGAAAGGTTTGACTTCCCCGCAGATTTGAGGGCTTGGGAGAGCGGCCACATGAGAAGAGAGAACATGGGCTGGAGAATGGTAGTGGAGGCGGGTCAGGTGGAAATCAGTGGAGTCCCCGACCCCGGAACATCACCATCTAAATCTTCCTTGAGACAGATGCAGGCGGTGACTCGGCTCTAACGAGATGCTCTGTGACTTGTTAGAAATGAAAAATAAACAGCTGCTGGCATTTGCCCTGAGTCAGCGGGGCTCTGGGATGCTCTTAGGTCTCACCCACTACGTCGCCACGCAGACTTCCAACTAGGTTACCATGGAGATAGCCCAGAAATCAAAGACGTGACTTAAATTATTAAAACCTCCTAATCCAAGGAGAGGAAAGTCTGATCATTTGAACAGTTTTACATTGAGACTGGTGATACTTAGGTCAGGGCAAAAGAGGAATTAAAATCTTTTTTTTTTTTTTGTCTTTTTGCCTTTATCTAGAGCCACACCCGCGGCATATAGAGGTTCCCAGGCTAGGGGTCTAACAGGAGCTGCAGCTGCCGGCCTTCGCCACAGCCACAGCAACACGGGATCCGAGCCGCATCTGCAACCTACACCACAGTTCACGGCAACGCCGGATCCTTAACCCACTGAGTGAGGCCAGGGATTGAACCCACAACCTCATGGTTCCTAGTTGGATTCGTTAACCACTGAGCCACGATGGGAACTCCGAGGAATTAAAATCTTTTCCCACAGTGTTTATGAGCTACGACACCAAGTTTCTCTCACTATAAGTTTATCTCATTATGAGTTTAGACCCAGAACTTTTTATTGCTAAGTAACTTCTATAGTTTCCTGCTGTCAATCTATCAATGTATATATGTAGATCTATAATGTATATTTTCACACATAAAAAATGTGTTAACCACCCCCTCAAATAATCTATGTTCTAATCTAGTGCTCTATCAAAAGATGGGATAAGGATAATTCAGTGGCAGGAAAATCTGTCATCTGATTAATATTCAGTGCTGTTGGTGGATTGTTCATTAAATATGCTCATCAAAGTAGAACACAAAGCCTTTGTTTTTTTTTTCGGGGCGGGGGGAGCAGGGGTTGGCCACACCCAGAGCTTGTGGAATTTCCCAGGCCAGGGATTGAACCTTCGTGACAGCTGTAATCCCAGCCCAAGCAGTGACAACACCAGATCCTTAACCGCTAAGCCACCAGAGAACTCTTTGTTTTGTTTTTGTTTTTTAAAAATACAGAGCTTTTGCTCAGGGGGCCACCTGGTTCAAAGGCTGCCCACCAAGAATCTAGAAAGCAATTGCATGGGGCCTGGTGGTCAATGTCACTAAAATGAGCTGAAAGACAGTGTCCACAGTCAAGCCTACTTAGCTTACTTACTTAGGCGAAGCAGAGAACATTCTATAAAGCATGATCTGGTATCTTCCCAAGTCCCACCTACCTAAAAGGATCCGCCTCAGTAGTCTAATGAATTATGCTCTTCCTAACTACTCAGCCTAAAACAATTATCTTAGAGTCACCCTTTTGCTTTAAACAGCCAACGTCTCCAGAGGAAAGGGGAACAGAAGTCCAAACCCAAAGAAGCCACTTTGGTTACTGACAGAGAAGGCACAGGACCACCAGACAGGTGTCATGGACTAAAGCAAATCGTCATAAGACTCATCAAGCAGAAGTTCCTGCTGTGGCTCAATGACATTGGCAGCGTCTCTGCCGCACCAGGACACAGGTTGGATCCCTAGCCCGGCACAGTGGGTTAAAGGATCTGGCATTGCCATAGCTGTGGCATAGGTCACAACAGTGGCTCAGATCTGATCCCTGGCCCAAGAACTCCATATGCCATGGGGCAGCCAAAATATAAAAAATAAAATGAAACAAAAAGACTCGTCAAGCAAAAATGGGCAAGCAAGGGGTTCTCCTTTCAGAGAGGGAATGCAGGAGAAGTGGCACCAAGTTTAAGGAACTTGTATCTCCTAGGTCTGCTCTTTTAGAAATTAAATGAGACCTGACATGCAGTGGAAATTGACCAAATATACTAAAAATTAAAAGAGTCCATTCCCCTTGCCGCCAATTCCTTTGCCAGACAGCCCCCTCCTCCTTTTCCTAACCTTTCTCTCAGGTCCTCAGCTTACTCTCACTTCTATCCACCAACTTCAACACGTACTAACTCCGGAAAAGGAAAAAAAAAATCCTAAATAGTAGAAAATCCCAATACCCTTCCTCCATACTGAGAGAATCACGATTTTGTTTTGGAGGCAATATGACCAGTGAAAAATACTCACCTCCCCGGACTCTCTTTCAGCTTGGAATGGCAGGGAAACAAGCTCTGGCCAATGAGATAGGCGCAGAGTAGGGAAGCTCTTGTTTTTCTGATAAAAATGATAGGAACCAGTTAGTATAAGACTTCTACACTTGCCGTTTTCTCTTTTCTGCTAGAGTGGAAGCACACAGCTATATCTGGGCAAAAGGTTAGTAGACTCTCACAATCGTCTTACAGACAAGAGTAGGAAGACCAAAAGGGGGGGAGTTCCCTGGTGGCCTAATGGGTTAAGGATCTGGCATTGTCACTGCTGTGGCTCTGGTTGCTGCTGCAGTGAGGGTTCAATCCCTGGCCCCGGAACTTCTGCATGCTGCAGGTACAGCCAAAAAACAGAGAGTGGGAAAATCATAATCTAGGTGTGGCAGTGGAGGCTAGAAATTGCCTTGGTCCTTGAAATTTTCCTTGAGGACCCATGCTGGACTGCCTACTTTAACATTAATTGTTGCATGAAAACAACGAAGCCCTTTTTTTTTTTTTTTTTTTTGCTTTTTAGGGTCACACCCGTGGCATATGGAGGTTCCCAGGCTAGGGGTCGAATCAGAACTGTAGCTGCCGGCCTTCGCCACAGCCACAGCAACGCCAGAACCAAGCCACGTCTGTGACCTACACCACAGCTCACGGCAACGCTGGATCCTTAACCCACTGAGCAAGGCCAGGGATCGAACCCGCATCCTCACGGTTCCTAGTCAGATTCATTTACCGCTGCACCAAGACAGGAACTCCAACAAAGCCCTTTTTGATAAAGACATTAGGTCTGGTTGATGCCTCTAGGGGTGATCTCGCCTGATACACCATGGCTCTTACTTGACAGTGTGAGAATTTCCACGCAAGGAGACAAACAGTCAAACATGAGGACATAACGTGAGAATAAGGTGAGAGATGCCCAGAGGGACATGTCTGTGCCAGTTCAGGAGCTGTGGCTAACAGTTTGGAAGGATTGTCAGGAACTTGGAAGGAACAAGATTAGAAAATTGGTGATGAGGAGGTCTAGGAAAGAAATGCATGACAGATATTTTTGAAGGGGTACCGACTGTATGATACTCGCATCCCATGTGAATGATCTCAGGGGAGGAGCTTAACATTCCAGCGGTTTGGACGGCCGGTCGTGGACAGTAGCCAGCCTCTACCCCCAGCCACCCCATCACTGCCCACCAGGCTCATGGACACGGGTCAGGGCAACGGAGGCAGGGGTTTACGGATGGGTTCAGCAACACGCACTTCCGCTCACCGGGGCCAACCTGCCAATCCGCCAATAGCCGACAACTACTGATGAGTTTGAAAGCACATCCCCCCTCAGTCGGGCCTTGAAAGGACCCCGGTCCAGCCAGCAGCTTCACTGCAACCTCGTGACGAACAGACCTTGAGACGGAACCATCCAGCTAAGCCACTTCCCAGTTTCTGACTCAAAGAAACGCTGCCCTAATAAATATGTGCTGTTTTAAGCTGCTAATCTTGGTGTCACTCATTACACAAAAACAGGTAACATACACCCAGCATGAAAAAAAAAAGACCCAATCAGTGAGTCCCAGATAACCTAGATATGTTAGCAGTCAGGGTTTTCAAGAGAGTCACTCCCTGCTTTATTTTGGTTTTCCATCTTGGAATTTTTTTTTTTTTTAATTCTAACGTTGTGTGACAACTAGGACCATGCCTTATGTTTATGGTTAAGTAGCTGGTTTTCAAAAATTACACATTCTTGGAGCTCCCGTTGCAGCTCAACAGGTTAAGAAGCTGGCTAGTATCCATGAGGATGCGGATTCGAGCCCTGACCTCACTCAGTGGGTTAAGGATCCGGTGTTGCCGTGAGCTGTGGTGTAGGTTGCAGACACGGCTCGGATCCCGCGTTGCTGTGGCTGTGGTGTAGGCCGGCGGCTACAGTTCCGATTTGACCCCTAGCCTGGGAACTTCCACATGCCTCAAGTGGGGCCCTAAAAAAATTTTTTTTTTAAATACACATTGTTTTCATCTATTTTCCCAGAAAATTACATCTGGATGATAACCGTGGGGAAAAGGACAGTCCCCTCTATGCTCTCTTGCAGCTGTCATCCAAAGCATTACGATGATGAGAATGTATAGAGAGAGAGGGGTGGATCAGAGCTATAGCAACAGCTGCTTGAGGTCTCCGACCCAGTAATAGCGTGAAAACAAGAAAATGGATGATGAATATTACAGTTTATAAAACTGAAATTTTATAAACCGGTGACACAATAGGGATGAACAGGAACATCTCAGTTTCCCCCCCCCCTTTTTTTTTTTTTGCTCACCCTGATTGATTTGCCCTTCCTGAGAAACAGAGCTTGGCTAACTCTGAGTGACCAACGGACTCTGACCGGAAAAACGCAGTCTCCACAGCTTTCTTAATCAGAAATATTGCTTTATTCATGTGTCAGACCCCGGCTGGCTGACATGCAAATAGAAACCACAATCCCTTTCAACAGATTTGTTTCCAGGGATAAATCTAGGCTTTTTTTAAGTGGAATTTTTGCTGTAGTGGTCCAGAGAAAGATTAATTCTGGGACCTGGCAATGTAATTTTCCTCTCTGATTTTCTAGCAAAGAAAAGAGGCTCTTGGAGAAGTCATCTCTGTGGATGAGTTTCTTTTACCAGAAAGCTATTCTCGGGGTTCCCATTGTAGCTCGGTGATTAACAAACCCACTAATATCCGTGAGGACGCAGGTTCGATCCCTGGCCTTGCTCAATGGGTTAAGGATCCGGCGTTGCTGTGAGCTGTGGTGTAGGTCGCAGACAGGCTCAGATCTGGCGTTGCTGTGGCTGCGGCGAAGGCCGGGAGCTGTCGCTCCGATAAGACTCCTAGTTTGGGAACCTCCATATGCCATGGGTGCCGATAAGACTCCTAGTTTGGGAACCTCCATATGCCATGGGTGCGGCCCTAAAAAGACAAAAGATTAAAAAAAAAAAAAAAAAGCTATTCTCCTTTGTCTCTAATCTAGTGAGGTAAAGATCTTGTAGAACATTAACTCCAGAACTGGAATCTTTAGCTCAAGGTTTTAAGATTTAATCTATTTCATTTTCCGTCTTAGGTCTGCAATTATCCGCTACAAACCTCCTGCAAATCACCCCATCACCTTTTTTTTCTCTTCTAGATGTCAAGAGATCACCCTGTAATTTTTTTCCTCAGTACATCCTACAGAAATTTACTTTCATTTAAAAGTGACACACGTTCTTCCCGGTGGCACCTGTCACATCTCCGCAAAGAATGAATTAAACTAACCACTGGCATGACTTTCAGACCCAGCGGCACCGAGCTGCCGGTAAGCGAAAATCGACTTGCCAGGTAATGAGACAAACTTCCTTGCCCATTTCCCTAATTAGCATGCTTCATATTTAATGGAAATTCTGACTTCGCCTTTCTGTCTTGCTCTAAGTGAATGATCAAAGACAAAACGCTGACCTTAGGTCTCCAAGACCCAGTCTTCCAAACTCTCCAAACTTCTCTCCATGTCGCTGACCTGGCCCTCCTCAAGGCTGATTAGTGGCCATCCTAGTGCTGCGAGATCAGCTGAAATAGCCACAGCATCTCATCGACAGTTATGAGATGAAACTAAAGCAGGGTGAGTACCGGGAAAAAACCTAATCAGTACCTAAAATTCGTCAGCATCTAACTAAGGAACTAACAGATTGGGGTGGGGGAGAAAAAAGTAAATGATAAAGCTTATAGGTTAAAAAGCTCAGTGTCTGGTGGAGTTCCCTGGACGCAACACAATCAGTGGTCTCTCTGCAGGGCTGGAATGCAGGTTCAAGCCCCAGCCCAGCAAGTGGGTTAAAGGAGCCGGCGTGGCCGCAGCTGTGGTATAGGTTGCAACTGTGGTTGAAATCTGCATCTGCTCCCTGGTCTGGGAACTCCAAAGGCCAAGGAGCAGCTGAAAACAAACAAACAAAAAGCACAGTGTCCAAAGTCATTTTTCGAAGATTTATTCCAATTTCACCCATGAGAGGTTGGCTAAGTTCAAGGCATAGTGAGAGGTCCTGAGACGTGCAAGATGAATGAGGCGCAGATCTTGTCGTCAAGAAGCAACTAATAATACAGTAAGATCACTCATGGGGAGGCTTGGCCGTGGGGCAACAGGAGTCCTCTCTAGCAGTAAATCGGGGACCTCACAGGTATCTCCTATGTCAAATTGAATATTTAAGAGTAAAAGGTCCTAATAAAGCAAAGGGCCGCAGCTTGTACTGTGGCTCCATCCCACGGGGCCTTCTCATCATGACCAGATCTTGCTACACCGTCTTTCTGCCAACTCCTCCCCGCACCACCCGCCAGCTACCACCACTCTGCAGAAAGGGATTCAAGCAGCAAGCAGTCCTCAGTTCCCACCAATGAGTCAGTCAGCCCCATAGGCTCCCCTAATTCTCACCAGTCCCCCGAGAGTTGTAACCAGCTACTGGTTTTTCTCACACAGAGGCCAGACGCAAAGGTCAGTCCAGCCCGGGGTGCCTTCACACTTCTGTGGTTCGGGCTGGGTCCACGGGAAGGGATACCAGCCTGGATGGGATGGAGGTTTTTTTTCCGCATTTGTTCACACTTGTTCCAACAGGGGAGGGCACCTGCCACTTCCTGCTGTTTTCACTCTTCCCGTGGACCCGGCCTCCTCCGGGCACGGCCACCTTGTGGGGCTGGGTGGGTGTGTAAGACAAGCAAAGGCGATGAGCAGGGAACAAAGGAAGGACATGAAAGGGGATGTCACACAAACGGCACAACTGAGCAGGGCTGTGTACATGTATGAAGAAGGAATTAAATGAATAAGAAGGTATGCAACAAATTAGTGAAATAAGCAGGGCCGTGTATAATGAATGAGTGAAATCCACAAGGAGGGGGAGCCGTCTCAAGCTCTCAGTGAGGGTGGGATCTGTACAAGACTGAGGCAGGTGCATGGGCTGCAGCAGAATAAGAGAACAGCTGCGTTTAGAGGGATTCTACTGCCTTAAATGTTGGTCTTTCCATTAGTGAGTCAACTTCCATCACGTCTTTGAAGAAATTTTTTGTCAAATTAACGTCTCAGGTCAGCTTACATAAAGGTAGGGTCGACGCTCAAAAGAGCAAAGTCTTCCTGTGATTTAAAAATAAGCTCTTTCCCAAGAAGAGAGGGCCATGGGAAGCTGTTCTGTAGATGTCCTGCTTGACCATACTGATTTCTTGTGTGGGTTTTTCTTCCCCCAACAATAGTAGAGAAAGTGACCCCGAGAGTCCCAGAATCAATCACGGGAAATCTCAATACCGTGCAATTCCGGGAAGTGCTCTGATCTAACCAAGGTGTGCTGTAAGTGCCAATTTCAGTCGCCTAAAATTGACACCTACCCCAATCCGCCTTCTGTGCTTCTGTGTCACCGGTAATTTTCTTGAGGTGGATAAGCTTTATTATTACCAGAGCCAGATCCAGGGAGGAAGCAAAACAGGTGCAGAGTCCATCTCCCTGTCACACTTCACAGGCTGTCGGGATAAATCACCCAGATGCCGACACATAATCACCAAACCGTATTTATAGCTAACGCTACAGCATTCGATCCAGTTTATGGCTTAGACGATCCTGCCCCATTGCTTTACCTACTCTCCTCGCATTCCAGTAGCTTGTTATCATCTCCAAATATTAGATTAAAAATAAAATTCAAACAAGTCTATTAAGAATTTATGGTCTTGGGGAGTTCCTGTCATGGTTCAGTGGGTTGCGAACCCGACTAGTACGCATGAGGATGCTGGTTCAGTCCCTGGTCTCGCTTCAGTGGGTTGAGGACCCAGTGTTGCCATGAGCTGTGGTGAAAGTCACAGACCTGGCTTGGATCCTACATTCCTGTGGTTGTGGCATAGGCTGGCAGCTGTAGCTCCTATTCAACCCCTAGCCTCTGACCTTCCATGTGCCATGGGTGCAGCCCTAAAAAGCAAAAAAGAAAAAGAAAAAGAAAAAGAATTTAGGGTCTTGGAGTTCCCAGTGTGGTGCAACGGGATCAGCAGCGTCTCCACAGCCCCAGAATGTGGTTTTGATCCCCAGCCCGGCAGTGAGTTAAAGGATCTGGTGTTGCTGCAGCTGTGGCATTGGTCACAAGTACAGCTCAGATCTGTGCCCTGATCCAGGAACTCCGTATGCCGTGGAGCAGCCAAAAAAAAAAAAAAAAAAAAAAAGGAATACACTTGACCAAGGAGGTGAAAGACCTATATGCAGAAAACTACAAAACGTTAATCAAGGAGATCAAAGAAGATACAAAGAAATGGAAAGATATTCCATGCTCATGGGCCGGAAAAATAAATATTGTAAAAACGGCTATACTACCCAAAGCAATCTACAGATTCAATGCAATCCCTATCAAATTACCCAAGGCATTCTTCACAGAACTAGAACAAACAATCCAAAATTTTATATGGAACCACAAGTGACCCAGAATCACCAAAGCAATTCTAAAGAACAAAAACCAAGCAGGAGGCAGAACTCTCCCAGACTTCAGGCAATATCACAGGGCCACAGTAATCAAGACAGTGTGGTACTGGTACCAAAACAGACATACAGACCAATGGAACAGAATAGAGAACCCAGAAATAAACCCAGATGCCTACGGTCAACTGATTTTTGACAAAGGAGGCAAGAACATAAAATGGGAAAAAGACAGTCTGTTCAGGAAGCATTGCTGGGAAACCTGGACAGCTCCATGCAAAAAAATGAAACTAGAACACACTCTCACGCCATGCACAAAAATAAACTCTAAATGGCTTAAAGACTTAAATATAAGACAAGATACCATTAAACTCCTGGAAGAAAACATTGGTAAAACATTCTCTGACATCAACCTTACAAATGTTTTCTCAGGTCAGTCTCCCAAAGCAACAGAAATAAAAGCAAAGATCAACCAGTGGGACCTAATCAAGCTGACAAGCTTTTGCACAGCAAAGGAAACCAAAAAGAAAACTAAAAGACAACTTACAGAATGGGAGAAAATAGTGTCAAATGATGCAACTGACAAGGGCCTAATCTCAAAAATATATAAACAACTTATGCAGCTCAACAGCAAGAAGAACAACAACCCCATTGAAAAATGGGCAAAGGACCGAAACAGACAGTTCTCCAAAGAATAGGTGCAGATGGCCAACAAGCACATGAAAAAATGCTCAACATCACTGATGATTAGAGAAATGCAAATCAAAACTACTACGAGATACCACCTCACACCAGTCAGAATGGCCATCATTAACAAGTCCACAAACAACAAATGCTGGAGGGGGTGTGGAGAAAAGGGAACCCTCCTGCACTGCTGGTGGGAATGTAAGCTGGCACAACCACTATGGAAAACCGTATGGAGGTACCTTAGAAAACTATACATAGAACTACCATATGAGCCAGCAATCCCACTCTTGGGCATATACCCGGACAAAACTTTCCTTGAAAAAGACACCTTCACATGCATGTTCACTGCAGCACTATTCACAATAGCCAAGACATGGAAACAACCCAAATGTCCATCAACGGATGACTGGATTAGGAAGATGTGGTATATATACACAATAGAATACTACTCAGCCATAAAAAAAGAATAAAATAATGTAATTTGCAGCAGCATGGATGGAATTAGAGACCCTCATACTGAGTGAAGTAAGTCAGAAGGAGAAAGACAGATACCATATGATATCACTAATAACTGGAATCTAACATACTGCACAAATGAACATTTATGCAGAAAAGAAAATCAAGGACTTGGAGAACAGACCTGCGGTTGCCAAAGGGGTTGGGGAGGGAATGGGATGGTAGGGGAGTCTGGGGTTAATAGTTGTAGATTGTTGCCTCTGGGCTGGAAAAGCAAGGAGATCCTACTGTATAGCACTGGGAACTATGTCTAACCACTTGTGATGTGTAACCCTGTCACCACGCTGCACAGCTGGGTATAATGTAAAAAAAAAAAAAAAAAAAATTTGAATATATTTTCTTTTGGCAACTAAAAAAACAAAAAAAAAAGAATTTAGAGTCTTGGAGAAGACCATTGGTAGGGATTAAAGGAAGTGATGGAGAGACAGTATCTGGATTATCTGTGAATTTCAGCCCTCTAGGCTTTTCCTGGCCCCACTGTATCTCCCACCTTCTCCACAGCTTCCAATTCTCCATAGCTGAGTGCTTGTACATAGCTCTCCTCCACTTCCAAGGGGTGGTCATTTGCAAAAAGACAAGGTGACACTAATTCCCCACCAAAGCAAAAGGAGCAAGAATGGATTTGTGAGCTGCAATTTCCATGACCCACCAATCCTGTAAAAACCACACCCAGAATATACGTATCCCTGTCGCAGTCTGCCAAAGTGCCCTGTAGGCTTCATCAAGAGACCTTTCCAGGGACAGTACCCAATGTCACTCAAGGTGGATCAACCTTCTCCCTCTCCCTTGGGAAGGACAACACGCTCATTCCACATCAATTTAAGAGATTTTACCTTTACCATTTATTTCTTTGGCATTTTCCAGGCAAGTGGGTCTGAAGGTGAACCTTAAAGTGCGATCTGATTACTGATATTCTCTTGGACTTTATATGGGTTGTGAGGCATGGCTTCCCTCTGTCACCCGGCCTTCTGAGGCCACAGAGTGGTGACTTGGATGTGAATCTTTTGTTACGGAAGGAAGAATAAAAATGGGTAGTCATAAGAACTACCTTTTAGCATTTACCAAGAATTTGCAATTTCTAAGGCACTACGCCAAGTTCTTTGTGGGGTTTGTTTTTTCTTTTTCTTTTTTTTTTTTTTTTTTTTTTTAGTATATAAACTCATCACAGAAAGGTACAGCTAGGAAACAACTCTATTTTTCTCTCTTTACGGGCAAGTTACATCGAATCTTCCTGCCCCGTCCCTGGACAACATCCCAGGCATCTTCCACCACTTTCATTCACTTTAAGACACCCTGAGGTATTTCAAAGTCCAGTAGAGTCATGAAAACATCAGAACCACATCTGATTTACAGTTCTTCTCCCTAATCCAGTCCTGGCGCATGAGTCAAACACCTGCCATAGGTTTGAGGGTCCATCACCTGACCTCTCACATCTTTTTCACATTTCATCTTCCATCTGCCCCCTCTCCCAGCCTAGGGAAGAGAAGCAAACTACAGAAACTGCCTGGGTTCCTCCTGCTAGACGTCAGGTATCCATCCTTGAAGGTATATAGGTATCCATCCCCCTGGCTGTGTTGAACCCTGTACTGCCCAATTCTCTGACATGGGCACTGGGATCTCTGGACAGCCCCCCTTTTTTTAGGGGTGCACCTGCGGCATATGGAAGTTCCTAGGCTAGGGGTTGAATCGGAGCTGCAGTTGCTGGCCTGCACCACAGCCTCAGCAATGCAGGACCCCAGGTGCATCGGCAGCCTACGCCACAGCTCACAGCAATACCAGATACTTAACCCACCGAGAGAGGCCAGGGATTGAATTCCCCTCCTCACAGACGCCATGTCAGGTTCTAACTGCTGAGCCACAACGGGAACTCCTGGACCACCTCTTTCAAGCTCCCCCATCTCCTATCCTCAGCAGCCTAATCCTCCACCTCTAATTGCTGGTGTCTCCCCTCCCTTGCAAGTGGTCTTTTGGCTTCAAGCTGGCTGGAGCCCTGTTACCTTTTACTGGGTCCCCATGGTCCGTGGGAACTCAACATTGTTATAGGTTTGTCCAGCTCAGTCCGGCCCACGTCTCTGCTTCTGGAGGCTGCACTAGACAGTCTCCCGCCTTCAGAACTCTCCCGGCAGGATCCAGGCACGAGTCTTAATATCCACCCCCAGGGTCACACAAGTTTCCCAAGACCTCTCTTTCAACGCCCCATCCCTATGGTGACACTGTCCCAGCAGGGCCCTGCCAGGACTTCAAGGCCAGTCTCCCATTTTGTAGGTATCGCCAGTCTCTATACTGGTTCTCAGTGGGTGCTCTTCCCTGCTGGGAGAGAGGTGGGTGTTCAGAACACCCTGGAAAAAAAAAACCAAAGAGCTCTCTGATTTGCAAGGATTTCTTCCAATTAAATTTTTTTCAAATTTCTTTTTCTTTTCATAAGCTAAAAATAGGTGATTTGGGTTATCATTTGCTGATTCAGATTTGTCATCACTTAGACCGGCTTGCAAGTATCAATTATCTTTAAAATGAAAGGGTCCTTATCCCCTTTTCTAAGATTTAGGCTCCAACCAAATTCTAAGAATTGGACATGCCATTTGACATTCTAGCGTGCATCCACAATCCTGATGTCCGCATGTCTTTCCTGCTTGCATTCTAGATTCCGATATGACCAACTAATACACCTATGAAAAAGTTTCCTGCCACTTACACTAGCCCTAGGCGTATGACACATATCACTCCTGATCATAACAGCAAGCATCCCACTCCAAACATAGAAATATGTCTGATAAAAGAGTTACTTTGATAGAGTAAAAAACAGAGGTTCTAACCCTCTTATTTCTAATATATGGGCACAGCTTTACATGGCCACTCGGGAGCTGTCTCCATCATCAAGGATTCATCACCCTCCCCACCCACCTTCCCCCAGGCAACTGCTCTTAGCACCAGTGGCCTCCTGCGGAAACCCCACGTGTGTCTCCCCAGTAGGACGAAGCTTCCCTTCCAACATGCAGCAAGGAGAAAGGGGGTGGACTCCCCCCAGCATTTACCGCCCTGGCTTACATGTCCCCGGACGGCAACAGCAGAGTGTGTAGAGATGAATTTCTTCACTAAAGGCTTAGGACCTATCTACACAACAGGCTCAGAGTTAGAGAGGACACACTTTTGGTTGCCAAGGGAGCGGTGGGCGGGGGGGAAGGAGTGCAAGTTTGGTATTAGCAGATGCTCACTTATACACAGGACGGATAAACCACAAGGGCACAGGGAGCTATATTCAATACCCTCTGATAAGCCAGAAAAACCATAAACTATATAAACCATAACCATAAAAGCCATAAACGATGGAAAAGACGATGAAAAAGAATATATGTGTAACTGAGTCCCTTAGCTGTACAGCAAAAATTAACACAGCATTGTAAATCACCTATATTTCAATTAAAACAATTTTTTTTTAAAAAGACTAATTTGTCTCCAAAATAAGTCTGGTCAATTGACCACACAGGTTCCTTCTCATGGACTCTGGTGTAATTCCCCAGAAGCAGCCTCAGACTAAATTCCCCAAAGACCTCTCAAGGTCAGGAAAGCCACACCAAAGGCCTGCTATCAGATTCTACCTCAGATTTCTCTCTTCTAGAGGTCCCCAAAATATCAAGATCCCTGAACATGCCAGGAGACAGTCTTTCCCGTACAGCTGAGAAGGCTGCTCAGAACCCAAGAGTCTCCAGCTCCTGGAGGGACCAGGCAAAGAGAAAAGAGAAATGTTTCAATTCTACTTAGAGGTGTAATTTACCCAACTGCTATAAGTCATAAGTAACTTAAGGGGTAGGCTTTCCTATATCTGGAAAACACTGATCAAAATCAGTAATCTTCCAAGCAAAAAGCCATAAACTTAAATCCATATTCACCAGTTCACTTCGTAACCACTCCTTTTGTTAAACGCTTTTCTGAAGCCATCAGGTTTTCCATTAGGATTTTCTTTTTTTAATTTCCTCCCCAGCTTAGTGGTATAACCTGAAATCTATCAGAGATTTATACGTTTCAAAAGATCTTTCCTATGAATCTTCTTGAAGATAAAGCACTTTTGCAAAAGAATCGGAAAACAATAACTGTCCGTAAATGACAGAAAGACTTTAAAAGTCACTGCTAAAGATCTGATTGCAATGCTTTTCACAAGAAGCTTAACCAAGTTGTTAAGACATTTTAAGGTAACAATTGGAATGACAGCATTATACCAGGACATATGCAACTTTAGAAACTCCACACAATTTTTAGAACGTCTTATTAATAACATTCATCCATATGGTACAACCTGAGAAGGCTTATCATGCCACACTAATTCCCATATAATTTAATATACCAAATAATAATAACTTAATATTTCTGAGATGCCTGAGGGTTCCTCTGAGGCATCTCAAAATTAGCTGGAGGTCAAAAAAACTTTTAGAATCTCCCCAGCAATACTTATTCACTTAGCCACAGTGACAATATACTTCAAAAGAAAATGCAAATTACTTAAAGGCAAAGAAACTCACAAGCTGTTAACAAAAGCCACATTCCTGGGAGTTCCCGTCTTGGCTCAGCGGTTAATGAATCCGACTAGGAACCATGAGGTTGCGAGTTGGATTTCTGGCCTCGCTCAGTGGGTTCAGGGTCTGGCGTTGCCGTGAGCTGTGGTGTAGGTTGCAGACGTGGCTCAGATCCCGCGTTGCTGTGGCTGTGGTGAAGGCCGGCAGCTAAGCTCCTGTTAGACCCCTAGCCTGGGAATCTCCATATGCTGCGGGTACGGCCCTAGAAAAGGCAAAAAGACAAAAAAAAAAAAAAGAAAAAGCCACATTCCAATAAAACATTTTTCTTTTAACAGAGCGATAAACCAAATCCATGTCTTGTCTCAGCCCAATCCCAACAAACACTATTTACCTAACTAGCTTTAATCCAGTCTTAGAAAATCCTGACCAGGGACAACTCTCAGTGTTCCTTTTTCCATAAGCCTTCTGTAACTCCCTGTATACATATTATTTTGCCACTTTCTTTTCCATTGCTCATCCCTTCTTTTACTGAAAACACACATCTTACTTTGCTGGCATACTGAAACGTTTCTCTTATAAAAATCAAAGTAGGTAACTTAGCCGGCTCAGCAATTAACGTTCCAATATTTCATCATATTTTCAAATGACCCAGATAGACGATGAGTTCTCTTCACTCAACTCAGTTTAGTTTCAAGTTACCAAAATCTGGAGAGACTACTTTAGATGGACATTCCCAAAGCATAATTATTCGCTCTGAGTTTATCTAAAAGCTTTTATCTTATTTGCATTTACTTCAATTTTCATCCCATCGAGGTATTTCCCCTGCTGACAAATTTGCAACAGTTAGAAGGTCGTATCTGATCTCTAATAAACCTAGGTACAACAGAAGTACTAGACTTAACACTCATGACTCTAAAGACATGTCTATATTAATCAAAGCTAGCTTCAATACCGGCTAATGATTCAGTCCTGAATATTTCCCAGATCACATGAGCCTGAAACACATTCTGGACGACTTTCTAAATATTTAATTTGTAAGCACTTAGTTTTAAGTCAATTGACTAGAGATCATTTACAAGTTAATTTTTACATAAAGACAGAACCAGAGATCTCAAGTTTTTCTACTCAAGTTTACAAAGGCCTTCTCCTCCCACCCCACCTCCCCTGTTTTCCCCTTCAATCCCAGGAGTTAGAGGTGGTCTACATAAGGGTTCCTGAGAGCCCAGGTAGAAAATTTACATCTCAAAACACAGGGAGAGAGAAATACCAATTCCTTTCATTCATGGGAGCAGAGCTGAAGAGCTCCTATTTTTTTTTCAAAAATATCCTAGAGGGACTTTCCAGATGGAACAGAGAGCTTATCACTCATACTTAATTATTCATGGCCAAACAGCAAAGCAAGGCAATGTGGAAAGATCTCTCAGTGTTACGGTTCCCTAGCCCCAGAAAGCAAGATTCCCAGTGCCCAATTCCCAATGCCTTCAAAAGGAAAGAACCCAGCTAAGGCCCCATTAGAGATGAAGCCGAATGAACGACCAAGGCTAGTCCCAAAGGGAAAATCCCAACCAACCCACTGCCACAGCTGAAACCAATGCCGTGTTGGTTATGGTGGTGTTGTTACATACCAGCCCCGTTATTCACCAAAAATGTCTCACCCAGCCAATGCAATGAATGAGACAAACAAACAACAGACAAGGCCCACAAACAAAAGATCAGGCAAAGTGTAGCCCCCAAACTCCACTTCCATTCCCAGACGGAGGCTTCCAGAGTGTCCTGGACCAAAAGTGGCTGGCACTGAGCTGCACCTGGCTCAATCCCTGAAAGGGAAGTGAAGCCAGATGGGGCAAGAAGAATTCTCCCCTCCTGCGCAAGCCGGGGCGGCTCACCCCAAAACAGCAGACACAGAAACACCAACCACCATAAATTACGGTCGCACAGACAGCACATCAGAGGTGGCATCGCCTAAAACTTGCACGTCCACTCCCAGATGGAGGCCTCCAAACAGACTGGGCCAGTTCTGGAAAGAGAACGAGCCCTGAATCGGCTCTCGGGGAGCCCAGAGTGGCTCCCTTCCTGCAAGGAAAGCAGCCCAGATGGAGTGGAGAGCCTCCCCAGCCGGCGCAAAGTGGGGCCACTCACCCAAGGGACACTGAAAGTGGACTGAAGCTCCCGACCGTTCTGGACTCCAAGCAGCCTCGTGCTGCAGGGGCGGCCCGTTCAAGGAGGATGCCAGCTGGTTCCCTGGAGCGAAGTGAGCTCCAGCAGCTGCTGGGAATCAGAGAAGGGGCTGCTCCTGGCCCAATGGGCCTGCCGTGGGCACAGGCTTCTGGAATGGCCTACTGTCATTGTTACCGCGTGAAAGACTGCAAGCCAGACACACAAATAAACCAAAACATCAGAGTCTGGGGCAGAGAAAGACGGTGGCCCACGCTCAAAATCCCTGAACTCCCCAATTGCTTTTGAGGGAAAAGATGATAGAGGCAACGTCTGGGATGAAGGCTGCAGGGTGTGTGGCTTCCTTCTGATTGGCTGCTGGGGAGACAACAGGGTGCAGTTCCAGGGATCTCGCGCTCAGCCTGAGGATGCCAACCTCCACTGGGGTGGCGGGGCCTTAGTTCTGCAGAAGAACTCAAAGATGATATGTTTATCCTTAAGGAGGAACCGGAACCCTGCCCCAAGGTTACATTAGTGTTTCTTGACTGTTCGTCTCCTGTCTCTGCAGCCCCTCCCTTCCCTGATTAGCAACTGTTTGAACCTGCCCTTTGGAACTCAGGGAAGGTCATGAAGGCTAAATGAGGCCTATTTCCTACAAACAAGAATTGGGGGGAGTTCTCGTTATGGCTCATGGGTTAAGAACCCGACCTCTCCTTGAGCCTGTGGGTTTGATCCCTGGCCTCATTCAGTGGGTTAAGGATCTGGCATTGCCACAAGCTGCGGCATAGGTCCCAGATACATCTCGGATCCTGTGTTGCTGTGGCTGTGGTTTAGGCCGGTGCTGCAGCTCCAATTGGATCCCTAGCCTGGGAACTTCCATATGCCTCAGGTGCGGCCATTAAAAAAAAAAAAAAATGGGGAACAGAGAAAGGCTCTGTGCCCAGGAGACCCACAAGGTCCTGCTGGGTTTCAGCCCTATGAAATTGCTCCCAGAAGGGTTGGCTCTAGCTAGTCTCTATCTGGAAAAAGACAAAACAGGATGGCCTAGTCTTCTTTTTATGAATCCCTTCCTTTATTTAATTCCTCAGAAACCCAGTGACGAGGGTGTCACTAACCCTGTTTTTCAGGCAAGCAATCTGAGCCTCAAAAAGTTTCATTAACTCCCCAGCAGGATACACAGTCACACTACTATTTGTACAAAGTCAAATACACTATTTTAGTGAAACATGAGTATTTGCACTAAGTGGGATAAATGAAGATCATAAATACCATCATGTCAGTTCTGGTCAAGTTTAACCACCAAATGGATTATTTAAAAAACACCCAACTCTCAGAGTTCCCACTGTGGCTCTGCGGCAGGTTGCAGATGTGGCTTGGATCCAGTGTTGCTGTGCCTGTGGCATAGACTGCAGCTGCAGCTCCGATTCAACCCCTAGCCAGGGAACTTCCATATGCTGCAGGTGCAGCCAAAGAAGGAAAGAGGGAAGGAAGGAAGGAAGGAAGGAAGGAAGGAGGAAGGAAGAAGGAAGGAGAGAGAAAGAGAGAAAGAGAAAGAGAGAGAGAGAAAGAAAGAGAAATAGGAAGGAAAGGAAAGGAAAGGAAAGGAGAAAGAAAGAAAGGAAAGAAGGAACCCAACTCTTTAGTTTCAATGCTTTTTGATATGAGGGAGTATGAGCCTATAGTTGGTGAATCCAACAGGTTCACCTGTTCAATGAGAAACAAAATTACCCTGACTGGGTCACAGATTTCCTGGGAGGAAAGGAAGGAAAAAAAAAGCCGTCACTGAACAATTCCTGTGTGTTAGGAACTGTTCTAAGTTTGTCCCAGTTCTCACAACCCTAGGAAGCAGGTAGGTTCTTTTGACTCTCCCTTTTAACAATGGAAATGAGGCACAAAAAGCTTAAGTAACCAGCAGAGCTGGGATGTGAACACAGGACATCTGTCTCCAGAGACACGAGTGCTTTAGCCACTGTCCGCCGTCACCTTATGTGACAGAGACAATTGAAATGGACATAAACTACGCGAGGAGAGGCATTCAACCAAAGGACAATGGCACTGGTCACTCTCAGAGGAGGCGGCCCCTGCTTCAACCCAACGGAAGGGCACTTTAAAAGAGCACAGACAGGAGTTCCTGTTGTGGTTCAGTGGTTAATGAACCCAACTAGGATCTATGAGGACACAGGTTCGATCCCTGGCCTCGCTCAGTGGGTTAAGGACACGGCGTTGCCGTGAGCTGTGGTGTAGATCGCAGACGCGGCTCAGATCCCGCGTTGCTGTGGCTGTGGTGTAGGCCGGCAGCTGTAGCTCCAATTCATCCCCTAGCCTAGGAACCTCTATATGCCGCAGGTGTGGCCCTACAAAGACAAAAACCAAAAAAAAAAAAAAAAAAAAAGGGTGGGATGAGGGACCAGCACCCCATCAGCCAGAAGTTGGTCCCACATCTGTGACAACAGCGACGTTCCAAATGGCCAGGTCCCTGGATGCCAAGCCCATGTGTGACCTCCGGTGTGAGCCATCCCAGAGAGACCCAGGATGTCCCCTCTGGTGAGAAAGAGAAAGGGCCCTGTGACCAGAGGTATAGGGAAGAAAGCTAGTGGAATAAAGATGCCTATATTACATATTTCAGGCCTCTGTTTCCTGCTCCTAAATGAAAATGTGGTCCTCACTCAAGCTGAAGCACTTTTGGAATCACGTCCATAGCAGGAAGATAGTACTAAAATTACAGAAATTGACATTTGCTCCCGATCCAGCTTGCTCCCTATTAAGCAAATAATTTCAGGAGAAGCCTGAGGGCCCTGGGTAGATAAAATGTTTCTGGTCTTGCTTATCTCGCTTTCCTGTTTTTTTGCTACGGGGGGGGGGGGGGGGGGGGGGGGGGGGGGGGGGGGGGGAGAGAGGGAGAGAGGGGGGGGGGGAGAGAGAGAGAGAGAGAGAGAGAGAGAGAGAGAGAGAGAGAGAGAGCATGTGCGTGTGTGTGTATTTTTCCAGAGACAGGATCCTTGTCCTTCCAAACAGAGATCACACTTTGCCTGAAAGTTTAGGAAGAAACCCTCACTTGGAATCTAGTCCTCAACCATGAGTTTTCACCGTTATTACACAAAAAATAGAACCACCGTTTGCTGAAACTAAGCCCTTTGCAGGCACTGCGGTGGGGAAGCGGCAGAATGCTGCCGGCTGGGTATGACTAACACCGCTTCACAGGAGATAAACAGAGCCGTCCTTCAGCATGGAGCCTGCTGCTTTGCACGATGATCTCACATTTTGTGCAATGATACCAAAACCCTGAGGCACCATTGTTCCAGGCAGGCAGGCAGAGGTTCAAACGTGGAAAGTCGCCAGTCATGATGCACAGCGCTCTGGGGGCTGCTGGCCTGGTGGGGCTGTTCTGGCTAAACAAGCATCGATTTTTTTTTTTTTTTGTCTTTTTGCCTTTATGTAGAGCCACACCGGGGCGTATGGAGCTTCCCGGGCTAGGGGTCTAACAGGAGCTGTAGCTGCCGGCCTACACCACAGCCACAGCAACGCGGGATCCGAGCCGCGTCTGCAACCTACACCACAGCTCACGGCAACGCCGGATCCTTAACCCACTGAGCGAGGCCAGGGATCGAACCCCAACCTCATAGTTCTTAGTCGGATTCGTTAACCACTGAGCCACGAAGGGAACTCCCAAGCATCGATATTCTTCAAATCTCTGAGTCGTTTTCCTCCTCTGCAAAATGATCTCATCCTCACAGGGGAGCATCTCAAATTCTCATGAGCACACACATCCCCCAGGAGCTTATTAAAACGCAGACTCGGATTTGGGGTCTGGGGCAGGACCTGAGAGGCTGCATTTCCGGGGCTGCCTAGGCTGCTGGTTTGCAGATTACGTTTCGAGGAGCAAAACTTTACTGGGTTTTTGAGACTTGAATGAACAGAAAGTTCTCAGCACAGTACCTGGCAGATAGCAAGCATTCAGTAACTATTAGCTGATATTATTATTATCAACTTAGGAGCTCCCATTGTGGTGCACTGGGTTAATGATGGAGTTTTGCTCTGTGGTGTTACAGGTTCGATCCCTGGCCCTGTGCAGTGGGTTAAAGATACAGCATTGCCACAGCTTTGGCATAGGTCACAGCTCTGGCTTGGAATTTGATCCCTGGCCAGGAACTTCCATATGCCATAGGGGCACCTGAAAAATTAGATAAAATTAAATAAATAAATAAATAGGCAGCTCAAAATGAGTGACCAGATATTCTGTAAGATCTTATTTATAACATCCTGGAAAGTTCTTGAAAGAACATGGTAACAGTCACATAAGAAAGAGCATTAGAGTTAAAGACCAAAACCTCTGGATTTGAATCCTAGTGTTAACATTTGCACAGGTCTTGAAACCCCTGTAAGATCTTTTAGGGTAATAATAACCACGCTGCTTAGCTGACGGAGCTGTTGTTGAGAATCCAGTGCAATACTACATGGGAAGGTTCGCGGAAGTAAGCCCTCCAGTATCGTGTGTGCCAGGATGAGCCCTTCTTTGCAGGTGTAGACATGTTCCAGTCACTCTCCCCTCGCTAACCGCCCCCTCTCCCTTCCCAAGTTGTCAGAACAGCTGGTGTCATTGATGTCAAAGGGCGCAAAGGGTCACGGGGCCCCCCAACCTGTGGCGTCTTGTGAGGGAAATGGGTTCAAGCCATTTTAAATGCTGCTTCCACTCTGTTTGCATAAGTCATAAAAGAGGAGAAGAAGAGCCTTTAGGAAAGGAAATCGTAGAGCAGAGATAAACACCCAGGCCAGCTTGACTATGAGCCTGCACTAGGCTGCTTCCTGATACAGTGGGCTTGTGCTCACTGCTAACAAATACTGAAGCAATAAGAGCCTGGGCCAAGATCTCAGGTCTCACTCCCAGAGGGAGAAGAGCTGGAGAACCAAGCTCAGGTTGGGCCCTGGGAGAAACAACCCAGAAGGACCTCTTATTGATTTCCATTTAGGTCTCAGGTAGAGGAGAAAAGGAGAGCCTCCGACACGCAGTTTGAAGCCAACACCACAGCCAGCAATGACATGTGACTTGGCAGCTTCAGGGCTGTCCTGTGGTCTGTGTGGCACCCTCAGGAATCAGCAGTGACAATCAGATGGCTGGATTTTTTCAAGGTTTATGGGGTGAAGGTCAATGCTATTATGCGAAGATCTTTCCCTCAAACATGGCAGGCAACCTAGCAGAAAGATAAGCCATATTTACCAGTAAACTGGTTAGCAGTTTTCTAGAACAGAATAAGCCACCTGCAAATGAATGGACACCTGAAATGAAATTATATGCTATTTGGTACTGCAACAAAATGGCTATCAGCTGGAGCAAAGAAATCAATATTAGCATTGCAAATGTAAAACTGGGTTCAGATTCCAGCCTATATTGCTAGTTAATTATAGTAAAGCCTAATGATTAGCAGTGCCTGATAGTATGTGAGGCTGTGGAGGCAGGCAGCCTTCATGAGTCAGACTAGAGGAGTTCAAATCCTGACTCAATTGCTTTCTAGCTGTGTGATCTAGGACAAGTTAATTAACCTTGCTGGGCTCGTTCCCTCATTGGTAAAAATGAAGCTAATAACAGAATCAACCCAATCAATAGAGTTGTTGTTTGGATTAAAGAAGCTAATACATGAAAGTGCTCAGAATAATAACTAGACACAGTAAGCAGCCCCAAATGGAGCTATTATTATTATATGACCTTAAGAAATGAACTGACCTCTCTGAGTCGCATTTCCTCAACTGTGACAGAATAAGTTCATTCTAAAGGTAGAAAGAAACCAATATGTGGAGACATTTTGAAAAGTTCAAAGAGCTAGAGAAATTGGGAAATGGTACAATTCTTATTATGAGAAGAGGAATTTTTATTTTGTGCCTCACTTCAGTTTGGTCAACCGGAGACTCCGCGCGCATTGTCTCTGGAATGAATATTCTGTGATTTCTCTAAATGCCTGACATCTCCTCCAGGGTCCTGATCTGCCAAGAGCTTTCATTCGAACACATCCAGAGGTCACCGGGAGGAGGAATTAATTAATACAAATTTGAAAAGAACATGAACTCTAAATTAACCCATTGCTTGGAGCAGGAACACATTTTTTTCCCTATTTTCCCTTTTTTTTCTATTTTTAACAAATTCTCTTTATTCTCTGCTCAAGTCCAAATCCCAAATATTAGAGCAAGAGACCTACTGCGCTCAGGCTTTGGCTCTGGACCCGCCCTTGAAGCTGCCGAGTCGTGAGAAAATGATCCTGAGGCAGCTCAGGGTCCCCCGTACACGGTGTCCTTGACGGAGGAAGGTGATTCTGTCCGCCTGCTGCGAGCATGTCGTGGTGATGGATTTCTACTGCTTCTCCCACACTGGGGAGCCTCCCTAAGCCATCAGACAATCAGAACAACACCAAGAGGCAGTTCAGGTGGAGGACTCCGTTTCTCCCCAAGAAGGAAGCCAGTCTGCGGCAGTCTAATCTTGCAAGCAACACACCATCCCCGCCGCCCAATGCGGTTGGTCACACAAACCAGCCTTGGTGCAGGACCTCCTGGGACCACCTTGGAGACCAGACAGGGTTATCGGGCAGAATGCTAAGTTAATGTGTATAAACGTCTTAGAAGAATCAGCACTCGGCATAAGTACTCAGTACAACTGGTGTCATCACTAGAGCAGTCTGGTGGGCACTGCTGCTGCTGCTGGGAGGAAGAAGGACTCAGCTGGCGCCCATGAATTTTTGGGCGCCGTATTGCCCAGAAATGCAGCCCCACCCCTGACCATTCATTAACAACTTGCTCTAATCAAAAAGATGATTTTTTTTTCCTGCAACTTGCCCCCTCAGTTTCTTTCTTTGCTTTCCAAAAGGATGTTTACCAAGGATCAAACCCTGGAATAGAAACCTTAAAAAGAAGTCCCCCCACCAACCAGTTGGGAAGTTCACCGCTGCAAATATCACCAGAACACGCCTGTGAGAGTTTTAATTCTCTCTTGTCACAGAAGCCTGAATAAAGGTACTACCGAGGTTGGTTCAGGAGCTCAATTATGTCATCAGGGACCCAAGACTTCTTTACCTTTCCCTCCTGTCATTCTTGGTGCATAAGTGACATGTCCCTTCGTGTTGGCAGGAAGGCTACAGCAGATCTAATCACAACGCAGTGCAATGGCAAAGAAGGGAACGAGGGGCAAGGAGACATGAGTGGTGAGAGAAATTTTGTGATATGTACCTGCTTTGTTCAATGTTTCTTTTTTAATTCCAGGAAGAAAGTCTTCCCAGAAGCTCCCAGCTGATTTTCCTTTGCATCTCATTAGCCATGTGTTGGCCACATGCCCACCGCTAGCTGCAAGGGAGGCAGAAAAACGCCCGATATGTTCTGAGATGGTGGCCCTGGCAGAGCCATCACGGTAGAAGGGGAGTGGAGTGGCCACTGGGGACCCTGCCACCTACCCACTGCCCAGCAGATTCTCTTATCTGAAAAACTTACAGTCATCTTTTCTGTCTAGAATAGAAATATGTGTGAACCAGGCAGGCTGTGAGGCAAGCAATTCATCTCAAATTGACTAGGTCTTGTTTACTTGGCATCATCCAGAAATGAAGTGTCACACAGAACCGAACTTGGCAGAGAAGTTTTCTCCAAAAGTGCTAAAGTTTACTGAATTTTAACCATTCTTACAACCATCTTTACTGAAATGCTTTACTTCTCTGTCATATTGGGTAGTGTGTTTGGACATAGCACTGAACGGCCAGACTGCCTTTATGGGTATCAGCTATTGCGTGGTATGAAAACACTCAAATGCCCCTGGGGTTCTCTATGCACCACACCAAATGTGCCCCTTACTCGACCTGTTCCAGGTGGGGTACACTGTACCTCAAAATACCCAGTCCCTTGAGGTCAGCTGTGTTCTCTGCCAACACTGTCTCCCCAGCACGTGTCCCTGCCACTGTTTGTGCTTTAATCTTAACTTAGGGAGGCAGGGAAGAAGACCAGGAGGAAGCCAGAGGGGGGCTAGTGTAACCCCGCAGGGATACAGCCATAAGGAGCTGCCTCACAGACCAACTCTGAAGCGAGGACCCCAGGTGACACGGTCACCCAGTCCCTCCCTGGTTCTGGAGAAGGTGGGAGCCGCTTGGAGACAGCTGGCTCATTACTCCAGCAAACTGAGAGGTGGCTAAGAGGGATCACACCCTGACCAGAAAAAAAGGACATTCTGATTGATGGAGGAGGACTGTCATCTGGAAGTGCAGGGCTCTGTGAAGGACACAGGTCTGCAGGGTCACCACTGCTGTGACGCAGGGATGGTATCCAAGATGCGACCTTGAGTTGCCTGTGTGGTGCTGAACAGGACCAGGAACCTGCAGACCTCTTGCACGGTGGGACTCAGTTCCATGTTTGGCAACTGCTTCCAAATTTTGAAATGACCCCAAATGTCCTCACTAAGCAAGCAGGGCAATGATACATTATATAGACGATGTGACAGCTTTCAAAGTTGTATCGAACTTTACAATTAACCGGATGAATCATTCTTTCTGTCTTTCTGGCTTTCACCTATGAAATTTTAATTCACTGACGCATATAAGCAAGATATTTTAGCAGGACTGCGGTCAGACTTCCTGGACTTTCTGCACCCGAGTTTAATTCCCTGGGCTGCATCAAACCACTTCCTCCCACGATTGATGGACCTGTCCTGGAGACAGGCAAGGTTAGCTTTGGCAAGTTTCCTGCGTTCCTGACTCTTCTAGGATGAAGTTCTGTCTCAGAACTAAAACATTTCTGTGCTTCACGTACCCTAACTGTTGTAAGTGATGCAGGGAAGGCAAAAGCGGATGAAACCTGTTGTGAGTCCTCACTAGCAGGCTGGTGGGCATGTGGGACAGTCTGGTCTTTTTCACACCTGCACTAGTGAAAGGGCTTTCTCTGCCATGCTGCGTTTCAGATCTGAAAGGCGCGCACCTGGTCCCGGTAGATATCTCCTGTGCTTTCTCTCTACAAATCACAGCAGACTGCACAAGATCAAAGATTTCCTCAGACAGCAGTTAAATAAGCAGTTAGCCCATCTTTACTCAAATTAAACTGGTGGTGTAAAAATAATGGCATTCCCTAATCACGTACGCCCAACCCTCCCTATTCACGGATTCCATATTTGCGAATGCATTTCTCAGTAAAGTGCATCTGTGCATCCTAAAGTCACTGCTCATGGAACACTCAGGATCCTCTGTGCAAATGTGGCAAACACTTTGACTCACCCGATGCACGTGGTCCTAGCGGAGGTCAAGCAAGCTGTGAACAGGGTCCTTGCTATTGTCTATTTAGTGCCACACTTCCACTTTTTTTTTTGGCAGAGGATGAATTTTAAAATGCCCCCCATCAGAGTGCTGAAGTGCTGTCTAGTGTGCCTACAAGCAGGAAGACTGGGATGAGCCTTTTGGAGAAAACTCGTGTGTTGGATAAGCTGCATTGGACGTGAGTTACAAGGGCTGTCGGCCCTAGTTCAATGTCAATGAACAAAGTGCCTTTAAACAGAAACACACACAAGATAATGCTATGTGCTTGACTAGGAAACTGCTGTGACGCGAGGCTCTCAGGAACCTAGCCTGTATCACAGCGGTTCGGTATCTGCTCCCTCAGTGTTAGGGACACCAGACGGAACATAACTGCTGCAAATCATGGGAACTGACTGCACTGTGAGTATATTAGACATTAAATCAAGTTCTGATGAACACAAACAGTTTGGGACACCTGTTAAATGTTCTTCCTTAAAATGACCCTAAATGTCTACCTCACTTAACCAGGAGCCTTTCTAGACATAGACAGGCCTCCAACTCTCAAGTAGGTGCAGCCTCTGAGCACTTGTCGTAATAGCAGCTTGTCTTTCTAAATTTTTTAAAAAATTTTTATACAATTTTAAAGGTTACACTCTATTTACAGTTATTCCAAAATAGTAGCTATATTACCCATGTACTATTGTAATATTAATAATATGATAGTACATATTGTACTATATATTTTTTTTCCTGGTTGCACCTGTGTTATGCAGACATTCCCAAGCCAGGGATCAAACCCGAGCCACAACAGTGACAGCACCGGATCCCCAACCCCCTGAGCCACCAGGGATTCCCGCACAATACATCCTTGAGCCCGATCTTCCACCCATTAGCTTGTAGCTCCTGCTCCCCGCAGCGCCGCACGGCCCCCCCCCCACACCACTGGTGTTTGTTCTCTCTGTGTAGCAGAAGCTTGTCTACACCCTTGCTCGAGACCTCTCTTAAATAAAGACCTATTCTCTTCTGCTGATCTGGAAAATCTAATAAAAATATGACAAAGAGAGTCCTATCTGTCACACACAATGAAATAAGATTGTAATTTTTTAATAACTGAAAGGAGAGCAAATTAAAGTTTGCAGTCCCCGGATACTGAGAGAGAGTCCCAACAAGCCTTCAGAAAGGCACAGATAACCTTGGCTCAACCTTGGCTGAGGCCAAGATGTCTCGCTTTCCCGTTTTTATGACGGCACATGTCTGAGCATTCTCCCAGGAGGTGAGAAATCCAGCCGAGGAGAGAGGAAAGAGAAGAGCGACCTACAATTAACTTCTCTAAAATTAACCTAGAAATACCTTTATAGGTCATTTCTCCAAGAAAACAGATTCATGGTCTTTTATTATCCACTTTAAAATGTATAGCATCCTAGTTCAAGCCTTTGCCATTCTGCTAGGTTAGCGCAACAGCCTGCCCGTGGCCCTCTCTGCCTTGTCTCTTCCCAAGCCTTTCAGTTCTTCACAAGCCCAGAATGAGTTTTACCACTTAAGCCCCACAGAGTTTATAGGAAAGTCTGAAATCCACAGCATGCTTTTTGAGGCCACTTGAGATTCAGTCCCAGTCTATGACATGTACCTTATCTATATCTTGCTTCCAAGCCACAACCTTTTCTCCAACCTACTTAGTTGGCTCCCTGCTTCCAAATGTCACTTGTTTCTGTGCAGCACAGTGACTGATCGGTTAAGCTTAGACTCTGGAGTTAGACTGACCTGGGTTCAAATCCTGACCCAGACACATTATGTAACTCCGAGTAAATAACCTCATTGCCCTCATGTTTAAAAATGTTAATAAGGACATCTATCTCAGAGACAGGTTCTGATAAGGAAATGTTATTATGCATGGAAAGTACCTAGCAGTACCTGGCATCGTAAAAGTGATGAATAAATATTAATTTAAAAAATAAACACGTGGAGCCCCATTTTCGCATTTTACCTCACAACCTTGAAATACTGTCCTTTCTAGAACATTTATTTTCCTCCCCTTCAGCTCCCAAATTGTACCTTTCTCCACAGCCCTGACCAATGAACTAAGTGTCACATCCGAGGACAACGTTGGGGAGGAGGAAAAATGGAAGCATGACAGGGAGAGAGGAGCTTGACAGGTTTCCCAGGGAAAGTGGAAATAGAAACTCTGATGTTCTAGAACAGGGGTTGGCAAACTTTCTGTAAAAAGCCAGATAGGAAACGTTTGAGGCTTTGTGGGCCATTTAGTACCTATCTCAACTCTGGTGTTGCTGCAGGACACAGCCATAAAATATGTAAATGAACAGACATGGCTGTGTTCCAATAAACCTTTTTTTTTGTCTTTTTGCCTTTTCTAGGGCCGCACCCACAGCAATGGAGGTTCCCAGGCTAGGGGTCTAACAGGAGCTGTAGCTGCCGGCCTTCGCCATAGCCAGAAACACTGGATCCGAGCCACATCTGCAACCTACACCACAGCTCACGGCAACACCGGATTGTTAACCCACTGAGCGAGGCCAGGGATCGAACCCACAACCTCATAGTTCCTAGTCGGATTCGTTAACCACTAAGCCATGACAGGAACTCCCAATAAACCTATATTTAGAAAAATAGCAATGATTCAACAATGAAAAAATAAGAAAACTGGAGTTCCCGTCATGGCTCAGCGGTTAGTGAATCTGACTAGCATCCATGAGGACGAAGGTTTGACCCCTGGCCTCGCTCAGTGGGTTAAGGATATGGCGTTGCTCTGAGCTGTGGCGTAGATCACAGACACGGCTCGGATCCTGCGTGGCTGAGACTGTGGCTGTGGCATGGGCCTGCAGCTACAGCTCCAATTCCATTCCTAGCCTGGGAAACCTCCATACACCATGGGTGTGGCCCTAAAAAGCAAAAAAAAAAAAAAAAGCAACCTGATTCAAAAATGGGCAAAGGAGAGTTCCTGCTGTGGTACAATGAGATTGGCAGCAACTCTCCAGAGCAAGGACACAGATTCGATTCCCAGCCCAGCACAGTGGGTTAAAGGATCCAGAGTTACCATAGCTGTGGAGCTGTAGCTGCAGGCCTACACCACAGCCGCGGCAATGCCAGATCCTTAACCCGCTGAGCGAGGGCAGGGATCGAACCTATGTCCTCATGGGTGCTAGTCAGATTCGTTTCCACTCAGCCACGATGGGAACTCCTAAAATAATTAATTTTTCAAAAGAGAGAGAAAATAACAAATGTTGGAGAGGATGTGGAGAAACTGGTACCTTTACACACTGTTAGTAGGAATGGAAAATGGTGCAGCGCTGTGGAAAAGAGTATGGCAATACCTCTAAAAAATTAAATGTAGATCTAGCCTATGAGCAATTCCACTTCTGAGTGTATACCCAAAGGAAATAAAAGCAGGGACTTGAACAGTATTTGTACACCAGTGTTCATGGAAGCATTATTCGTAGTAGCCAAAATAAGGGAATAAGACAATTATCCATCAGCAGACGAATGGATAAACAAAAGCAGTATATCCATACCATGGGAGACTGTTCAGCCTTCAAAAGGAAGGAAAATCTGACATGCTGCAATATGGATGAAATAAAGGCATTACACTAAGTGAAATAAAATAAACGCAAAAGGACAAATATTATCTTAGATATCTTAGAATAGCCAAATTCACAGAAACAGAAAGTAGAATAGTGGTTATCTAGGGCTGGGGAAAAGGAAATATGGGGGTGGAGGTATTGTTTAATGGGTGCTGAGTTTCTGATTGGAAACATGAGAGGGTTCTGGAAATGGATAGTGGTGATGGCTGTATGGCACTGTGAGAATGTACTTAATGCCACTATATCATACACTTAAAAATGATTAAAATGGTAAAGTTTATATTATACATTTGTAAGTTTTAGTAAGTGTCCCGCATTCATTTTCTATTTTTTTATTTTATCAAAGAAAATCCCTCTTATTTCATGCTGTCATGGACATATAATCAGATTCCTTTTCACTGGACTTACATTATAGCATTTCCGTCCAACAAGGAAGAAAGCCGGAAGGTTAGGTAGGACTGTTTGGAGTCACACTCAGGAAAGGACCCTAAAATACTGCGGAGCGGGGGGGGGACACACCTCTGCGCTCTGTTCCAGCCTCAGAAACACCCAAAAATGGGTCCCCGTGGAGCCATTCTTCCAAGCCCAGATCTGCAATTCCAGATCTCACTTCTGCCTTTTCTGCCGGTCTTACCTCGCCCCGTTTTCCTCTCCCATGACTGTGGTCCACTCCCGCCTTATTCCCAAACTTATACTGTATTATTTTTTTTATTATTATTAGAAAGTGATTTATTATTAGAAAGTAACTTATCAAGGTTAGCATTACCAAACACATTGCATTAAACCGAAAAGAACTGTCCATGTGACCTTCCAACAAAAGCCCTGCAAGTCAAAAGAGGAGCTGTATCCCATAAAGCAGCATCAAGATTCCCTTAGAACGAAGAGTTGGGAAAGTACATTTCCTATCTCCTGACACCCACATATATCAGAGAAGCCGATATTCCTAGCGCGAGTAGCAGACCTAGCTCCACTGAAACTAGAGGATGGGGAAGAACAAAGCCTGTCTTTGCCGCACCTCTGGCTGCGTGGAAAGCAAACGTCACACAAAGGAACCACGGTCAGCTTGTGCTGCGGCAAACAAATCGCAGATTTAAAATCCCCGTGCCAGCTCCAAGAGGAGTCACTGGCAAGCACGCCTCCTCGCCTCTCTGGGGGCATACGACCAGCTCCCCAGCCCTCAGTCACCTGGTCTGGACCAAGCTCAAAAGCTGACTAATGTATTGCTCTGGAAACGTCATCTGGGCTTTTTAACATTTGAGTTCTTCACTGAACGGCACTTTGAAGCAGTGGGCTTAGAGGAGAGAAAAGATAAAGGAGATTTTTTATTTCCCACAGAGGAGGACGAAGGCAATTATCTCAACAGGCAAACTCCTTCCCTCTAGGTCGTCCCTCTCCTCTGTCATCCAGTAAGGGGAGCTATAAAGAGAACCAGCTTGCAAAATGAAGCTAATGGCTGAGCTGACGGTACCGTTTTCAAGGGAGGCGGATATAGAAAGTGCTGTGGCTTTGATTCTCAGGACCTTTTCCCGTGGAACTCGGGCTACATCCTACAAATGCCTCATCACACTGTCAAGGGCTTTAAGAGGAAAATAACTATTTTTAAAAGAAATAATTAAGGGTCTGTGCAATTGCCTTTGGGGGTTTATGAATGACTTCTCCAATTTCAATAGATGCTTTTTTTTCTTTCTTTTTTTTTTTTTGGCCATACTCAGGGCGTGACAAGTTCCTGGGCCAGGGGCCTAGCCCACAGCACACCAGTAACCCGAACCACAGCAGTGACAATGCTGGATCCTTAACCCACTGCTGAGCCACTAGGGAACTCCAACAGACACTAAATTCTTATAATATTATCTGCAGCTGAATGTTTAATGACGATGACAGTGACAGTGTTAAAGTAGCAACAATGCAATGGCTTCACTTGGAAAATTCTTTTTTTCTTATTCTAACTGGTGGGTGCAAACATGGTATGGAATCCACCGGCTTGCTTCTAAACCACACGTGATGGTGCTGCATTTATAGAGGGGTTGCCCTGAAAAAGGTACAGTCAGAAGGGACAGACTCCTTGGCAAAGATCGATGGTGACCTGATAGACGAGGACAGTGAATCTTTTTAAAACACTGACCATCCTCATTGTTTTCCCAAAGCTGAGGTGTGTTAGCTATCTCTGGCTGCATAGCAAATTACCTCAAAACCTGTTCGTTTTAAATCAAAAAATTGATTTTTCTCAGCTTCAGGAATTTAGAAGCAGCTTAGCTGGGTGGCTGCAGCTCGGAGTCTCCCGTGAGACTCAAAATGATGGCTGAGGTTGACATTATCTAAAAGCTTCAGTGGGGCTGCAGGGGCTGCTGGCAGGTGTCTCACTCACACCCGGCGGCTGGTGCTGGTTGTGAAGCCTCGGGTTCTCCCCGCGCGGGCCCCTCCCCGGGCACCTTGAGTGTCCTCACAGCACAGGCATGAGCTACCGCTCATAGAGTCATCCAAGAGAGCAGGACAGAACGGCAACCTCTGTTAGGACCCAGCTCAGATGTCACATCCCATCACTTCTGGAACATTCTATTTGTTAGCCACCTATAAAGAGGTCCACCTCCGAGCAAGGAGAGGGAGAATTAAGATGGAAGGGGAACCAGGCAGCCCCTCTTGAAGGGAGAAATATTGAAGAATTTGTGGACATCTTTTTAAACCGCCACATAAGGTTATACAATCCTGACATAAATAGCCCACAAAGGGAATTTCCTGTGTTCAGTAAAACGATCTCACTTTTTTTTTAAATGCACATATAGGAGTTCCCTATTGGCCTAGGGGTTAAGGATCTGGCATTGTCACTGCTGTAGTCCAGGTCACTGTTGTGGCTCAGGTCAGATCCCTGGCCCGGGAACTTCTACATGCCGCTAGTGCCACCAAAAAGAAATGCACATTTGTTGAGCATTTCAAGCATGACCTGAAAGAACCTTAAAATTTCTTGGTTATAATCATTCTTTATGTGTGGCCTGCTTATTGCTTTCAAAATATAGAACTTGAATAAAAGTCCTTTACAAATGAAAGGATTTGTACAATAATAGCTCAATGTGCCAGAGAGAACACAAAACAAGAGCAAAGAGTCATTGACACTTATGAATCCAGAAGTCAAATAAACAGAAGGAATTAAACGTGAGTTGGAAATAGCACAATATTAAATCAACCATAATAGCATGTATTATGAAGTTGTAAATATATGCACAGTAACTTCTAGAGAAGAACTCCTATAATTTAAATTTTATTGTATAAGTGCTTATTTCAAAATCGCTGAGCTGAAACCTAAATTAGCTCTTCAATATGGTTAAGTGGTTGTTCTTGGTTTGGGGTGAAAATTTTTTATAAGAGTTAAGTACGCATTAAATCTGTTTCAATAAATTTGCTTTAATTGCATGGATCTCTTAACCAAGAAGGAGTTTAAAGAAGTGGTGCCATAAATTGGTGATTTATTGCCACCAAGACTTTAAGAAAATTTTATCAAATGCTATGAGTTTGGTGAAAGTGTCTTAAGTGTTAAAACTTTGAGATGGTTTCAGAACACCCAGTCCAGAATCAGAGCATCACTCTGTCAGCCACATAAGAAAAAGGCTTAAAGTCAGTGCAGAGGCAGCAAGCCCCTACCCTGTGCACATCCTCAGAGGAAGGAAACATAGGCAGAAACTAAGAGCATGGTCTTTAGGAGTTCCCGTCCTGGCTCAGCAGTAAGGAACCTGACTAGGACCCATGAGGATGCGGGCTTGATCACTGGCTTCAGTCAGTGGGTTAAGGATCTGGCACTGCTGTGAGCTGTGGTGTAGGTTGCACACGCAACTCAGATCCCAGGTTGCTGTGGCTGTGGTGCAGGCCGGCAGCTGCAGCTCCAACTAGACCCCTAGCCTGGGAACTTCCCTATGCCATGAATGCAGCCCTAAAAAATCAAAAAAGAAAAGAAAAGAAAAACAGTGTGGTCTTTTAAAGCAGACAGACTGGGGAATTCCTGTTGCGGCTCAGTGGAAATAAATCCCACTAGTATCCATGAGGATTCAGGTTCGATCCCAGGCCTCACTCAGTGGGTTAAGGAGCCGGTGTGGCTGCGGCTGTGGCATAGGCAAGCAGCTGCAGCTCCGATTCTACTCCTAGCCTGAGAAACACATATGACATGGGTACAGCCCTAAAAAGCAAACTAAATACATAAATAAATAAAAATATAGCAGACAAACTGAAAGGCCAGCTTGAGCTAGGCCTAGTTAGTTGATCTTTCTAACTTCAGTTTGTTCATCTGCCAAATGGGCCCATCAGCAAAACAACTCTAAGAGTCCCAGAGATGCCTCCAGTACCAAGGTAGAAGGGCACACCTCAGTCGTAGACCTCTCAGCTTCACCAACACAGCTAATATTGGCTCCTTTTTGGAATAACTTTCTCCAAGCCTGGTAGAAAGGAAGCCTTATCCTCTCTCTGTATTCCTGCATGGCTTCGCAGTGGAATGAGCTAGCCCTTCCTGCTAGTCTTGACCTCCACTGGGACACGCCCGGGAGGAGGAAGGATGCTGTGGCAAAATGTCAGTGCTCGGGCATCCCACTGGATGGGGGACGGAGGGCTGTGCTTGGGGCTAAAGTCAGAAATCAAGGGGATGTTCTTGATCCCGCCTGCTTTTCGTCTCATGCTAATCAATCAACATCAAGCCCTGTTCCTTCTTTTTTGATCCGAAATCTTGACTCAACCTCACCTCCCAATCCCCACAGCCACCACCCTAGTTCATCACCATCTCTCACCTGGAAATAGGCCCTGTGATGGTTAATTTTGCATGTCAACTTGGTAGGCTGTGGTGTCCAGTTATTTGGTCAGACACCAGTCTAAATGTTGCTGAGAAGGTAAATTTTATATATATATATATATATACAGTGTGTGTGTGTGTGTGTTCGCATCCCATTGATTCTGTTTCTCTAGAGAACCCTAACTGGACTAACACAGCCCCCTAAACGGTTTCCCAGTTTTCCTATCCATTTTTTACAGGATAAGCAAAATGTTCCCCTTCTTTGAATTTTTTTTTTTGTTTTCATGGCAGTACCCATGGCATATGGAATGTTCCCAGGCCAAGGATTGAGTCCAAGCTGCAGCTGCAACCTCCACCACAGCTGTACCAACACTGGATCCTTAACCCACTGTGCTGGGCCAGGGATTAACCCGTGCTCCTGCAGTGACTCAAGCCACTGCAGTCACATTCTTAACCCACTGCACTACAGCAGAAACTTCAGAATGTCCATTTTTAAAGCTGATATATCATATCATTTTCCACTTCAAAATACATCTATGTCTTACCACTGCACTTAGAATAAAAGCCAAATCCTTAACATGGTCTTTAATACCATCCTCTTGGATTGGAAGAGTCAATATTGTCAAAATGACTATACTACCCAAGGCAATCTACAGATCCAATGCAATCCCTATCAGATTAGCAATGGTATTCTTCACAGAACTAGAACAAAATTTTTTTTTAATTTGTATGAAAACACAGATCTTGAAAAGCCAAAGGAGTCTTGAAAAAGAAAAATGGAGCTAGAGGAATCAGGCTACCTGGCTTAAAACTATACTACAAAGCTACAGTCATTCAAACAGTATGGTACCAGTACAAAAACAGAAACATAGATGGGTGGAACAGGATAGAAAGGACAGAAATAAACCCAAGCACCTATGGTCAACTAGTCTATGACAAAGGGGCAAGAATATACAATGGAGAAATGACAGTCTCTTCAATAAGTGGTGCTGAGAAAATTGGACGGCTACATGTAAAAGAATGAAAGTAGGAATTCCCTCATGGTTCAGTGGTTAAGGATCCAGTGTTGTCACTGCAGCAGCTCAGATCACTGCTGTGACACAGATTCGATCTCTGGCCCAGGAACTTCCACAGGCCGTGGGTGCAGCAAAAAATAAAATAAAAAATAAAATGAATGAAATTAGAACATTCTCTAACACCACATGCAAAAATAAACTCAAAATTAACTAAAGACCTACATGTGAGGCCAGATACTATAAAACTCCTAGAGGAAACATGGGCAGAACACTCTTTGACATAAATCACAGCAATATCTTTTTTGATCCGCCTCCTAGAGTAACGAAAATAAAAAACTAAAATAAACAGATAGGACCTAATTAAACTTAAAAGCCTTTTCACGCAAAAGAAACCATTAAAAAAATGAAAACAAAAAGACAACCTGCAGAATGGGAAAATTTTTTTGAAAATGAACCGACCAACACGGGATTAATCTCTAAAATATACAAGCACGCATTATTGGTCACCATCTCAGCTAGGATTATGGGACAGATAGCCTACTGGGAACGTAACATTGGGTAGGTGTCCTTGGGGACACCTGGGGACACCTGGCTTGGACCAGATGAGCCAGGTACCCAGAGCTGGGTCACCAGTATCAGAGTGGGAAGGAGCTTTATGAGAGCCAAAAGGACTCAGCCGATTCTGCTTTCTCCACAATGTTCCGGTGCTTCCAGCTTGGTTCTGCAAAAGCCGCCTAGGTAGATGTTGTAAATGCCTCCCCTATGGCTTGCAGAAATTCTCTAATTTTTAATTTTATCTAATGCTGTATCTATGCAACAAGAAAGCTACCAATTTAAAAAGCGAGAAACTTCGTTAATCAAGGATTGTTTTGCTTTCAAGACACCAAACTGTTTTGGCTGATTATTCACTGATTTAATGACAAGCACCAGGGTCATGTAGCTGCAGTTCAGTTAAACATTGTTTCTTTCCACCTGTCCCCTACTGGGGTCGTTGGAAGACAACCCAGTACCAGGTTTAAAATGGGGAAATGATGACAGTCATCAAAAAGAATTCAAAATAAAATTGGGTCTTCTCTTGCTACTCCTCAAATGTAAACAATCACCTTTTAATGGTACTATGCTAGCATTTTAAACCAAATACTTATACACTCACTTGGCATTCGAACTAATGATTTCAGGCAGGAAATACTGATCTTGTACTGACCAGACTGATCGTATTTTAGAAAAAGAAAAAAATGCCTGCCCCCCTTTTTTTTCAGAAGGATGTCAGAGTTTGGACCGTTAATTCTGGAAACACAAGTATTTAAAATTCTTTAAAGTTTAATTTAGATGGAAAGCTGCATACATGAGGTTGTACTCACCAATGGATAAAACAGGACAATGAGCTGTCTTCAGGAATCATCTAGGGATATCCTAGGAGAGGAGTCGATATGGCAGCAACTGCTTTTTAAATATGGAGACAGCCCTTTGATAAATTGGATTTTCATCACTTTTTGCTAACACAGCATCATAATTTAGTAAAAAGAAGTCTCTCTGTGCAGTCAGGCCTGGCTTCTTGGTCCAATTCCATCACTTTTTGCTAGATGGATTGGAATGATCACTACATTTCTCTAAAGCTCAAGGAAATAATTTTAAGTAATAGATGACAGCTAACACACATAATTGTTTGATCACCTCTTATAAAGCAGAACAGGTAATATGCTCCTAATTCTACTTCCATGTGCAAAATTTCCAGAAAAATACATCAAACTTTCACCAACGCTACCAAGAAAAGTTCTAAGAGACAGTCAAAGAAAAAAGTACCTCAAATACAATTGATCCTCAGAATCCTGCTGTTCACATCACCTTTTTGACAGGACTCATTGGCTAAATGAACTCTCTTAAATTATCAACACCCCAATTGTTCTGTACACTCAGAAGAAGAAAAATAACAACTTTTCAAGATAAATTTAAAGTTCTTTCCCTGTGGCCCTCAGTTCCTGACCATTCTCCCTCACCTCATCAAACGGCTGGGATTGGTCTTACTGTTTTCATCAGCCAACATTTATTGAGCGCCTACTGTGTAGCTGGCACAATGCTAAGTACCTTGTATCCACCAAAGAACAAAGGTCATTTACATTAAATATATAATCCAGGACATTATGTTATCATGGCTATAGATAAAGTTTGTTGAGAGTAAAGAAAATAAAGTGATCATGGTTCGTGGTCATGTTTTTTTCTAAAGCTTTCTGTAATCCATAATCTGCCAATTTTTCTACTACTTCAGGTTGAAATTAAGGGGAATACAAAACATTTAAATATGTTAAACACCTAATAATTCTGAGAACTTCATATGAAATTTTCATGTGGCAAGAACTCTCAATACAGTTGTAGGAGGTGCAATTCCACATTCAAATAAATCAAGCGACAGAACAGCTTTGAACACTGGAACCCTCCGTGATACAGACTGGCATTAAAACTTGGGCGGCTGACTGATCCTTGAATTCTCCTCTCGGAGTTCCAGAAGGTTTCTATGAAGTTTCTTACATGGGAAAACTTTTAAGATTTCAAAACAGGATTTGTTGTCTCATCATTTCCCCTGACAATCTTTTAACATGCTGTTTCCAAACAGATGAACCAATCAGTTCACAAATGGCAAATGGTGAAGTTATACTTATTGGGAAGATAAAAATGAAACAAACCTGCCAACTGAAAACATCAAATTTCATGTTTTGAGAAAGAATTTGCTATGGATTGGATCTGATTCACATATGTGTCAGCAGCCTAAAAGCTCTGTTTCATGAAGTATTTAAATGACTGCAACTGATGTGATTTGGAAGAAGTCAGAAAACTGATCACTCCGACTAAGTCCTATTTCAGGATTTCATAGCATCCTAATTTGTTCTGGTGCCTCTCTTTTTTGTATTGAAGTACATCTTTTCTTAAAATTTTTTTTTAAAAGTATAGTGGATTTACAATGTGTGCCAATTTCTGCCATACAGCAAAGTGACCCAGTCATACACATATATACACATTGTACACGCTCCCTTTCTTATATTAAATTCCATCATAGTCTATCGCAAGAGACTGGATATAGTTCCCTGCGCTGTGCAGTAGGACCTCATTGCTTATCCATTCTAAATGGAATAGTTTACATCTACAAAGTACATCTTTATTTTTCTTTTTTGCCCAACTCCTTCCCAAAGGGCAACTCCATTGCACACTTTGCTCTGTTATGAGTGTAATTCTGTAAATCATCGTCGGAGATTTTGTTCCCAAATATTTGCTGATCCTCCCAGTGGAAGAATTTTGCTCCTTAATCCATTGATGGCAGGCCTGGCCATGTGGCTTGCTTTGGTCCAGCATTCCTTGGCCAATAACTGACTGATGTAATCAGTAGTCTTTAATGTTTTAACTAAAATCATTTTTACAAACTATGGATTTCCTCTATATTATTTAAGTGGACAACTAACATTTTCCATCATTATGTGAAAAAGTTATCATTTTGATTTTTGAAAAATATAAATTTGGGAGGCTTTTATCCTAAACTTTAATTTTTTAAAATAAAACCATTTCATCACCCTTTTAAATGTACCAAAATGGACACAATATCATATTATTATATGACCTACAATCATATCTTACATATTTTAAAAATACATAAACAAGTTTCCTTTGATAGTTGGAAAAATTAGATCATTCCCTTTTGGTTTGAACTTATGTTTGCATTATACTTTCCACACAAAGTTTTGAACACTGCCTATTAGTCACCTTTTCATTCTTCTCAGAAGGAAAATGTATATAATTTGTATATAATGTATATAATGTATAATTTGTATATAATGTATTTGTATATAAATGTATATAATTTGAATATATATAATGTGTCTGTATATAATGTGAATTTGAACTTCCTTTTATCAAAAAGCTCCAAAAGTGGGAGTTCCCGTAGTGGCTCAGGGGGTTATGAACCCAACTAGTGTCCACGAGGATGCAGGTTCAGTTGCTCAGTAGATTAAGGATCCTGCATTGCCATGAGGTGCGGGGTAGGACGCAGATGTGGCTCAGACCTCTTGTCGCTATGGCTGTGGCCTAGGCCGGCAGCTGCAGCTCTGATTCAGCCCCTAGCCTGAGAACTTCCATATGCTGTGGGTGCGACCCTAGAAAAGAAAAAAAAAAAAGTTCTAAGAGTGAACTTTTTCTTCTGTCATTATAATTTTTAGTAGCATACGATTGGGCAAAATATAGAACATAAACATACTATAATTTTGAGAACTGGTTATCAAATATAAAAAGTAAATGTTATTAGAAATGATATGAATGGGACTTAAAATTAGTTTATTAAACTACTTATAAAAATTTGCTTCTGTGAGATCCTGCTGTATAGCACTGGGAACTATATCTAGTCACTTGTGATGGAACATGATGGAAGATAATGTGAGAAAAAGAATATATGTGTGTGTGTGGGTGTGTGTGTCTGTATACACTTTGCTGTACAGTAGAAAATTGACAAAACACTGTAAACCAACTATAATGAAAAAAATAAAAATCATTAAAAAAATTTGCTTCTGAGTTAAATGTCCAAATCATGTTGCGATTTGTCATCAAAAAATTATCTTAATATTTTATTAGCTGACAATTCAATTAGGTCCTCCTTGAATTTTGTTAAAAACACAGAATTAGAAATCATCTCTTTGCAAAATTACTTATTATCCAATTACTAGACTCATTCATTTAATTTCTGAGTATTTTTTCAAAGGCTTTGCCAAGACTTACCAATAACATATTAATTATACCTGTTACCCTTTCATGTGTCAGCATTTTGTGTAACCCAAGAAGGTCATTGGAAAATCAAAATATTGTGAATTCGAGCACTCTGTTGCTAATTAACTCAGTAAATTCTGATAAAATATTTTTATCTGATCATTAAATATATTCATCCAAGCCTTGTCACTGCAGCTTTAGCTCCTTTAATTTACAGAGGTACCCGTCACATAACCTAACTGACAAAGGCAGTCCTCATTACCAAACCAGGCAGCCAAATCAAATTTGCTTTCTGACAGAAAAAACTAAATAAACCTGTCTTCATTTCTCAATTCAAAGAAAAGCATTAACACAGGTCCCTATGACAAGCATCTCACTTTTGAATCCCAACACAGACAAAAAGTTCTGGAACAGACCTTTTCCTGAGGTTTCTCTCTTGACAAAAAAAGGCACTGCTCAGTATCTCTGCTATTTGCGAGCTGAATCTTTGGGCGCGAACTCACGCTGCCACTGTGTGTCTTCCCCTGACGTGATGACAGTCAGGTCCCAGGTAGGAGCTGTCCCTTGGCCTAGATCCTGGGATGAAAACAGCGTCGGGGAGATTCTCTCGACTTTTCTCTCCCGGGCCTCTCCCCGGTTAGGATTTCACTCACAGACATCAAGTAGAGGATAGAAGAAAATGTCCATCCTGCCCGCTACACCGGTTTTACCACCAATGTGAGATCAGAACTTTGCCACAGAAGCCAAAATGCCCTGTGACTAATGCTACGCTTTGCACTCAACAGAAATATGTAAAAGTCTGAAAAGGACACAAAAAGCAGGTGCATGGGGTTTGGATTAATGAAACAATCATCAATACCGATACTTTTCTTCATGTGATTGGAGACTTTTACACTCCCAAACGATTCGCTGTGGCAAGACTGCAGATGTCTGAAAGCATGACTTTCTCTTGGAAAGTGGGGAAAAGGCAAATGTGAAAAGCAAGGTGGGAAAGAAGCACCCACACGACTTCCTGAATTGCAGGTCCCTTTCTAGGCTGACAAATTTGAGAAAGGAGTATTATGGAAATTGATGCTGCTCAAAATTGTGTACCCATGGACCTCTTAGAAAAGTCTGCTTTCTAACAGGTACCTGGACCTTGATTTGAAGCCTGTAGCTGTACACTTCAAAGCAAGTGAGAAATCTAGTTGACAACGCTCGAGAAATCAGATATCCTGTTCTCTAATATTTATAGTACTTTTCAACTGCTGCCTAACAAACTCAGAAGTATCAAATAACACACAGTTATGACACCACAGTTTCTGTGACTCAGGGGTCTGAACACAGCTTGGCTGTGTTCTCTGCTCAGAGTCTCACAAGCCTGCCGTCAAGGTGGCAGCCAGGGCTGCAGTCTCACCTGAGGTTCAAGTTCTTCATCCAAACTCACTAGCTATTGACAGAATTCAGGGGTCCTGGAGATTCTAGGACAGAGGCCCTCAGCCCCTAAACGTTGTCCGCTGTCCCCTGACAGGTAACTCTCTCCACCACTTGGCCATTTGTTTCTTTAAGGACAACAGGTCAGTGCCTCCGCCACTTCTCCTGTCTCTGCTGTGACCTCCACGTCTGTTTTACTTTAAGTTGAGAATTATGTTCTATGCAGCAGATTTTTCTGAGGATTTACGTCTAGGAGACAGAATTTCAGAGGCTCCAAAGAGATAAGGGAGGAGCCAGGATATACAGAAGTTTTGTAACAAAAACTAGGTAGCTGAGGAGTTCCCGTCATGGCCCAGCAGTTAAGAAATCCGACTAGGAACCATGAGGTTGCAGGTTCAATTCCTGGCCTCACTCAGTGGGTTAAGGATCTGACCTCGAGGTGAGCTGTGGTGTAGGTCGCAGACGCGGCTCGGATCTGGCTTTGCTGAGGCTGTGGCGTAGGCCGGCAGCTATAGCTCCAATTCAGTCCCTAGCCTGGGAACCTCAATATGCCACGGGTGTGGCCCGCCCCCCAAAAAAACTAGGTAGCTGAAATATCAAAGGACTGCTGTTAACTAAAGTAAACCAAACATCTCACATTAATGGATTTAGTGCTGCTTTTCTCCCCCCCCCCCTTTTTTTTTCCTTTTCGCTTTTTAGGGCTGCACTAGCAACTCAGAATCCAAGCTGCAGTCTGCAACCTACACCACAGCTCATGGCAACACCGGATCCTTAACCCACTGAGCAAGGCCAGGGATGGAACCCAAAACCTCATAGTTCCTAGTCGGATTCATTTCCACGTCACCACGACTGGAACGCCAGTGCTGCTTTTCTATGCATGGTAAGATGCCAGAGTCTGGGCTCATTGCAATCATTGCTTTGATATGCAGCTTAACTAGGGCCAGCATCCTGCTTTTCTCCAGCCTGAAACCCCTGAGGGTGCATAGCAAGGGGCAGCGGCAGTGGCTGATGGCTTGATGGCCACAACTTGGTTTGTTTACTGATGGGGCTGGGGACAGTTTCATCCAGAGCTATAACCTTGAGCAACAGGGCCCTGAGACCCCCATTTCTAAAGGGCTCCAGTGATTAGGTCAGCTCCACCAGATCAATATCCCGTTTGATCAACTTAACATCACCTACTTATGGGGCTTAATCACATCTGTAAAAATCTCTCGCCCTTTGCTATGAACGTAGAATAACAGCATAATCAAGGAAGTGATATGCCGTCACCTTTGCAGTGGTCTGCTGGTTAGAAGCACGTCACAGAAGCCCCCCTCCCCGCACCCCGACTCAAGTCCAGGGAATAGGGTTTTACAAGGGCATGGGTTCCTGCAAGGCATCTTAGAACTCTGCTTACCGTGGTATTTAAGCCAAAAATAGCATTCAAATTATGATTATAACAACTGTAGAGTGTCTTCTTCAACTTTATAATATAAAATTCAAAGGACAGAGTCTGGGGCACTCATTATTTACTGATTCTCAGAAGAATCACCAGGAAAATTAGTTTAAAACATAGATTTCCCAGCCCCATCATTAGAGGTGCTGATTCAGGAGGCAAAGGGTTGGACAGGAATCTGCATTTTACATAAATTTTCCCTGACAGTTCTGATGCAAGTGCTAGCCATACACTGAGAACCCTAATTTAGTGCTTCATAACTAAAGAACAGCTTAAATTTTGCCAAGGCTCTGCAGTTTGGACCAGAGAATTCCTCCAAATGGGTTTAGCCCCTCTGTTTTATAAAAGCTGTATTTCACAGACTCCATTTCTCTGCTTCCCACCCAACATATTGAGAAACCTTTATATAGTCCCAGGAAGTACACTTCTGCCTAGATAGTCTTTCTTGTAAGACTAAGCTGACAGCCTTATTGCCACTGTAAACCAAATATAAAAATTTTAAAATAGCATGGAGTGGATAGAAACCTAGTTTCTTCTCCAACTGTAGTTCTTACTATTCTTAAAAGAAAAATGAGAGGGCAAAGTCTAAGTCTAAAGTAGGCAAGGAAGACATGGAAGCAACCTAAGTGTCAATTGACAGATGAATGGATAAAGAATAATACACACACACACATGCACACACACACAATGGAATATTACTCAGTCATTAAAAATGAAATAATGCCATTTGCAACAACATGGATGGACTTAAGAGATTATCACATTAAGTAAATCAGACAAAGACAAATACCATATGGTATTACTTATATATGAAATCCAAAAGTAATACAAATTAACTTATGTATGAAACAGAAATAGATCACAGATATAGAAAACAAATTTATGGTTATCAAAGGGGAAACGGGGAGGGTGGGATAAATTAGGAGTTTGGGATTAACAGATACACACTACTACACACAAAATAGGTAAAAAACAAGGTCCTACTGTATAGCAGAGGGAACTATATTCGGTATCTTGTAATAACCTGTAATGGAAAAGAATCTGAAAAAGCATAAATATATATAGGGATACTAAATCATTTTGTTGTACACCTGAAATTAACACAACATTGTAAATCAACTGTACTTCAATAAAAATGAATAAATAAGGGGCTCTCTGGTGACAAAGCAGGTTAAGGATCTGGCATTGTCACTGCAGCACTCAGGTCGCTGCTCTAGTGTGGGTTTGATCCCTGGCCTGAGAACTTCCACATTCCACGGGCACAGTCAAAATGCATACGTACATACATACACGCACATATATATACATACACACACATATACTTATACACATACATAAAGTAGGCAAGAAACTTTCCTGGAGCAGCAACCCTGCTTCACTGGCACATTCTCTGGTGAAGCCCTTGCTGAAGGCAGAGGCTTCTTGGAGGCCCTTTAATCAGGAATAAGGTGAGAAAGTAGTGACTTCCGATTTTCCACAGAGACTCGACCTGACTAATGTATGAAACTGTGGCCACAGGAGCAAGGCTGTGTGCAAAGCTGGGCTGGGTTGTGAAACCTTCAAGGGCCAAAATCCGTCAGAGGAGAGAAAACACGGACAGAGTTCAAGAAGTCAGTTGGGACCTTGAGAATATCTGCTACAGATACCAAGAGAGCGATGAGGGGTCACAAAGCCAAGTGAGAGGGGGGTGTCCCACGGCACTTGATTCACTCAGCCAGTGGCTACTGAGGGCGTAACCTGTACGGCGCGGTGCTGTGAGTTCACAGCCCTCCACACTTTGTACCAGAGGAAAGAGGTGAGCTTCCTGACTGCCCGACTTTGCCCCTCCTTGAACAACCTGCCAAGCACACCATACTCCTCTCAGTGTAAGATCTCTTTTGATAAATAAAAAGGAGAGCGTTTTTAACAGTTGTTTCTCGGTCCCGCTTCACCCAAAGATCGCAAGTCATTCCACTTAGAATTCTTCCTTACAGCTTGACCTTGACTTTTGAGAAAGAGTCTCAAAGACTGAGAAAAAGAGGCACATCAATACTGTCTGTAAGTACGGCTCAGAGGGAGTAGGAAATAACGCGATTCAGTCACCACGTGGGCGACCCAGAGGAAAGGGGTGAAATAAAGAAACCAAGATTTAGAGTTCCCGTTGTGTCTCAGCAGGTTAAGGACCCAACATTGTCTTTGTGAGGATGTGGGTTCAATCCCTTGCCCCACTCAGTGGGTTAAGGATCCAATTTGGCATCACTGTAAATTGTGACGTGAGTCACAGCTGCGGATCCAATTCGAACCCTGGCCAGGAATTCCATATGCTGCAGATGCAGCCATAAAAAGAAAAAGAAAAAAGAAAGACCAAGATTTGCCACCTCACAGGAGTGCTGGGGCAGAAGTGGACACTGCTTTCCCCTCAAGTTATCCTGGAAGTTCATAGCAGCTAGCCTAAGCAAGTCATTAAAATTTGTCTGTGCTGTCCCAACAACCAGGATTGCACCTGTAGTTTCTCTTCCCTTATTGGCTGCACCTGAGGCATACAGAAGTTCCTGGGCCAGGGATCGAACTCCCGGACACAGCAGTGACAATACTGAATCCTTAACCACTAGACCACCAAGGAGCTCCTCACATCTGTATTCTCTCCGCACCATCACCTCTTCCTGGTTTTCTATGCCATCCTCTTGCCCAGACTTCACATACTATAACCTCAAGTTCTTTTCCTATCAAAACAACTTCTCAGGAAAGAATATGAAAGTCATACATGTGATCTTAGACATGTTTTAAATTATTACTGCTTGCTTTCATTTTAAGAAAGACGTAAGTTTTAAAAAAAAAAAAACAATACCTTCATGGTGAAGATGATGAAAGGAAGACAAGATAGATCTGTTAACTCCTAAATTTTTTTAAGGGAAGGCAGAAATATTTCCAAAACCATTCCACATAGGCAGTCCTTTAGACTTGAGGCTTTACAAATACTTGAAAGGAAAAGTGAGGGAAGGGGAGGGAATAATATTTACTCCAATCATTATGGTTCTTTGAAACATAACATTCAGACCCTGTCTCAGCTCCTACATGTAAAGAGTTTAGAAGTTCTCATCCTTAAAATAAGGAAAGGGGAGACGAACTGAAATCAATGACTTTTCTAGTACCCATCAAAGAATCAAAATTTTAGGGAAACTTCCTACCACTCCAAAATCAGGAGAAAAAGGCACGGACAGTGAGTCACATCTGGGGTCCTCACAGAAGTGGTTAAAATAGTGGAAACTTCTGAATGGTAATTTTGTTGCATTGCTTGAGTGTATGTTTTGATTAGCATAAGAGTGAAAATCTCCATGGGGCCCCTCAAACTTCTGTGGGCTTTACCTTAGAAATCCCATTAGTTCTCAAGATAAAAATCCTAGAAAGATCCCCTTCATTGTTCTGGCAGAAAGAGAAGAGTACTAACCATGAAATACACCCAGAACCTTGTCCATAACAAAGACCTACTCTTGGAGTAAAATGTTTGTGAACTTGTTCTTAGCTGGGTTGCAGGGGGCGGAAAGCCTTCCCACTCCAGAACCCTCTTGCCTACCTGCCTCACCTAAGATGGAGAGCAGGGGAGGGGAACACAGTCAACAGGGATAAGAAGCTCCAGGGAATAGATTGAAAACATTGTAACCAAACAAAGGACTAGGGGAAAGGAGGGAAATCAAAAGCTATGGCACCAGGGAGAAAAATAAAGTGTGTCGTCACTGACAAGAGATACGAGCCTACTAAAAGACAGGCACTTAATCATAAGTTTACAGAAGACTCACCCTTCTTCATACCTGATGATCACGCAGAGAGGCTCTTGTATAATAATGGGGTATTATAGTTGAAAGAGATGCAAGACACAGACTCCCTCTCAGGAGGAACACCTAGAGAAGCTCCCTAAAGTCATCGGGAGGGGACAAAGCAAGGATACTGGAGAAATGTGAAGCCCCTGACATCTATAACTACAGCAAGCATTAATACAACCCCATATTTAGCCAGCTGAACCTAAATCTTCACACTCATAGGTTACTAACCTCAGTTTCTAGTATCCAATACAACATATCTGGCTTTAACCCAAAAATTTCAAGTCAAGTCAAAAAGTTAAGAATGCACACTGGGACATATGGAATGATCGGCCAGTGGGGACCTGCTGTATAGCACAGAGAACTCTACCTAATATTCTCTGAAAATCTATGTGGGGAGAAAAAAGAATCTGAAGGAGAATGGACATGAGTGCGTGTATAACTGAACCACTTTGTTGTACAGCAGAAATTATCACAACTTTGTAAATCAACTATACTTTTAAAAAACTATTAAAATAAATAAATAAATAAATATCTCCATCAGGAAAAAAAAAAAAATCACAGCCTGGGAGCTCCCACTGCAGGGCAGCAGGTTAAAGATCTGTTGTTGTTTTCTCTGCAGTGGCTCAGGTCACCATGGAGGTGCAGGTTCAATTCCTGGCCTGGTGCAAGAGTTAAGGATCTGGCATTTCGGCAGCTATGATGTGGGTCATTGCAGCTCAGACTTAGTCCCTGCCCTAGGAACTTCCATATGCCATGGGTGCAGCCAAAATAAATAAATAAATAAATATCAGTCTGAAAAAACAGAGCAATCAACCATTAAAATCAGAATCAGATATGGCACATTGAAATTTATTCAGAGAATTTTAAATAATTACAGCTAATATATTAAGAGGTCTTATGAAAAAGTAAACAAGACTCAAGAACAGATGGGTAATATATGCAGAGAGAAGGAAATGCTAGGGAATCAAAAAGAAAATCTAGAAATCAAAAACATAGCAACAGAAATGACGAATGCCTTCAAAGGGTCTTCTGGTAGACTTGAAATAGCCAAGAATGGGTCAGGAAGCTTAGAGACTGGTGAATACAATCTTCCCAAACTGACATTAAAACAAGAAAAAAGAAAAAAAAAACATTTTAAAAATCTAAGAACTGTGGAAGTTTCAAAAAGTACACCACAAAATAGGTGAAATTGGCATACTAGGAGAAGAGAGAGAGAACAGGCAAAAAAAATATTTGAAGTGACGATGGATGAGAGATTTCCAAAATTAGTGACAGATCCAGGAAGCTCAAAAAACACCAAGCAGGATAAAAAAAAAAAAATCTACTCCTAGGCATATCACAATCAAACCACAAAAAAAAAAAGTGAAAAGAAATCAGAGGAAATTGGTACAGCATTTTAAGGCAACTATACTTTAATTTTTAAAAAGTCAAAGAAAATACCTATCTATAAGGAACAAGGATAAGAATTACAGTGGACTTCTCATCAGAAACCATGCAACAAGAAAGAGAGATCAAGCTGAAGTACTATAAGAACAAACTAACAACGTAAAATTCTATATTTAGGAAAAATGAAGACTTTGTCCAACAAACACAAACTGAAGGATTTCATTGCTGGCAGATGTACCCTGAAAGAAATTTTGAAAGAAGCTCATTAAACAGAAAGAAAAAATGATATGATATTTGTAAAATATGTCTAATGTGAGTCTTGTTTCCAAAATATACAAAGAACTCTTAAAACTCAACAATAAAGAAACAGCCAATTTTAAAAATGGGCAAATGATATGAAGAGGCAATTCACCAAGTAAGACATACAGATGCCAAATAAGCATATAAAAGAGATGCTCAACATCATAAGTTATGCAGGAAATGCTAATTAAAATATTAATGAGATCCCACTGTAAGCCTACTGGAGTGGCTAAAATCCAAAAAATTGAAAATACCAATTGCTGAGTAGGATACAGAACAACAGAAATTCTCATTCACTGAGGGATGTAAAATGGTACAGCCTCTTTGGAAGAGAGCCTAGAAGTTTCTTATAAAGCTGAACACAATCTTACCATAAGTTTCAGCAATTTCACTCCTAGGTATTGACCCACCTGATTTTAAATCTTCCGTCTATACAAAAACCTGTACCACAAATATGTATAGCATTTTTATGCATAATTGCCAAAAACTAGAAGCTACTAAGATGTCCTTCTAAAGGTGAACAGATAAGTAAACCCTGATACATTTCAAACACTGAAATACTATTCAGCAATAAAAAGAACGAGTTATCAAGTCATTCAGTGAAACCAGTGAATCTTAAATGCATCATGAAAGAAGCCAGTCTGAGAAAGCTGCAAACTGTATACTTCCATTTGTATGATATTCTCGGAAAGGCAAAACTATAGCGATAGTAAGCAGAGTAGTGGTTACCAAGGGTTAAGGGGCAAATGAAATAATTCAGTAGGTGAAGCATGGGGGATTTTTAGGTCAGTAAAACTACTCAATATGATGCTGTAATGGTGGATACATAAAACTATGCATTTGTCAAAATCCATGGAACTTTACAGCCCAAAGAGTGAAACAATGCACGAAAACACTTTTTAAATTATTTAGAAAGTAGGTAGATCCCAGGACGAAATTAAAAAAGTGAAAAAAGAAAACAGATCTAACTGTATTACGAATGTATGAAACAACATCACTGAAGGAGGTGGAGGGAAAAGGTGCTGACCTAAGTAACTTTGGAAATAAATGGAGTCTGTAAAACTGAAGATGAAAAGAATTATACACAAGCTCTGTACTCTAGCTGATAAAGTTGCTTCCCGTAGGAGTAAGGATTAACAGTTCTGAAGCCACTATGCATACACATTGAAATTAAACAATTAAGGAGATGGATGGCAGATAGTGGAAGCCAGGGTTCTCTCACTACTAGAGTGGGAATTTACATATAAGCAAGGAGAAAAAGCTATAAAAAAATCTGTGTGGAAGGGAGCTGAATGCATCATTACTAACTCACATCTAGCTTAATACAGAAACAGTTGATTACATACAGACATATTTATAGACATTTATATATATATGGGTTGGTTTACACACATATTCTTCCTTGCTTTGATAGCTGAGAGGATAGAAGCAATAAGCACACTTAGCACCAGATCTTGGTTTCTAATATTAGCCTTCAATAAAAGGACAAGGCTTCTTAGAGAAATGGACGACTCCAGGCTGCCAAGAAATGTAAAAGATGAGCTGGGTGGGGAAAAATGGAGTTCTCGTGTAGTGTAATGGGTTAGGGATCCAGTGTTGTCACTGCTGTGGCTGGGTTGCTGCTGTGCCCTGGGTTCAATCCTGGCCCAGGAACTTTTGCATGTCATGGGTATGGCCAAAAAAAAGTTTTAATAAAATAAAACATAACCCCTTTAAAAAAAAATGATCCTGGAGCATCTCATAATGCCAGAAAGTATGGAATCGCTTAAACAGACGAACATAAAAAAACTGCAATGATGACGGTATGTTAAAGGAATTAACTGAAAGAGCTCCCAATGGCCAATGCTGAAATAATTTCAGCATGAAAAGAAATAACGTTGTATATACACAATGGAATATTACTCAGCCATTAAAAGGAATGAAATGACAGCATTTATAGCAACATGGATGGACCTAGAAATTATCATTTGAAGTGAAACCAGTCAGACAATGAGACATCAACATCAAATGCTACAAAGTAAAAAAGGGACACAATGAACTTCTTTGCAGAACAAATACTGACTCACAGACTTTGGAAACTTATGATTTCCAAATGAGGCAAGTTGGGGGGTGGAGGGATGCACTGAGGGTTTAGGATGGAAATGCTATAAAATTTGGTTGTGATGCTTTTTGTACACCTATAATTGCAATAAAATTCATTAAGTAATTAAAAATAAATATTAAAAAAGATACAATGTTGTATTGGATTATAACTCAAAGAATAAAATAAGTACCTCTGAGTCCACAGTAATCTCAGTAAATGGTTGACTGAGTAAATAAATAAATGGAGAATAAACCAATTGTCCATGCAAAAGAATTCCAAATAACTTGTGCAGATACTCTGTCTTCAAGGGTGTGGAACTTAACTCCCCACTCCTTAACTGTGTACTGTTCAGAGCTTCCTCCTAAGAGTATAGCATGGAAAGAGGGAACAAGGAATAACTTTACAAGGGTGAAACTTTACTAACACTGCCTTATCAAGATTAACATCAACAGTGAAACCTGTACATGTTGATAGTATTGATAGTATGTATATCTGACGTGATGTAAAGAATATGGCACTTCATCTTTGTGGTCTTCTTCCTAAAATCCATAACCCAGTTCAATTATGGAGAAAGCATAAGACAATACCCTCTTGAGGAACACTGTACAATTGTCTGTATAATACCCCTTAAAATGTTCAAAGTCATCAAAAATAAGAAAAGTCTGAGAAACTGTCATAGCCAAGAGGAGACTAAGGAGACATTGTATCTAAATATAACATGGTATCCAGAGTGAAATATCCACGGTATCCTGGATAAAATTTTAAAAATTAAAATTAGAAAAAATTAGGTGCAAACTGAAGATATCTGAATGAAGTGTGGATTTTAGTTAATAATAATATATCGATGTTTGTTTACTAATTGTCACCAATGTGCCATACTAATGCAAGGCATTTATAAGAGGGGAAATTGAATCTGGGGTATATGGGAACTCTCTGTACTCTTTCACAATTTTTCTGTGACCCTAAATCCATTCTAAAAATTTTATTAAACACTGTCTCCTAAGTGAATATAGTAAGACTGAAAAATAACAGTAATTGAAAATGAGAATGCATTGGCAAGGACTGAAATGCATCAGACTGAAATTCAAAAGGAAAGGTCTATGAAATTGAAGATTGCTCAATTTAATTATCTAAACTGGAGATAGAGAGAAAAGGGTGAGAAAAACAGAGCACAACGTAAGAGGCATGTGGGACAATACCAAGCTTCCTAATAAATATGTGATTGGCATAACATACAGAGATGAGAAAGAAAACAGAAGTGATCTTTAAATATTTGTAGAGATAAGAGCTAATAATTTTCTAAAACCAGTTAAAAGATATCAAACTACAAGTTTAAAAATCTCAGCAAAATAGCTTATGTATCCAGTCAAGCAGAATAAATACAAAGAAAAGCACACCTAGGCACATCCATTATAATGCTAAAAAACAAAGATGAAGGGAAAAATCTGAAAAGCAGTCAGAAAAACAATAGCTCTATTACATTCAGGTGAACAGCAATAAGAATCATGAATGACTTCTCAGCAGTTACAATGAGGAGCTCCTGCCATGGTGCAGCAGAAACGAATCCTACCTGTATCCATGAAGATACAATCCCTGGCCTTGTTCAGTGGGTTAAGGATCTGGCGTTGTCGTGAGCTGTGGTGTAGGTTGCATATGTGGCTAAGACACCACATTGCTGTGGCTGTAGTACAGGCAGGCAGCTACAGCTCCAATTCTACCCCTGGCCTGGGAACTTCCATATGCCATATGTGCAGTCCTGAAAAGAAAAAGAAAAAAAAAATAAATAACTACAGTGAAAGCCAGAAGACAATAGAATGACATATATATCATGTGCTGAAAGAAAATCTGCCAACCCTAGAATTCTATACCAGTGAAAAAATTTTTCCAATCTATTGTCCCCAAAAAGAACTTACCTTCTTTCCTTAGAAAACTTTTCTCCCCCTGAAACTCACTATTTTTGTTATGGTATCAATGGTATCAATATCCAGGTTCTTTTTTCTTTTCTTCTCCTTTTTTTTTAGGGCCGCACCTGCAGCATACTGAAGTTCCCAGGTTAGGGATTGAATCAGAACTGTAGCCACCGGCCTACACCACAGTCACAGCAACACGGGATCTGAGCCACGTCAAAGAGCTACACCACAGCCCACAGCAACGCTGGATCCTTAGCCCACTGATTGAGGCCAGGGACCCAACCAACATCCTCAAGGATACTAGTCAGGTTCATTACTGCTGAACCACAACAGGAACTCCAACATCCAGGTTCTTAGGTCCATCATGTCCTCTCCTTCACTTTTTGACTTTCACAATCTCACCACTTCCTGTCAAGTTCATCTCAGAAAATCTTTGGAATTCATGACTTCTCTTCAGCCTCACTAGTGTTGCATTGGTCCAAGCCCTCAACATTTCTGGCCTAAACAATAACAACAGCCTCTTGATTGGTACAGGCTCCCTACCATTGGCCTTTCCACTATAGTTCATCTCCTTTACAACTTCTGTACTTAGTTTCGTAAAAACCATTTCCTGTCTGAACCTCTTTCAGATCCTTGAAGGTCGTCTTGTAATTTTCCACTGCTTACAGAATAAAATCCAAAGTCACATCACATCATACAAGATACTTCACAATCTTGGTCCCAACAGCTTCTCCAGCATTTGTTCTTGCATATTCTTTTCCTTTGGTTGTGCTTATAAAATAGTAGGCTGGCAGCTGCTCCAATTCAACCCCTAGCCTGGGAACTCCATATGACACAGGTGCGGCCCTAAAAAGCAAAAAAAAAAAGTAAAATAATTATAAATTTATATATTTTTTTCACCAGATATTGACTTCTCAAAGAAAGGGACTATTACTAAGATCATTTGGAGAATGCTCTGCTGAAAGACTAAGTCTTAAGAGGATGGGGGAGGGGGAGGAGTCATTCTCTTCTCTCACTAGGGCTTCCAGAAAGTCATCTTGATTGCCCCTGAGAGGGAAATCGCCATGGAAGGCATGGCTTGTTGGGGTTGGGGGGGTCCCTGTAAGTTGCTAAGGGGGCCATTATTAAAGGGAGTGGGCTAGATAGTCCTATCCTCCAACAGAGTTAATATAATAAGACCCTTTGGTGTTCAAGATCTGGAAGGGCGAAAATTGCCCAGTCCTTAATATGAATGGCCAGTGAGGAATAGGGGCTACTTCACAAGGAACAGACCCCCAGAGTCAGTTCATTAACAGTGTTCATGGAGTTCCCGTCGTGGTGCAGGGGTTAACACATCCAACTGGGAACCATGAGGTTGCAAGTTCGATCCCTGGCCTTGCTCAGTGGGTTAACAATCCTGCATTGCCGTGAGCTGTGGTGTAAGTCGTAGATGTGGCTCGGATCTGGCGTTGCTGTGGCTGTGGTGTAGGCCGACGGCTACAGCTCCGATTAGACCCCTAGCCTGGGAACCTCCATATGCCGCGGGTGCGGCCCTGAAAAGAAAAAGGAAAGAACAAACAAACAAACAAAAAAACAGTGTCCATGGAGTTTCTGGTGCCCTGTAAGATGACTTCAACCAGAAAGAAGTAAATGTCAAGAACTGTGTCCCTGGGAACTCGAGTGTGGCAGACCGTTAGCTAAGCATGACACTGACACGGAGACAGTTAATTGCCCACCATTGCAGACTGTCCTTCAAGGTTTCTCAGTGGTTTGCCTGGGACTAGCCCGAAGCCAACCTACAAAATCTGTCAAACTGACCAGTTGTCCACAGTGACATCATGTGGCTGGAAGAAGTAATGACAGTACCTGTTCTCAACTAACCTCAACTTTTAGGTCCTCTGAGTTCCTACAGTTCATCAGATAAGGAAGATGCTAAACTCCCTACTAATTTGGCATGCAAAAGTTGCAGCTTCTTTTGCTGTTGTTAAAATGAAAAATAAAGGGATAAAGTGTTTATGGCCGTAACTGTCTTCTAGTATGTACAGGAGGAATTCAAACCAGGGGAGAAAGATTTGCCACTAATACCCCTGAAAAGGGTTTTTGGTTTAGGTTTTTGTGTGTGTGTGTTTTGGGTTTTTTGCTATTTGGGGGGGTGCGCATCAGTGGCATACGGAGGTTCCCAGGCTAGGAGTCGAATCAGAGCTCAGCTGCCAGTCTACACCACAGCCACAGCAACACCGGATCCTTAACCCACTGAGCAAGGACAAGGATCGAACCTGCATCCTCATGGATACTAGTTGGGTTCGTTTTTGCTGCACCACAAATGGGAATGTCTGTGTTTTGTTCTGTTTTGTTTTGTTTTGTTTTGTTTTTAGGAGGATTTTTTTTTTAAGTCCTTGGAATCCTTTTTGTAAAAGGAAATTTACAAGAAACCCTGGAACCCTATAGACCCCATCAGAGCTGTCCTGGCTCTGAAAGTTGGGGAGTCTGAAGTCCCCATAATTCAGTCCCCCCATCTGCTCTCCATACCCCTCAACAGCAGACTATGAGTTCTGCTTTCCATCCCCCATATATGCACAGAATCTAAGAAACCTGCAGAACACAGTTTAAAATTCACTTTCCTGACAATGGAAAGCCTGTGAAATATTCAAATCAGAGAATGACATCTCCAGATCATCTGTGTAGGAAAGAGGGTGTTTTCAAGGGTGTGGGGAGGACAAGGCAAGATTGGGGTCAAGGCAGTTGGCTTGCAAGAATTTCATCAAAGGACAGACAAGCCTTTCAACAGATGTAATGTCACAAATAATGTTACATCAGTACAACACAAAGCATGCTAACCTGAACTTACCTATATATATAAAATCTATTTATAAATCATATCAAAAACATTCACTGGGAAGAGAAATAATTTCTCAGTCCTAGTAAGAAAGGATTAATCTTTGGCTAGAGTGGAAATATGATAAGCACAATGTTTTAAAACTGCATACTTTTCTACTGAGACACTTGTTTTATACAAGGCTTCTTTCCTGAAACTCAACCTGGAAATTACATTTTCAACAAAAATTAGCTTAAATTCTGCTGAAAACTACAGAGTTAAGCCTGCTGTGATGAAAAGCATGTTTCCAACCTAAGTGTCCATCAGTGGAAGAATGAAAAAAGAAGTTGGTTCTATATCTATGTAAGTATAGAGAATGAAATATTGTTCTGTCATTTAAAAAAAGAAAGAAATCCTGCCATTTGTGACAACATGGATGGAGCTTGAAGGCATAAGCGAAATAAGTCAGAGATAGACAAATACTATATGATATCACTTACACGTGGAATCTAAAAAAACTACACAAAACAAAAAACAAACTCAGGAATGAGAATGGATGTGTATATATGTATAACTGAATCACTTTGTTGTACAGCAGAAATTATCACAACCTTGTAAATCAATTACACTTCAAAAAAACTTGAAAAAAAAATTCAGAAAGAGAGATCAAACTTATGGTTACCAGAGGTGGAAGGTGGAAGGAGGAGAGGGAAAAATGGAAGAAGGTGATCAAAAGATAGAGACTTTCTATTACCAGATAAATATGTGTCTATTACCAGATAAATATGTGATAATAAATAACTTTGTGTCTAAGGTGATGACTATAGCTAATACTGCTGTATAATATACAGGAAAGTTGTTGAGAGAGTAAATCTTAAGAGTTCTCATCACAAGGAGAACTTTTTTCTTGTTTCTTTTTCTTTACTTTTTATTGTATCTGTATGAGAAGATGGATGTTAGCTGAAACTACTGTGGTGATCATTTCACAACAGTAAATCAAACCATCGTGCTACATGCCTTAAATGTATATAGCAATATATGTCGATTAGTTTTCAAGCTAATTTTTAGAAAAAAAAATATACAATAAAAAAATTCTTAACCAAAAAAACGTGCAGAATGCCTGCTGGGATAAAAAGCAAACAAAGTTTCCAAGGAACTTCTGAGTAAAAATATGGTACAAAAGGGTTTTAATAGAAAATGTTGAATTTAAGCACGTTCTCTTGAACTTTGTGTTGGCAAGCTAGTTTTGAGAAGATATCCGAGGGAAATATTTTAATATTTTAAATAGAAAATTGTAACCCTATTTGTGTTTTCTAAAACAGTTTTGAGGGAAATTTTAGTATAAAACACATTTGGACAGGAAAAATGCAGAATTCAGGCAATAGGATTGCAACAAAGGACACAAATAAACCCAAGGGAGGGACTCTAAAGTGGAGACAAAGTTGTCCAAATATGCTGAAGGTGGCAGGGCTTCGTGCCACACCTTCGTGTTCACCTTCCCCTCAGCCTTCCCTGGTGACCAGGCAGGGCACAGAGGCTGTCCCTGAGGGTGGTACCACCTTGGGTAAGGCGGTCCTTTTAGTCTGGGTGACTCCCTGTAAGGGCCTGAGCTGTGAGCTCTCTGCAGCGGAAATGGGTACCTGGGTCTCGTGAAGGATCTGAGTAAGTGTTTGGCAACACTCTTGGCAAAGAGCAGCAGCAACACATTTAGGAAGCTTAGGAAGACATGTGGGACCCCATAATAGAGAATTTCAGGTACATTAGAGCTTAACAATGTCTCACCAACTCAAGAACAGATGTCTCAATGAAGATTCAATTTCTCAAAAAGGCATCAAGGAAAGAGTGTTTCAAAACATTTAAACGAGAAAAATGGAGGGAAGCTAAATAAGGTATTTTTATTCATTCTCACCATGTGGAAATGCTGACAAATTCCATACCCAGATGCTGCTGAAACACAAGGGATGACTTAGGATAACAAAAGCAGGTCGCAACTTTAGAAAAAAAAAAATCTGAGGTTGCCCTGATGCAGCTGGTGCTGTCACTTGCACAGGATATAGACGGAAATTTTTCGTATTTTCCTAGATTAGGGGGCCGCCACCCCAAGTTGAGTCCAAGAAAAATCACATAATCAACATAACACAATTGTGGTCAGATAGTACCAGAAAACACGCTCAAAACATTCACTGCTCATCCCTCTCTTAGCCTACAAATGCAAACCTGAGACCCAACAAAACCACTGAAAAAGAAGTCACTGAAATGCAGTATTCATAATTGGTACTTTACCTCCTATCCTTGTACTCCCCATCTCAAGTCAAGCAAGGAGTTGGTCGACCAGTAGAGGGACAATAGCATTTCATTTCCTTGTCCAGCAATGGCTTCCACTGCCATCTCCCCTCCGTATGCTATCTGAGGAAAACGCAAGAGTATAAGGATAGTATCGTCAGATAAAATGCAAGGTACATGAGTGGGACTTACTTTACTAAAATGTTATTCATTGTTTATCTAAAATCCAAACTTAACTGGATGGTCTATGTTTTTAGTTAAGAAATCCTGCAAGCCTATTTGGAGGAAAGAGAAGAACACAGAGAGCTGGGGGCAGAGGGAAGCAGAAAATGGGACACACCTGAAGGTAGGTGGATTTGAGCCATCTTGTAGGATCTCACTGTCAGCGAAGAGGTTACAAAAATAAGAACCTCAAGAGCAGAACTTGGAAGTTCCTCAGAAAATTAAAAATGGAACTACTATATGATCCAGCAATCCCACTCCTGGACATATATCCGGACAAAACTTTCATTCAAAAAGACACATGCACCCCTATGTTCACTGAAGTACTACTCACGATAGCCAAGACATGGAAACAACCTAAATGTCCATCGACACATGAATGGATTGAGAAGATGTGGTACGTGTATACAATGGAATACTACTCAGCCATTAAAAAAGAACAGAATAATACCATGCATAGTAAATGGCTGCAACTAGAGATTCTCATACTAAGTGACATAAGTCAGAAAGAGAAAGACAAATACCATATGATATCACTTATATGTGGAATCTAACATATGGCACAAATGAACCTGTCTACAAAACAGAAATATCGCAGAGAACAGACTCATGGTTCCCAAGGGGGAGAGGGGAAGGTGAGTGGGATGGACTGGGAGTTTGTGGTCAATAGATGCAAACTATCACATTTAGAAGGAATAAACAATAAGGTCCCACTGTATATAGCACAGGAAACTATATCCAGTCTCCTGGGTTAGATTATGATGGAATACTATCTTAAAAAAAGGAGATTATATATATCTATATACATATATATAGATATATATGATTGAGTCACTTTGCTGTAGGCGGAAATTGGCACAACAGCGTAAATCTACTATAATAAACAAGTAAAGCATAAAGATGACAGAAGTCACAGCAGCCATGTATGCATAAATAAGCACATATTTCTAGATTGTCCCTGAATTTTTAGATATGTAATCTTCTTGGGGGGGGGCACGCCTGTAGCACTCAGAAGTTCCCAAACCAGGGACCAAATCCACACCACATCAGTACCCAGCAGTGACAATGAGGATCCTTAACCTGCTGAGCCACCAGGGAACCCTTAGATAGGTAATTTTCATTAAGACTCACTCACTGCTTGGTGGCTTTTAATTTTAGAAAGGAAATGAAAAATCCTGTCTGTTGACACCAAGGCAGAGCTCTGCATGGAGTGAAATACCACTTGTGTGTATCCTCTCATAAAGAGTCACGAGATCAAGGTGCCAGGGGAGAATCCAGTCCATAAACAAGGAGAGCCTCTCCGCTCATCAACAAGAGCCTCACCCCTTTGCGGAAGGAGGAGCCAGGCTAAATGGACCCCCAGGAAGTGACCTCACTTCCCTGGCAATAGAGCCCAAGAGAACTTGGAACCTGGGTAGCCAGGCACCCACTTCTCCAGGAGAGGACAGAGCGGGGATGGACTTGCGCTGCTGTGTTCTGTTCTCCCCAGGCAGAGGCCAAAGGAGAGGGCACAGGAAAAACAGTATCTGCGAAACCAGCATGAGATGGATCAGAACTCAGGGCAGAGGCCTATGGGCCTTTGCCTGCAGGGACCCAGAGATAACAGAGGCAGAGGGAGCTCCAGCCCAGCACAGCGACCTCTCTGATCCCACACGGTGGCCCCGTGTCCCCTCGCTGGATGATTGTGTGCAGCGGGGGGTTGTGAGGGGTGGGTGTGCCTCAAGCCAGAGCAGGCTGATGTGGGGCTGGATGCCCGCTGGCGGGTCATGTCCACACCCCAGGACAAAGCTGGCTGGGGAGAAGGGGCAGTGCTGTGAGTCAGGGCTGAGCCCTGTGCGTGAGCTGTAGCCGCAGCCCTCCAGGGGGGTCTCGTTCCTCCCAGGGGCGCGGGGATGGTTATCTGAGCAGACGAGGCCTCACCTGATCTGAGAGCAGAAGGTCAAGGGGCCAGAAGAAGCAGCGAGAAAATAATGGCCCTGCAGGGCTCTGACACCTTGGGGCCGGGCCCTGTGCCGCTCACTGTCATTGCCGAGCCCGTGAGCTGAGAGCCGCCGGGAGCCGGGCGAGGAAGGCAGAAGGCCTCCGGATGAAACTCCACACAGGCTGCTCCCCGGGGTCCTCTGCCGGGCTCAGGGGGAGCTCAGCACATCCAGCTCTGGCGCAGAGGACAGAGTCCACCTGTGCCTGAGTCCGCTGGACGGCCTGGCCCCCCTTGAGGCCCAGCCTGAAGCTCCAGCAGGAGACCCAGAGCCAGAGGCCAAAACACAACCCAGGCAGGGCGAACATGGAGCTGCTCCTGCAGGAGGCCCAGGTCCACATGAGGGAGACACTGCAGCTGCTCTGGCAGCAGCCCCGGACACTGATGTGCGTTTACCTCCGCTGGAGGGAAACATTACACCGGCTCCTACGGGAGACCATGGGCCAGAGGAGAATTCAGCAGCCCTGCAGGGAGAGCCTGCGCTCACTGCTCCAGCACCCCCATCCTAGCTCCTGCACTGCCTCTTGCAACAGCCCCTGGCCAGTTTCCAAAACCACTTTCCCCAAAAACCCCATCTACCTGCTCCCCTCCCCAAAATTTACTCTCCTCCCCCTCTCATGATTTGTCTTTGGATGTTTGCTCCTTCCCTATCCTTCTTCCATATTATTTACGGTATACTTTATGTTTTAAAAATAAAAGTTGAGGGCATTCCCATCATGGCGCAGTGGTTAACGAATCCGACTAGAAGCCATGAGGTTGCAGGTTCGATCCCCGGCCTCGCTCAGTGGGTTAACGATCCGGCGTTGCCGTGAGCTGTGGTGTAGGTTGCAGACGCGGCTTGGATCCTGCGTTGCTGTGGCTGTGGCGTAGGCCGGCGGCTACAGCTCCGATTAGACCCCTAGCCTGGGAACCTCCACATGCCGTGGGTGCGGCCCTAAAAAAAAAAAATACGACAAAAAGGCAAAAGAAAAATAATAATAAAAAAATAAAATAAAAGTAGAAACTTGGAAAAAAAAAAAGACAAAACAAGAGCCTCACCCCTGAAGCAGCTTCACAGGACTCTTGGTCTCACAGTTCAGACAAAAGCTGGCCAGAGAAGAAACAAATATGAAAAAGGTTTGTAAGTGGTGAGGGAAAATTATAAATGTTTCTCTGGCAGGACAATTAAACGAAGATGGAAAGAAAAATAAATAAATAGCCGGCCTCCTTTGTGGCGGGGGCTCCCCAGTGTGCCATGTGCATCTCTATTAGATACTAACCAGCCTCCTCAAAGCAGAATGATAAAATCAACCTTTGAGAAAGAGAGGTCCCTTTCTTCAGATGCTGGCATTGTGATTTTGTTTTGCACCCACCGGAGAAGGCTGTGGAGCGGGAAATGTAAAGACATGCTGGTCTCACTTTCAGTGGGTGTTGTCTACTCCAGGGGCACCTGACCTCATGTGGACCTGTCCCCAGCAGCCACAGCTGAAATCACAGTGGGCAGGTCGATGTGATGTGAGACACCAGAAGCATCTCCTAAAGGGCAGGTGCAGAAAGCACACTATCTGCAGCAATAAGATGCAGAAAGGAGATGCTAAAAAGAGGCATCATCTACAGCACGTTTTAACTCAGTGTTGGTGCTAAAAATAGGTCTGTATTAAGTGGGAATTAATTATTAAACAACCAAGTATTCTAAGATGATCCCCTATAGCGCAATTTCTATGGCATGTTAAAATGAGAAACCAAAATACAAGCAACAAAAGGAAAAACAGATAAATGGGACTTCATCAAAATTTAAAACTTGTGCTTCAAAGGACCCATTGAGAACGTAGAAAGACAGCCCACTATGTGGAGACACTATGTGCAGTTATATATTTGATAAGAGACTTGTATCCAGAATATACAAAGAACTTGTTGACTCAGTAAAAAAGACAAGCAACCCAACTGATAGTCAGGCAGAGGATTTGAATAGACATTTCTCCAAAGAAGATGTACAAATGGCCAATAAGCACATGAAAAGAGGCACAACTTACACTAGGCATCAGGGAAATACAAATGAAAATCACGAGATACCAATCCCCACTCACTAGGATGGCTAGAATCAAAAAGGCAGATAATCTCAAGTGTTGGTGAGTACCTGGAGAAACTGGAACTCACACACTGCCACTGATATTATAAATGATGTGGTCACTTTAGAAAAACACCCGGTATTTCCTCCAAAAGGTAAACACAGAGTTATCATATGACCCAACTCCTAGGTATATATCCACCCCTAGATATACGCACCCAAGAGAAACGAAAAATGTGTCCACCCACAAGCTTGTATACAAATATTCATAGCCGCATTATCACAAGAGCCAAAAACTGAAAACAAATGTCCATCAACTGCTGGTCAGTGGGATGTAGCTGATGCAGAAAATAGAGTATTATCTGTCAATAAAAAGAAATGACGTGCTACATGAAAATGCTACACTTTGGATGAATCTTAAAATATTATGCAACATGAAAGAACCAGACATGAGCAACCCCATATTGTATGACTCCACATACAGGAAATCTCCAGAATGGGCAAATCTAAATAGACTGAAAGTAGATGAGTGGTTGCCTAGGCCAGGTGGGAGGAAAATGAGAGATTCCTAGTGAGCTAATGGGTGCAGAGTTTCTTTGGGGGGAGTGATAAAAAGTGGTCTAAAATAGGTAGTGTTGATGTTTGCATAACTGTAAATAACTATTGACTTCCATACTTTTTTTTTTTTTTTTTGCTTTTTAGGGTCACTTATGCAGCATGAGGAAGTTCCCAGGCTAGGGGTCGAATTGAATCAGAGCTACAGCTGCCAGCCTACACCACAGCCACAGCCCTAGGCACAGCCACTCGGGATCCAAGCCCCTTCTGTGACCTACGCCACAGCTCACAGCAGCACCGGATCCTTGACCCACTGAGCAATGCCAGGGGTTGAACCCAAATCCTTATGGATATTAGTCTGGTTCGTTACCACTGAGACACAATAGGAACTCTGACTTGTACACTTTAAATGGGCAAATTGCATGTGAAAAATGTCTTGGCAAAGCTATCCCCCCCAAATTTTAATTCCCTTTTTTTTTTTGCTGTGCCTGTGGCATATGGAAGTTCCCAGGCCAGGGATTGATTGAATCCATGCCACAGAAGTGACCCGAGCTGCTGCAGTGACAACATGGGATCCTTAACCCACTGTGCCACATAGGAAATCCCATGCCCGACCTCAAATTTTTAAATGAAAGATCATTGGGATGTTGTAACAAGATCAAAAAGTCACTAACCATTGGTATGTGCTATCATCAGTTTATTAGAAATCCTGAGCACCTGCTGCATGTAAACTACTGTCGGTAAAATTATGGAGGAAGTTTAAAGTGCATAACAATATAATAAGCCATTCTATGATGTTACGTATTTCGATATGTTCTTTGCAGGATAAACAAAGAAAATAATGTTCCTTCTATGTAGGCATTTCTTCAATTTTTTTAAGTGAAGGAGAGCAATCAAGTTGCATGAAATTAAAATCTTAATCATTCATCTCTAGGCTGTATTTAATAAAGAAGATTCATAAACACAAGCCTGAGATCAGCATCTATGGAAATCCTTAGAGAATATCAGGCACAAATGGGTTGCCAGAGGATGTTTCCATACAGAATTAAATAGTACCTTCTTAAGATTAACAAATGATTTATTTATAATGGCAGACTCTTTGTTGGGGAAAGGCTAAATAATATTTCAGTTCCAAGAAATTCCTAACACTTCAGCTTTTGTCTACCACGCCAGGAAAAAAAAAATATATATATATATATATAATATATATATATATTAGTTGAGAGAATGCACCTTGCAAGGTGAGAACCTGAGACGGGTTCATTCTCATTCTAATAATGAGGTAAAAACATCCATGCTATCTCTATTCAATGAACATCTGGGCAATATCCAACTCTCAAAGAAACTGAAAATTCTGCTCAGTGACAACGTATTATTTAATTTACCAGTGCAATTTAGGATAACACAATGTGATTCAAATCTAGGCAAGGAAATCTGACAGGTGAAAGCATTTCTTTCTTAAGAAATACCTGCTGGCAACTGAGATAGAAAAAAAATGCATGTCAAACTGTGAGCCTGTTTAGGGAATTACCCTGACTGATCCTGTAACCATGTGCCAATGGGTTCTCTTCCAGATCTCATGTGGGCAATTTCCAAAGATGTCAAGCCAGATACATGATTTGATGGGAGAAGGTAGCAGTTTTTAATTTTAATATGTATATAGATAATTTAAATAAAATTTTAAACTATATATATGTTATATATGAAATATGTATATATAACATAGTCAAATCTTGAGCAAGGAAGCTCTACCCCATAAAAAGCTCACTATCCCTTTCCACCAGCTGAGTCCGCACTTAGGTTTCCCCTAAAATTTTCCCCTGTGCACCTCACGTCAGTATTTTATTCCACACATCCTTCAGAGCAGACAGGAAGCAAAAGGACACAGCTTCCTTTTTTTTTTTTTTATCACGGTTTGTTTGAGATGCAAAATAAATGAGAGGGAAAGAAGAGTTTCAATGGAAGGGCAGATCTCATCTCTCTATAATTTCTTGTTTGCAATTTTTACCCAAGCAGTGATTCTGCTATAAAAGGAAAGCTTGAAGGTCCTCATACGGATTCATTAGAGTCCTTTCTTTCCAAGTGGGAACCGCTCCCAGACCCGTTCAGCTGTTATGAAGATCCAGGCTACTCGGTGGTCATCTAACATCTTTAATTAGCTTCCCTCTGAGACTCAACGACAAAACTGAGCTCACGCCCATAAAATATACAGAAACGATTTGACTGGAATCTAAGCAATAGTTGGTTTCTGCCTCCCCTGGAGGGCTCAGCAGACTCTGGGAGCCCCCAGTGTCCTTCATTAGAAAGTGTGAGTGGTGCCCACTTCGGCTCTTTGGGGACGGGGCCTCTGTGACTTCAGGCCCAGCACGTTTCCTGCACTGGCTGATACTTAGTAATTGCTTCCCAGGATGGCTCCCTGTTGCATGCAGCTCTCCAGGGCTTCTGTTTATGTCTCTGGTAAGTGATCACAGCAGCAAAGAGTATTCAATTGAAAATGATTGGTAATTGGTGATTACCAGGGGCTGGGGGAGGGGAAATAAGAGAGATGCTAAGGGTACAAATTTGCATCTAGAAGCAAAATAAGTCCTCGAGCACATTACATCACTACTCTAGTGAATACAGACAACACTGTGCTGTAATCACCAAACTTGCTAAAAGACCAGATGTTTTGGCGGGGGTGGGGGTGGGGGGCCTGTGCCTGTGACATACAGAGGTTCCCAGACGAGGGATCAAACCCAAGCCACAGCAGTGACAACACTGACCCTTAACTGCTGGCCCATGAGGAAACTCCTACTGAGAGACCAGATCTTAGTTATTCCAACCCCCAAAAAGAAATTAAAGTTATGTGATATGATAAAGGTACTAATTATCAATACACTGGCAATAATATCACAATATATAAATTATCATATCGAGATGTTGTATGCCTTAAAGTAACACCATGTTATATGTCAAACATGTTTTAATTTAAAAAAAAAAATATTGGAGATGATAACTCTGAAACTGCTTGGCCTAAACATTTCTTAGGGTGAGCTCAGAGCAGAACCTGCTGGTCCCTAATTCTCCAGAGAGAAGCTCTGCTCCGACAAGTTTAGGAAGGAAGGGGAAAAAAAGAAACAACGATCAAGCTTCTAAATAGCAGAACACATTATGCTCTCCTTTTACTTAACTTTTATACCAAGCCTGTGAGATGTACATTATTATCCACTCAAATACATGCTTAGATATGGAAACTGAGTCCCCAAGGTCAAACAATTTACCCAAGGCCACACGTAGTGGGTATCCAACAGAGCAGAATAGTCAGTCTCTAAAGCAGTGGTTCTTGGAATTCCAATTGTGACTCATCTGGTTAAGAACCCGACTAGTATCCATGAACTGACTAGTATCCATGAGGCTGTAGGTTCAATTCCTGGCCTTGGTCAGTGAGTAAAGGATCCAGTGTTGCCTTGAGCTGTGGGATAGGTTGCAGACACCAGCTGCAGTTCTGATTCGACCACTAGCCTGGGAATTTCCATATGCCGCAGGTGCAGCCCTAAAAAAAATATTAAGTAAATAAATAAATAAAGCAAGCAAGCAAGCAGTGGTTCTTGACTTCTCGAGGCCATAGATATCTCTAAGAATCTGGTGACAGGTAAAGACCGCTCCACATATATTTTACAAAAAAATCCAGGGAGCCAGGCACCCCTCGAAGCCCAAACCAGATTCTGTAGAAATTCCAGTCCCCAAACGTCACCCTTTGCACACACAGTCACACCGCCTCCCACTGGAGGAGGCTGGAGCGAGGCGGGGGAGGGAAAGGGAATGGCCAGTATTGAAAACACATCTATTTTCTCTCACTCCAAAATCTTTTCATCAATCTCCCGTGTCATTTCATAAATTCCTTAGGAATTTTTTTCCACTGAGCAGCACTGTGATGAGAAACCACTTGGGGCGGGGGGATTAAAATGACTTCAAAAGCGATGCATCTGCTTTCTGTGTTGTTTTCCAGCTTTTCTCCAGCAACCCTGCTTCTGAGTGTTTACCCAAAAGAACTGAAGGATCTCAAAGAGATAGCTATGCTCCCTTGTCCACTGCAGCATTACTCACAGCAGCCAAGAGAACAAGCCAGATATCCATCAACGGATGAACAGACAAAGAAAATGTCTATATACACAACGAAATATTATTCAGTCTTAAAAAAACATGGAAATCCTGCCACTTGCTGCGATACTGTTGAAGCTTGAGGATCTTCTGCTAAACAATACACTCTCAGGAAGCAAGAGCTACAAACAACACACCCCGTGTGCCTCTGCAGAGCTTCCTGAGGGAAATGTATCAGGCAGTGACAGTCAGCGGCAGGTCCCTAGCTTTCTTGAGTCTGATTAGTCCTAACCATGAAACACTGAAAGAACATTTTGTCTTCTGTTAGTCCCTCTGCATCTAAAATAACCATCCTCTGTGCTGAAAAATCACTCGGCATCTCGTTCCAAGCCCCAAAATTAATTTTCACGAGAAAACAAATTACTCCAAGACTGCTGTCAGTGGAAGGGCCTGGAAAATCCATTATGGGCTGAACTGTCCCTTTTTATTTGACAGTTTCTCCTTTATGACTTAATATAAACGTGGTTGAAAATTCTCTAAGCTACTTATTACTTACACTCTTGGTGACCCAGGGGAGATGGTGGTCTAAGCCCCTGCTGACCAGGTCCTGAGGCAATCGCGTCCTTCCCGCAGCCCAGCAGGGTCCCAGCCTGCTTGCCCTCACTGACTCACATGACCTTGACTTTCCCCTCAGTCTGGCTAAACTATACAGAATTTCCTCCCAGTGATAAGACCCCAAGACCCTGTCCTCCCTTCCTAGAACATTTACTTTAGAAAATTTGCAACAATAAATTCTTTTTTATGATTTTTATTTTTTCCATTATAGTTGGTTTACAGTGCTCTGTCAATTTCTGCTACACAGTAAAGTGACCCAGATACACACACACACACACACACACACACACACACACACACACACATATATATATATATTTTTTTTCCCTCACATTATCCTCTTTCTCTGCCCCCTGGGGATTAAATCTTCTCCCAGTCTCTTGCCACTTTTAAGTCCAGGAATGTATTTCTCGAGGATCAGAAAGCCATCCCTTTGAAATGGCATCAACGGGAGGGAAAGCGAGAGAGTAAAAGGACTTTGGCTCACTTCCTTCCATGAGCACACCCAAAACACAACTAACTGCTGAACAACCGCCCTGGAACGTCCCCCAAAAATAGTCTACTTCCAAGGATATAAAGAAGAAACCACATTAAGATGGTAGGATGGAGGCTTTTGCATTCTAATCATATCTAATACCTCCTCCCCCACGAACTGAAGAATAACTATAGGCAGAGGCTACCCCACAGGAGTGAGAACTCTGAGCCCCGAGTCAGGCTTCCCAGCCTAGCAGTCTGGCATCGCAGACAGGACGACCCAGAGCATCTGGCTCTGAAGGCCAGTGGGACTGGGAGAAAGAGAGGCTCCCCTCTTGGAGGGCGCACACAAGGTGGCAAGCATACGGGTTCCAGGGCAAAGCGGCCACTCTATAGGACCCTGAGCCAGACCTACCCGATTGTCTTGGAGGGGTCCTAGGCGGGCCAGTGGCAGCTGTGGCTCCCCCTGAGGACATGGACACTGGTGGTGGAGATTCAGAGAGTGTTCAGACACGTGAACTCTCGAGGAGGCAGACATCTTGCCTGGGTCATCGGCGCCAAGACCTGGTCCCACCCAACAGCCTGTAGGCACCGGCGCTGGGACGCCTCATGCCAAACAACCAACAGGGCAGGAACAGAGCCCCACCTGTCAGCACACAGGCTGTCCGAACACTTCCTGAGCCCAGAGCTGCCTCTATACCTACCCCTTGGCACAGCTTGCCACCAAAGGGCCAGGACCCAGCTCCATCCACCAGTGACAGGCATCCATCTCCCCTACCAGGAAGCCTGCACTAGGCCCTAGACTAGCCTCATCCACCAAGGGGGCAGACGCCGGAAGCCAGAAAACTGCAATCCTGAAGCCTATGGAACTGAGTCCCCAAACACAGAAATTTAGACAACACGAGACAGAAAAGGAACATGTTCCAGACAAAGAAACAAAATAACACCCCGGAAGAACAAGTGCAGTGGAGACAGGCAATCTATCAGAGAACGACTTCAGAGTAATGATCACAAAGACGATCCAAGATCTCGGAAAAAGAATGGATGTACAGAATGAGAAGTTACAAGAAATTTTAATAAAGAATTAGAAATATAAAGAACAACTCAACAGAGCTGAAGAATACAATAACTGAAAGGAAAGGTCATAATGAAGGAAGACAAAGACCCTGTCTTCCAGGCTCTGCCACGGAGGAGAAGCCTAACTTCAAAAAGCACCAATTAGCGAGCTGATGCCCTGTCCCCATGGGCCACCCTCGTCCCCAGTGTCCTTCAGGACTTCTCCACCTGCCCACTCGAACCCCCCATCTTTTGTCTGAGTGGAGCTGTGGGTCAATCGCTCTCCCCTTTTGAAAGAGTCTTGCAGACAGACTTCCTTGCCTCTTTAACTCTGTCAGGTGCAATTTTTCTTTGACACCTCATCGCACCAGAAAGGCTCTTTATTTTATTACTAGAATCAGAGTAAAATGATGGGCGAGGAGCAAATTTATTGAAACATGAAGAGACTCACTTGATAACCTTTTTAAATTCAAAAGCCATCACAACATTGTGGAGAGACCCACATGCTTCACGTGCAGATAGCCACTGTGTCCGTGAACACACAGCAGCAAAAACATCCTTCCACTGATGCTCAAAAGTAGGCTTTAAAAAAATCAGTAAGGAGTTCCCACTGTGGTGCAGTGGGTTAATGATCCAGCGCTGTCTCTGTGGCAGAGCAGGTTTGAGCCCCAGCCCAGCACGGTGGGTTAAGGATCCTGCATTTCTGCAGCTGTGGCTCAGATTTGGCCCAGGAACTTCCATAGGCTGAGGGTGCAGCTGAAAAGAATATATATACTACTGTCAAATAGAATATTGATTGGATTACAAAGTTAAGATTTAATGGCACTTTAAAAATTACTATAAATTTTTTTAAAGTCAGTAAGAGTGTACACCAAAGTGATATAAGCAGGCATGTCTATGCAGAAAAATAATAGGATTTTCCTTTACTTATATAACTAAGCTGTATTTTCTAAATTTTCTATGAAGAATTGCATTTTGGAGGTAATTTTTTTAAATGGGGAGAGAGGGAAGAAGTTTTCAAATAATAAAAGGAACTCTGACTTGCTATCCCTAAAAATAATCACCGTAATTTTTTTTTCTCCTTTTCACCAGCTTTCCTCCTAAGCTCTGTGGGTGGGAAACAGACAATGGTAACAGAATATATTACAAGATGTAGTTGTTGCTTTGAATTCCAGTTTCTCATTCCTGGAAGTTTCTTAGGAAACTAAAGCCTTCCTACGCCTCTCTTTGACTCCTGCAGGGCGAGTCCATCCAGGATTACCTCCCCAAGTCCTGCGTTCTCCTCTGGCCCAGGCAAGCGTCCCCCACACAAGGAAGATCTGAATTCAATGCTGCAGGGAAAAAAAAAAAAAAAAGCTTCCTCAAGCCCCTTTAAGAGGCTGCAACTCGCTCCAGTGAGTGATATTTACATGCCAGATGCGGAGAAGCACTAAAGAGGGTCCCCTCCAACTGCTCCTCAAAGTCCCGAGAGATTTGGGCCGCCTGAGTCACTCTGTCCCGCTCACTTGAGAGAAATGGATGCTCAGGGCTGTACGCTTACATTCCCAAAGGAAGCAAACCCGGTGCCTGCTAAGGTTAAACTTCAAACAAGCCAATGTTCGTCGACAGGAAATAAAAAATGAAAGAAAGGAGCAGGACTAGAGGAAGGGCGATGAACACGTCTTAGAAACATCTATATTAGGACCCCAGAAGGCTATTTGATCTGAGGACAAGAATCTCCCTGTTTTGGAGTCAGACTCCTGGGTGCCGGTATAGCTAATATTTCAAAGGGAGTCCCCTGCAGCTTAAGTAGGACACAGACTAATTAGCGCGCTCAAAGAAACAATCAAACTGCACCGCGATTAAACAACACTTATAAGGAGAGACTGGGGAAGCATTAATCTCTCCACGAGGATAAGTCCTTGGCAAGGCAACAGTTAGAGTGAAGAAAGGACACTATTCAAAAAGCCTAAGGAAACTAGAAGATCCTAACTAAGAAGGTGCAAATGTTTGTAATGAAATGACAAGGTCGCCAGAGCCCTCGTCCTGGAAGCAGCAGGGTCTCCTTCTGAGAAAGAAATTCTGAACAGTTACCTAGAACCCAAGGCTAGCCCCTTGGTTCCAGACGTGTTTGAGAATTCCACACCTGGAAGATTTTAGAAATGAAGTCTAGTGCATGATCGACAACATTACGGAACATTTCCAATGAGGTCTGAGGGCAACATCTCATTAATTTTTCTTGAGCAACACATAAGAAGAGTCACAGCAAGTGGGAGAAATCAAGGATATAAACAGATTCACATCTGTTCAAGTTTTGCTGCCAGATGAGCCTCGGGAAAAAAGAATGCCATTTCACGAAGTTTGGGATTTCAGGAATGTGAGTGACTGACTGTGAACCTGAATTTTTTTTTTTTTTTTTTGCTTAATGATTTTTATTACAATTACAGGTGTACAAAAATCATCACAACTCAATTTGATAGCATTTCCGTCCCAAACCCTCAGTGCATTCCCCCACTCCCCAGATTGTCTTATTTGGAAACCACAGGTTTTCCAAAGTCTGTGAGTCACTGTCTGTTCTGCAAAGAATGAACCTGTATTTTGTAATACGTCTGTCTTTCCCACCAGAGACTGAGAACTGTACCTTAGTGGTCTTCTCCAGTACCTGGCTTGTGACTGATGCTCAGCAAATGCACTGAATTTAATTTATTTTTTTCCCCCTTAGGGCCGGAAGGTGCGGCACATGGAAGTTCCCAGGCTAGGGGTCGAACCAGACCTGCAGCTGCTGGCCTGCGCCACAGTCACAGCAACGCTGGGTCCGAACCACGTCTCTGACCTACACCACAACTCACAGCAATGCCAGATCCTTAACCCACTGAGCAAGGCCAGGGATCCGACTCGCATCCTCATGGATACTAGCTGGGTTCATTTCCACTAAGCCACAGTGGGAACTCCTGAACTTAACTGATTCATTCCCAGTATCGGACGGAGCCTCTCACACTTGCTAGTGGCACCTGCCCAAAACTTTGGATGCATAGGGATGCTCAAACTGTAAGAGAAGGGCTGCTCTCTGCTCGGTGTGCCCAGAACCTCTCTGAATGGAAGAAGTTGAAAAGAAAGTAAATTTTCTGCCTGACTCTAAATTCCCCGATTCCAGTACCTGCCATCATGTAAGCTGCCTGGGGAAGATGAAGGCCAAGAAATAGATTTATGCCATATTCTCTTGTTTAGAGAGTTGAAAGCAAGCTTCCGGAAAACCCCGAGAAAATGACAAGGAGGTCCAATCTGGAGACACTGGTCCTCAGCGTTAATTCCTGTCCCTTCCACTGCAATAGCCTGGAAGCAAAGGTGATGCCACGGGTGCAGTAGGAACAGCGGATTTCATCACACACCCTTGGCAGACACATCTTTGGTCCACGTTTCTCCTCCAGGCCAGACATCCATGCAGTGACCTCACCCGAGCGGCCACGTCTGCTTCTCCCACTCACCACTGCCAAGCGGGGGCAATCAGCACAGACCCGCCTCCTCTTTGTCTCTGTGGGAGTCCCAGGAGGTCCAGAAATAGATGACAAGTTGTTCTCTGCGCCCTGGGTCCTTCAACATTTGGGACAAGGTTGTCCCACACTCTCAGTTGTACTGGCAGTATAATTAGTCTTATCTTTCACTTTGTGAGGAATAAAGTATAACTTTAAACTTTAAAGCAAGGGAGGAAAAATGGATTTAACCATCTGAAGTGAAAAGGACACCAGAAAAGACAGCCACAAATAGCATCAGCATTCCAGCTCCCGGGCCAGTGGGGTATTTCAATAATTAGCTAACACCATAGCTGGTCCTTTCACACCCAGGAGTTGCCTGATCTAGAAAACTCAATTTAAAGAAATTTCAATGTGAACACAAATGCATTCATTCTCTAATAACAATTATTACAATTTTTAAATTTACCTCGTTTGCTTTACATAATAAAATGTCTGAAGTGTAGTTTTGATTTTCCTTTTTTTTTCACTTTTTGTTGTACCCTCGGCATGGGAAAGGCCAGGGATCGAACCAGCATCCTCATGGATACTAGTCAGGTTCTTAACCTGCTGAGCCACAACGGGAACTCCCCGACCCTTTAACTAACCCCCCTCGATGCTGCTGTGGGCTGAACTGAATCCGCCCAAAAAGATATGCTGAAATCCTAACCAGAATCTGTAAGGGCGATCTTGTTTGCAAATGTAATTCAGGTATTAGTTGAGATGAGGTCAGGCTGGAGTAGCGGGAGCCCTTACTCTATATAAGAAGAAATACGGAGACATCTCTGCACAAACGGAAGACAAGGTGAAGAGCCACAGGCAGATACCATGTGACGAGGGAGGCGGAGATTGGAGCGCTGCATCCACAAGCCAAGGAGGGCCAGGAATCGCCAGCGACATCAGACTCCAGAAGAGGCGTGGAACAGCGCCCCCTAGAGACTTCGGAGAGCACGGCCCTGCTGACACCTTGAACTTGCACTTCTGGCCTCTTGAACAGTGAGAGAACATGTTTCGGGTGTTTTAAGCCATCTAGTTTGTGGTCCGTCGTTACAGTGGCCCTAGGGAACAGCCACTGCTGCTTCTTCCTTTGTCACGTCTCCACCCCACAGGTAAGAGCTGCCGCCTCCTCTTTTTCTCATCCACCTCCTACAACCCTCAGCGGCCCAGCTGAGTGGCTCTTGCTTCAGCATCCTCCCTGAATCAAGTCGGCTTCGATCTCTGACCTCCCTTTGAATTGGTTATCTGTGCTCCTGCCAGGCACAGCTGGCCCCTAGAATCCCGTTGCCTCATGTGTACAGATCTTTTCTCCTCAACTGGCCTGAAGTTTCCTGTGTATTAGATCTGGGTTTTTGTGTTTTGTTTTATTTTGTCTTGTTTTGTCTTTTTAGGGCTGTACCCACGGCATATGGAGGTTCCCAGGCTAGGGGTCGAATCGGAGCTACATCTGCCGGCCTACACCACAGCCACAGCAACGTGGGATCCAAGCCACGTCTTTGACCTACACCACAGCTCACGGCAACCCCAGATCTTTAACCCACTGAGCGAGGCCAGGGATTGTACCTGCATCCTCATGGATGCTAGTCAGATTCGTTTCCGCTGAGCCATGACGGGGATTCCTGGATTTTATTTTTCTCTTTCTGTATATATTCAACAAGCAATCCTTGATCCGGTAGTATTAAAGGGTTACTAATTTTAAGAAATGATTTCTTTAAAAAGTACTCTGTGGAGTTCCCTTCGTGGCTCAGCAGTTAACGAACCCAACCAGGACCCATGAGGATTGAGGGCTCCGTCTCAGGCTTCTCTCAGTGGGTTAAGGATCCAGCGTTGCTGTGGCTGTGGTGTAGGCCAGCAGCTGTAGCTCCAATTGAACTTCTAGCCTGTTCTAGCCTGGGAACTTCTATATGCAGTGGATGTGGCCCTAAAAAAAAAAAAAGTACTCTGCAACTCTTCATCAGGCATTTCAAAGTACGTTCAATGTCTCTTATCTAATACAATGAAAATCTATTGAAAAGGTATTTTATTCTTTACTGTATTTCAAAAGTAAAATGTGGAATTCCCGTCGTGGCGCAGTGGTTAACGAATCTGACTAGGAACCATGAGGATGCGGGTTCGATCCCTGGCCTTGCTCAGTGGGTTAAGGATCCAGCATTGCCGTGAGCTGTGGTGTAGGTTGCAGATGTGGCTCGGATCCTGCGTTGCTGTGGCTGTGGTGTAGGCTGGCAGCTACAGCTCCTGTTAGACCCCTAGGCTGAGAACCTCCACAATGCCGCGGATGTGGCCCTAAAAAAAAAAATGACAAAAGGCAAAAAAAAAAGTAAAATGGGAGTTCCTGCTGTGGTACAATGGGTTAAGATGTCTCTGGTGGTGTGGAGTACGGGTTTACTCCCCGGCCCACCGAGTGCAGTGGGCTAAGGATCTAGTATTGCCGCACCTGTGGCATAGGTCTCATCTGTGTCTTAGACTTAATCCGTGGTCTAGGAACTTCCATATGCTGCAGGTGCAACCAAAAAAAAAAAAAAAAAAGGTAAAATGGATTTTTAAATGTGAAGTTCAAGTTAGAATAGTCACTAGGAAATTTACTCCAACAAAATGGTGAATTAAATGCTAAGGTGTAAAGTGACCTTTAAAGACAAAATGAAAATTTCCTGAAACACATTTCTTTTATTGTAAGAAAACACCTCATTTTTTGATAGCCTGCAGAAAAAGGAATCTAAAATAATGATAAAAGGACATTAACGAAAATCTAGCAGGCAACTGTTTCAGAAATTCCGAGAAAGAGGTGTTACTGGAATGAGAGGGCTGGGCGGACATTTAGCAGTAGACCAGCACTAATGACCATCCGACTCACCTAGATACAAACTTCCCTCTCACTGAATTATTTTAGGAGTAGTGCAGATCCTAGAATCATTAGTCTCAGAGTTAGAAAGGACCTTGCAATTCAATATCTCCAAACTCTTACCCCTTATAGAATCCCCTCTACTTCCTCCCCAGTGTGCCATCAAAACTTTGCCTGGATCCAGCTGGCAACCGGAACCTCTGCTTTGAAGAACACCTACTGCATTGCCGGGTCAGGGAGAAAAAAGTTAGATTTCACATTAGGCCCCTGGAACCTGTTCCCGCGGGTGCATCCTGAAGGAGAACGCCTACAGAGGGGTCCTCTGCCTTATCTCCTTGCTCTCAGCTTTAAGCCCCCATAGGAAGATTTCACATTAGGAAAAAGATGAGCGGGAGGAGTTCCCTTGTGGCACAGTGGGTTAAGGACCCAGCACTGTGACTGCAGTGGCTCGGGTCACTGCTGTGGCACAAGTTCGGTCCCTGGCCAAGGAATTTCCATATGCCACAGGCATTGCCTCCCACCTCTGAAAAGAACTTCCACTGAAAAAAAGAAAAGGAAAAAGATAAGTAGGATTCTTTCCTTGAACTGGTTTCACTAATCAGGTTCGTCTTCTCGTTGCAGGAACCCTGTAAGTCCTCAGAAACATTTCTCTGACAGTCCCCCTTAGCGTTTCCTACCAAGCATCACCGGTAAGACTAGAGACGCCTGAAAATACCAAAGGTTTGGTTACCGCATGCAGTAATGGCAGTTCCCACTCCCACAAAGGCTTTGGGAGTGAAAGAGCTGGTTTTGGAACCTCATGCCTTAAACTTAATGGATTTAAGGATGACTACTGTTGAGCTGTTCCAGAGGCATCCAGATATTCAACCAGTGAAGTAGTTTGTATCTTTTCATCTTAAAATAAGGCCTTAAATAGGGTTATAAAGAAAAAGGGTAAAATATCCTAAATTAAAGATACCACAGGAGTTCCCTTCGTGGCTCAGTGGTTAATGAATCCGACTAGGAACCATGAGGTTGCGGGTTTGATCCCTGGCCTTGCTCAGTGGGTTAAGGATCCGGCATTGCTGTGAGCTGTGGTGTAGGTTGCAGACGCGGCTCGGATCCCGTGTTGCTGTAGCTGTGGTGTAGGCCGGCAGCTACAGCTCCTGTTAGACCCCTAGCCTGGGAACCTCCATATGCCGCGGGTGCAGCTCTACATAAAGGCAAAAAGACAAAAAAAAAAAAAAAAAAAGATACCACAGAACAAATTACCACCAAACAAATTATTCTGAATTTAACAGCTTAGAACAGTACATACTTATGACCTCTGTTTCTGTAGGTCAGGAGTCTGGGCTGCCTCAGCTGGGTTTTCTGCAAGGTTGCTACTGAGCTGTCACCCAGGGCTCAGTTCTCTAGAGCCATGGCTGGTAACAAACCTGCTTCAAATTCCTTCAAATTGTTAGCAGAATTCATTTCTTTGTGGCGGTAACACTGAGGTCCTTGGCTTCTTGCTGGCTACTGGCTGGACGCCCCTCTCAGCTCCTTTGGGCTGTTCACAGGTCTTTGCCACCTGGCTCTCTCCATGGCTTCCTGACAACATGGCAGGGGGCTTCTTCAAAGCCAGCCGGGGGAAAGAGCCTAACCTAACCAGAAGTCACCAAGCAACAGCCCCTCGCCCTTAGCACATTCTTCTGGTTAGAAACACGTCCCAGGACTCACCCACATTCAAGGACAGAGGCTTTATTTACAAGGGCTTGATCACCAGAAGTTTGGATCATGACCTTAAACTCTGTCCATCACAACCCCAAGATTTTTTCAAAGCACCCCAGTGATGTTGACATTTCATCATGTTTCAGAATGATTGTTATAAGCAAGACACCACTGGCGAAGGATTACTTTATTGTTGTGGTTTTCAACCTTGACTGCCCCTTAGAATCACTTAGAATCTCCTTGCAGGCTACACCCCAGACCTGTTAAATCAGAATATCTGGAAGTAGATTAGTTTTTTGAGACACTGCAGAGGATTCTAAAGTGCAGCCACAGATAAGAACCACTGTTTGACTGGAACAGTCAAGAGTCGGAGTTAATCTTTCTTCCCCCCCCCCTTGGGTTTGTATTTTATTTTTGTATTATTATAGTTGATTTACAACAGAGTCAGTCTTAATGGAAAAAAATCGATCCTTAGGGTGTTGTGAAAAGCAAGTAGATGTTTTCTAGGTGAGACAGAGGAGTGGCAAGAGACAAGGCAGGGACATTTGCAGTAATTCAGTGAAGCTGATGGATTCAGAGAAGGGAATGAATTTAGGAGGTAACACTCATAAGGCTATGCCAAACGTGAGGTTAACAAAGAAGGGGAACCTCGTTCGACTTCCGTATGTCAGGCTTAGACAACTGGGAGAGCATAAAAGACTCACGTGGGAAGGAGAATCAAGAGGAAAAGCTGGCTGGAGGATGGGAGGAAGTGGAGAAAAGGCTGCCTATTTGTTAGCTTGCAGAATTTAGAGAGAATCAGAGAACTCAGTATGGATGACACACACCTTGAAATGACTCGGGAGCAATGCTCAATCACAGGAGAGTCAGCTTCACTGCCACCACCCACCTGGCGCTGAACGCACAAGGGACTGAAGGCCAGAAACTCTGTCTCAAGAGCCCCCGAAGAGCCAGTGCCTTCACTATCACTTGCCAGAAGATCAGCCTCCCTGTGGTTACCTCCTTATGGTGCTTATGCTGCCTTCCTTCCCTGAGTCCTGCACAGGGGTATCTGACTGGCAGTCCCTAAGTCACATTTTGCATCACAACTGAAAAAGGTCTGAGGGGGAAAAAAAATTAATTCTGTCATGAGATGGCGAGACTACCAATGTGGGAAATTATCAAAACACTTAGAAATCTAGAAATAACTCAGGTGTCAACTTAGAGCCATTAGACTTTGCAGGGGACGGGTTGAGCCTGATAAAGATCAGAAAAAGAAAAGTTAAATGTGGGAATGTGTAGGTCATTGGAGAGGTCAACCACAGAGATAAACAGATAAGGAAGCATAGCATAGAGTGAGAGTCAAAACCCAGAAAGGAGATGAGAGAGACCAGAGGGAGAATCTACATTCAGTGGGAAATGCAAAGGTCCACAGATGAAGCCTGTGGAATCACCAGTGTTCAAGAGTAGGACAGAGTACGAGGACGTCATGAAGGAAGTGAAGAAATGGACAGAGGTCATCAGCTTTCAAGAAAGAAGGAGCTGTTGGAAGATGCACAGAATATTCCTATCGGGACCGGAAAATCTCCACTGGCTTTGGAGAGCTGGAGACTGCTGGTGAGCACCATGAAGGTACCGCCATGCTCACCTCACTACAGTGTATCATGTAGTCTGGTTATGTTGGTTTCTTCCTTAGCTTGTGGCTTCTGAAGGGCAGGAATGACGTCTCATTTATGTCAGAGTCCCACCACGTAGTACAGTTCTTGGAACAGGAATTCAATAAAGGTTTTTTGATCCTAACTGAACTGAGACCTGAAATTTCCCTTTAAAAGCTCATGCAAGACACCAGTGGTGACATTTCCATAAGTGAATTCTTTGGGCTTCTTGACACTCTGACTCTCCAAGCACCTCTAATCTAGAATCACTCATTTTTAACATCTTGGGATCATTGTTCAATAAGAAGTGTCCCCTCCTCACTTTATGGAACTATCAGCTTTCTAATAAATTAGTTCCTTTCTCTTTAATAATAACAACAACAATAACACAAACAACAAACATCTGTGGAGTACTTCACATCTGACAAAGCGTTTTAGGATTCATAATTCCTATTAAATACCTAATTTCTTGTTAAATGAGTTGTGGAGGTTTGGGGTTTTTTTGGTTTTTCACTGTTTCTGTCTTGTAGAGAGATTACATAACTGATCCCCAAATCACTCACATTTAGAGAGAGGTTCCCCCGAATTGCCAAGGTCCTCTGGCTTCAAATCCCAAGTTCATTTCCCACTGCCACACTAGCTGGGATGGCCCACAGAGATCTGGTCCTATCATTTTATACCTCCAGGCTCCAATGTGATTAGCATTTTGCTAGTTCTCATTAATCATGTTGGCATCTGTTGCTGGAGTTGCCAAGGGTGCCTATTAGTCATTTCAAGGAGTTAAATTCAAATCCAGGGAGTAAGATGATTTCTTAAGCTTCAGGGAGAAATTTTTCTTTTTTTTTTTTTTTTTGCATTATAGCTGCTTTACAGATTTCTGTCAGATTTTCCAACTGCACCGCGTGGTGACCTGGTTACATGTACACATATGGATTAGTCACATGTGATTAGATATAGTTCCCCATGCAATACAGTTGGATCTGCTTGCTTTTCCATCATTAAAGCACTAGTTATCCCCATTCCCTCCCACCCCTCCCCCGCCCCCTTGGCAACCACAAGTCTGTTCCAGGGAGAAATTTTTCAAAAGCCCATTCCTTGATACACTAAGGAAAGAGGAGACTTTTTTTAGGTATTCAAGGATCGGCTTTCCAAGCTGGCCAGTTTACTTGACCTCTGATTCCCGTCTTACACTTAGAGAATGAACATGTGGGTGGGACTCAGAGGAAATCTTTAGGGCTCTTGGGGTTGGTATGATCGGTTCTGCTTCACCAGGTTCTGATGATACTGCAAGTGACCAAGAAACCTAAAATTCTAGAACTACAGCAATGCGGATAACAAAAACAACAGCTGCTTCCCTTATTATCCCCAACTTTCCCAACCCCCCCAACACTGAGCAGAGAACTTGATTTCCAGGCTATGTGGGTCAATTCACCATGGCCCTAGACAAAAAGCAGGAGCAACGGCACAATTTCACTCAAAGCAACTCAAGCAAAGCTGTGACCTAAGTCCTTGTTTTTTTAACTTACAGGTTTCGAAAATCCTTTAATAACTCAAGTGGACAGGAAATTGTTCATAAACACCTTATGTAATTCCTCCACAAAACAGGCATGAAATGAATGTAAGGAATTGTAATTATTTTATAATTGTTCTTTCCCCATAGGACCACTAGCAGCAGCTGACAACATGGAGACACAGAAGGAGACTGGCCAGAACTAGCAGGAATGATATCAGAACTGGGATTTGGGAACTTTTAAAGGCATTCATTCCATAGCTACACCAGGCACGGCACAGTACCCCAAGTGTCAAAATAGTTTTTCTTAAGCACACAAAAAAATACCAGGGCATACACAAGAGCATTTATTATCACCATTAACATCCCCCTGGTAGAGTCTCTTGAGGATAAATTTTAGCTCAAATTCTAATTCTTGTAGATAAGTTCTCACTTCTAATTCTAAGAGGAGATAACATGCGTAAATGTAAGATGCCTCCAGGTACTATAAATCATTTCTGACAAGAAGAGATGTCTAAATTGAAACTAACCACTACCTTCCTCTTTATTTATTTATTTATGTACTGTCTTTTTAGGGCCGCACCCATGGCATATGGAGGTTCCCAGGCTAGGGTTCGAATCGGAGCTATAGCTCCCAGCCTACACTACAGTCACAGCAATGCAGGATCCGAGCTGCGTGTGAGACCTACACCACAGCTCACGGCAACGCCGGACCCTTAACCCACTGAGCCACCATGGGAGCTTCGTGACTGCTACATTCTGATCACAAATTGCTTCCAAAGACATAAAATTAGCAGAAACAGAGATAAGAAAGGCTATCTGTGTGAGAGAGGATAGGTTCGGAGTTGTTTCTATTGAAACTTTTGATGGATTTCTTCTGAACAGGTCTCCATTCTGAAAGAGTAAGTCATCAATACAAGGATGTATGACTTACTTCAGACATCTGGATTCATCACTGAAACATGTGTTGTCAGTAAAGACAGTCTGGGCAAGCAAGGAAGATAAAATTCAAACAAGTTTATTTTGCAACTCTGCTCAAAGAAGCTGAAATAAATTATCAAAATAAAAAGTTGAGGGACAGTGAATTTCATTTTTCCACGTGGCTCCTAGCTTCAACCAAGGAGAATCAAACAGTGCACTGACAAGATCTGTAAAAATGGCAAAGGCAGGCCACACATAAATAAGCCCAAAGGCACAGTAGGAAAGATCTGAATCCAAGAGATAAGAAGAAATTTGTTTTTTGAATTTCTTTGGTTCTCTTTCCTAAAATTAATATTTCTACTGGACTGATGGCCCAGAACTGCAGTCATCATTTGTGAAAATACAAACAATATTTACTTGTACACTTTTCGCACTTCACATCCTATATTTACTCTCGAAGGGCTAACCATCTGGAGCTGGAGCTCTGATTTGACCCCTAGCCTGGGAACCTCCAAATGCCAAGAGTGTGGCCCTAAAAAGCAAAACAAACAAACAAAAAAAAGACAAAGAGGTGCTGGGTCTGCATCCAGGTACTCGGAGCTGACCACGGATGAGGGTTGTGGCTTCTGGACCCCAAGGCTGCAAAGCACAGCTGAAGACCTGAGGTGTTTTGTTTCGTTTTGTTGTGTTGTGTTTTGTTTTGTTTTTTAGCACTTCCCTTGCAGCATATGGAAGTTCCCAGGCTAGGGGTCGAATCAGAGCTACAGCTGCCAGCCTACACCACAACCACAGCAACGCGGGATCCGAGCCGCGCCTGCGACCACAGCTCCCGGCAACGCCAGATCCTTAACCCACTGAGTGAGGCCAGGGACCTCATGGATACTAATCGGATTCATTTCTGCTCCGCCACAGTGGGAACTCCCTCTGTGTACTTTCTTGAGAGCACTTACCAAGAACTGAAAATACCTGGTGTCTCCTTTTGCTTTCTTGTTTATCTGTCTCCCTTGATTAGAACACAGCGTTCTCTAGGACACACATCTTGTGTCACTTTGTTCATTGTCAGAGCCTCAGCCCAAAGAACAATGTCCAGCAGGAAATTTCCAAACAATCTTGGTTGAGTCAATAAATGACTGATGACGTTCCTGAAAACTTGGCTAGGATCCCATTCAACACTTTGTGGGAGATGGAAAGGATGTTCATTTCCATCACTGGAATATTTCTTCAGAATTCTAGTTATAATGAGAAAGAAAGAGCAGCCCCTGGCATTCAGAAGCTGGACCATATGAATCTCCCAATAGGCACAAATAATCTCCAGAACCCAGTGTCAGGAGCGGGGAAAGTTCCTCTCTACCCTTCTTGAGTTCTTGTGGCTAGACCTAATAGAACTGATGCAAGACAGATTACAAAGAGAAAGAAGACACAAAATTTAAATTCACGCCCATGGAGGTCTCAGAAATGGCACCTATGGAGTGGCCGAAGCAGGCAGCATTCATACTATTGAGACAAAGAAATAATACATTTGTGAGGCATCAACAGGGCAAAGAAACTTGGGCTTTGGACACTTACTTGGTGAAGAAGCTAAGCAGAGTCTGGGCTTGGGGTAGTGAATTAAAGAAATAAGGTTTGTGAATACAGGCTTCTCGACCCGAATCCTGTCTCTGGTGCCAAGAATGAGCTTCTACCTCCAGATGCAGGGGGTGCAGTTTCCATACAAGGGATCTAGTTCCTGCTTCGGGAAGACAGAGAGGAGGGTCAACATGGCCCTCTTGCTTTGGCTTTTTCTCAAGTAACTTTAATTCAAAATAATCAATATGCCATTGAGGCAGCCTGCCCTGGGCCACAGGACCCGCGCCAGACTACGCAGCTCTTGAGACCATGATAAAAATCAGACAAAGCAGGGTCACTTCGTGATTTGGGTGAAGCACAGTCAAAAACAGGTGACTGTGCCCCCCACAGAATGCTGCACCCCCTCTCACCTGAAATGAGCATCTTCTGCTACTTTACCAATTATAGCTTCTCCCCCATCACAGCTTCCCCTCATCCCAGCTTCTCCCCACTGTAGAGGAGTTTCCTTGAAACACTCAGTGGTGGAATTGCGCCACTTTCTAACAGGACAGCACCCAGTCTCCCGAGTGGATTCCTGCTTCCTGAGACCCCCCCCAACTCACCCAACCACAGCTCAGCCCTCCAAAGCTTCCTCCCAACACCCTCTTACTGGTCACCCCTGATTTCTCATGGCCTGTGTTCTCCCTCCCAGAACTGCAGGGGGTTGTTCCTGGTGGTCCTGGGCTAAAGGACACTGGCAAAATACGGAACAAAAAAGCATGAGACAGAACTGTCTTAAGGGGTCAGGTGTGGGATGGACTCGGGGGCTGGGATCAGCGTATGCACACTGTGGTATATGGAATGACTGGCCAACAGGGACCTTCTATAGAGCACAGGGAACTCTGCCCAATATTCTGTGATCATCTATGGGGGAAGAGAATCTGAAAGAGAATGGATGTGTGTACATGTACAACTGAATCACTTTGTTGTACAACAGAAATGATCACAACACTGTAAGACAGCTATACTTCAAAACACTGCACAAATGAACATCTCAACAGAAAAGAAAAGCACGAACTTGGGAAACAGACTTGTGGTTGCCAAGGGGGCGGGGGAGGGGTGGGGGAGGGGTGGGAGGGAATGAGGATAACTAGTGCTTTAATGTTGGAAAAGCAAGGAGATCCAACTGTATTGCACGGGGAACTATATCTAATCACATGTGATGAATCCATATATGTACATGTAACCGGGTCACCACGCGGTGCAGTTGGAAAATCAGACAGAAATCTGTAAACCAGCTATAATGCAAAAAAAATAAAAAATAAATTATAAAAAAAAGACAGCTATACTTCAATAAAACCTTAAAAAACTAAAAAAAAATTAAAATGCCAAAAAAAAATCATGAGACAGAGTAAGAAGTTAGGACTTAGGGTAGGTATAAAGTACCACCTACTATTAGACATTTTATTTATAACAGGATGAAAACAGCTAGCATTATTGGGCCAGTAAGCCTTGCCAGGCACTGTGCTCTAATTTAATTTCCATTACAACTCCATGAGATTGATTCCAGCATCTTCTCCACTTTACAGATGAGAAAGTGAGGCTTAATGAAGTAGCCTTGCTCATGTTAATACACCTAGTTAGTGACAGAATCACATTTAAACCCCCTTCTCTTCTGGGGGCTAAGCGTTAAAGCACTGTATTTCTAAACTCTCTTGGAAAAGACACTGTTGAGTGTGGGAAAGGCAACGCTTCAAAACTAAGTAAGGTAAGCATTTCAACATCTCATCAGGGAGTTCCCGTTGTGGCACAGCAATAATGAACCCAACTAGTATCCATGAGGACACAGGTTTGATCCCTGGCCTCTCTTAGTGGATTAAGGATCCAGCGTTGCCATGAGCTGTGGTGTAGGTCACAGACACCACTCAGATTCAGCGCGTTGCTATGGCCGTGTGTGGAGGGGGGATGGACTCGGGGGCTGGGACTGGCATATGCACACTGTGGCATATGGCATGACTGGCCAACAGCCAGTCGTTGCTACAGCTCCAGCTGACCCCTAGCCTGGGAACTTCCATAAGCCACTCTGCAACCTCTACTCTTCCCAGTAGCTGAGTCATTGGCACTACATTTGCATCACAAAACCAGTTTTCAATTGTCATCTTTTTTTTTTTTAAAGCTAAAAGTGACTATCTTTCTGACTACAGAAGCTTTTCTCCGCTGGATAGAATACGGGTTTTTTTCCTGCTCAAGGAAAGATTATCCTTTCAATAAAAGCAACAGACTATTTTTCCAGCTGTGCCGTGAAGGTTCCACAGCCGTCGCTGAATGGACTGACACAACAGAAGGCCTCTCTCTTTTCTGGGCTAATAATAACTAGGAACAGTTACAACCCGAGCTAGACCTAGGCAGAAAGCTTCAGGATTTGTACCCTGAAGAAATCAAAAGAAGTGTCAACAGTGTAAGAGCTGCTCAAAATGGAATTCTACTTCTTCCCTCAGCTTTGCAGGGGAATCTGCAGGACCCCATTGAGGCTGAAATTATTGCTCTCAAATGCCAACCCGGATGAGGCACTGACTAGATTACGAAGACATTTCTGATGCACTTGGCCTACAGGTAATAATAAAATTAGGTCCAACAGATAGCCAGCCAAGGGGTCCCTGTCCACGTCACTCTTTTGGCTTAACTCTATGGGGACAAAGTTCATTGTAAAGCAAAGGAAGAAATCACAGAATCTTAAAGCAACGGTACAATTTCCTGCTCAGGCCTGACGTCGGAGGGATTTCTCCAAAACCCAGAAGGCAGTTGCACCAGGGACAGTGCAAGAATTGGGAGCAGCCCTGAGCGAGTAGTTTAAAGATGGGGCTCTGAAGGTGGCAAGCAGAAAAGATGGCTAAGTAACAAGCTAGAAATAATGTAAATAAAAATAGCAGAAATGAGGAAAATGTATTTGCTCTTCATATTTTACAATATTAGGCTTAAAGAGCTTTCAGTGTCTGAGAGAAATAAAATTGAAGATAAAACGCAGAGCAATTGCTACTATATGTGGTCAGCGTTTTATGCAACAATTATGGAACCTTCCACTTCTGACCTCAAGAGCTAAAAGCTGAATATGAAAAAAAGAATCAGAAAAGGTTAAGCAAACTCTTGGGTCACCAGAATCAATAGTGAAGCAGTGTGACATAGTGTGAACCTGAGAGTCAAACAGAACAGGTTTGAATGGCAGCTCTGCCGAGTGCCGGGGGTGTCATGAAATCGGTCTACACTTCAGATTCTTCATCTATGAAATAATGATCAAAGTACCTGCCTTAGAGGATTGCTGTAAGGGATAAAGCTAATGTATATTAAATACCCAGCATACCGACTCAAGAGGTAGTAACTATTACCTCAGTATGTAATAATTTACTAAGGCATCGGGTGTGTCTTATTATATCTGTTGTGGCCAGATATAATAGTTTCAGGGAAAACTATTAAACCCCCTCTCGACTGGTCCTTGGTATCACTGTCAAGGTCAGATTCTAAGCGTGGGTGGACCCCAGTGGACCAGGGGCCTCCAGGACAAGCAAAGTACGTTCTGTTCTCTGCAGCTCCCCTCACAGCATCCTCGCAGGGGCCCGACTCATGCTTCCTCAGGGAAGACCAGATAAACTGCTGCTTTTCCTCAAGTGCAGACAGTTTAAATCCTCCATCAGTGCACAGAAATGTCTCCAGACTTCAAATTTTCTGACACGCTCTCAGCTGTCCCAAAATCAAGCAAAAGTCTTGATGCTGAATGCAGTATCCTGGATCCATAGGGATATTTCTATGGACTCCTCCTGCACTCCCAAAGAACATTTTCTGGACCTCACCTTTCTTTCCAGCTAGCTCCCATCTTTGCCATTTTTAAAAGCAAAATTCCTGGGAGTTCCCGTCGTGGCGCAGTGGTTAACGAATCCGACTAGGAACCATGAGGTTGCGGGTTCGATCCCTGCCCTTGCTCAGTGGGTTAACGATCCGGCGTTGCCGTGAGCTGTGGTGTAGGTTGCAGACGCGGCTCGGATCCTGCGTTGCTGTGGCTGCGG
>PVHT020004944.1:26248844-26291491 GCA_004024745.2 Catagonus wagneri
AAAGAATGTCACCCGTCATCTGAGAATGCAGTCACCTCCAGGGTGAGAGGCAGCGAAAACTGCAGGCTGTGAAAACTCGGGATTCTGGCCCTGATAGCGGAGGTGCACATCCCAGAAATGGTTTCAGGGAGCCCGGGCCTCTTTTGTTCCTGCTACCTGCCCCGTGTTGCAAAAACTCCTATGTATCCTGGCTCCTCCCCCACCTCCTTGGAGCAGTTTCTCAGGGCTAGCTGACCTGCTGTCTCTAGGGCTTAAGTCTTAATTTTGCCCCAAATAAAACTTAGCTCTCAACTTGCAGGCTGTGCATATTGTTTTAAGCTGACAGGCTGAAAAGCACCTCTATAAACACGGAGGCAAGACTAGATGAGTGTGAAGTTCTCTGACTCAGTCAGTCAACAGTGGGGAGGCAGCTGGGCAGCTCGCAGGCACTCTTTGCCTTCTCCTGCCACCTCCGCCTTCCCTCTCCCTTCCTCCTCTTTCTCTCCTTTGTCTCTTACAGGTGCTGGAACATTCAATGAGCTTCTAGTTGCTCAGGAGGGAAGCACACAGTTTACATACTATTGTAAAGATTAAAAATTCTAGGATGTCCCTGAAACTCTTTTTTTTCTTTCTTTTTAGGGCCACATCTGCAACATATAGAAGTTCCCATCTGTGACCTATACCTCAGCAACACTGCATCCTTAACCCACTGAGTGAGGCCAAGGATGGACCCTGAGTCCTCATGGATGCTATTTGGGTTCGTAACCCACTAAGCCACAATGAGAAATCCTGCCTCTGAAACTCTTAATAGCAGTTGGTGTGGAAGGGAGGGAGAAAAAGCTGGTCAGGAGTTCCCGTTGTGGCTCAGTGGTTAACGAATCCGACTAGGAGCCATGAGGTTGCGGGTTCGATCCCTGGCATCACTAAGTGGGTTAAGGATCCGGTGCTGCCGTGAGCTATGGTGTAGGTTGCAGACACGGCTCGGATCCCTCATTGCTGTGGCTCTGGCGTAGGCTCCAGTTGGACGGTGGCTATAGCTCCAATTGGACTCATGGCCTGGGAACCACCATTTACCGCAGGTGCGGCCCTAGAAAAGGCAAAAAGACAAAAGAAAAGAAAAAAAGAAAAAGCTGGTCAGAGTGGTTTTTCTCTTTTAATAGCACATAATATGTAAGTGTAGGTATTATGGTAACATTCACCTTCTTTTTTGTATTTTTTTAGTATTCCAATATTTTTAACCTACTTTATGCCTTCTGGAGATTAAATAAATGAATAATAATGATTTATCATTCCCATTAAATGAGTTTTTCACTAATTTAGAAATTGCACAGCAGTGAAGCCAGCATCATTTGGGCTCTATATAATGAATGTCTCGAGCTCTATATTGCAAGACGATAGAGGGAATTGGCTGGCCTCCTGAGGAAAGCACAGGGGAGGTCTGAAAGGAGAGGGAGACGTGACCTTTAGATGAAAAGGAGTGAGTGTCCAGCTGGGGCCAGAGGTCAGAGGACTATCTGCTCTTTGGCTTGCAGGCCTCCCCCCCTTTCTTCTCCAACACCCTACATTCTAGGAGACTTTCTGCATAAAATTTGCTCTTGACACATCTTACAATCTTCTTTTATAGTTAGGGTCCAATTAGGAGGCGATTTACTCTCTCCATATTTGATCTATGAGCTCATCTATTTATTCTGGGTGCTAGAAACATAAAAGCAGACCAAAGCAGTGTTCTCTGAGTCCCTTGCTATGAGCACGACAAGGAGTTTGGGGAGATTTCCTGAGTCAAGGCTCAGGGACGGTGGATGCTAGTAGTATTTTGCATATCCTTCAATCTGGGTTCCCACCTAAAATAAGCTCCTATTCAAAAACATTAAGACTAAATCTGTTTCATTGCACGTATTGACAAACACTCCATTCAGCACTGCCACATACACATTTCTCTGCATTCCAAATGTATTCCCCTCCACCAAGAATCAGTGTTCAGTCATCATATTTTAATCAAAAAGAGTCCAAACCAAGTATAAATTAGTGAACCTTTCTAGAGGACAAAATGTCAACACATATCTGGTAAAATATTTTATTTCCCTTCTAGGAATTCACTTGTTGTGGTATGCAGAATATGTAGTACACATGGACACACACCTATAGTGTTGTAGCACTGTCTGTAACAGAAACATTAGAAACACAAATCTGGAGTTCCCGTCGTGGCGCAGTGGTTAACGAATCCAACTAGGAATCCTGAGGTTGCGGGTTCGATCCCTGCCCTTGCTTAGTGGGTTAACGATCCAGCGTTGCCGTGAGCTGTGGTGTAGGTTGCAGACGCGGCTCAGATCCTGCGTTGCTGTGGCTGCGGCGCAGGCCAGTGGCCACAGCTCCGATTAGACCCCTAGCCTGGGAACCTCCACATGCCGCGGGTGTGGCCATAAAATGACAAAAGGCAAAAAAAACAAAAACAAAAACTCCTCATTGCCAAAGCAATCTTGAAAAATAAGAATAAAAGTTACTTAAAAAAAAAAAGAAACACAAATCCATTCAGAAGGTTAATTAAATAAATCACTGTACACCCCAAAATGAAATATATGCAGTCATTAAAAAGAATGAAGTATACATCAAAATACTGACCATGAAGATGGCCAGGACCCATTGTCAAAGGGGAAAACACAAATCCTTATAATATATAATCTATACGTATTATATATTATATATCCTTATATATAATATATAATCAATATATTATAATATATAATCCTTATATATATAATAAGCCTACTTATATAAACAGAAAATTGTTTATATGCTCATACAGACATAGAAAATATTTGAAAATAGTTTATTACATATAGTAAATTTTCGTATGAGGCTTACAAGGTGCCAAGCACTGTTTTAAGGTCTATACAGATATTAACTTGTTTAATCCTCATGACAACCTCTGAGGTAGGTACGATTACTGTTCCCATTTCAGATTATAAACAAGAGACTCAAGACAGCCCAAGATCACTGCCAAGATTCTGACAGTGTGACCCAATGACTCCTCAGCCATTGCAATGTGCTCCTTCTTTCCAGCATGGCTTTATTTTATTTTTTTTAACAAGCAATTATAGCTTTTATGTGCAAATGTAAGAAGATAGAAAAAAAAATCCTAAATCCACTTGAGGCCTATCATTTGCTGTTTTAAAGCATAAAGACGTTGTTGTCTCTGGGTTTAGGTTTTTTAGAACAAAATTTAGAAATATGAACAGGTTATTTGTCTTTTAGGAGATAGGAAAGCAGAGTTTCTTTCAAACTTTGATGCTTCCTGAAATCCAGCTCAAAAGGGCAAGATGATTTGAGAGGTCGAGATTTTAAAGACGGGTCCATGAGATCCTCAGAAAGGAACCAGAATAAAGCTCAGCAAAGGAACCTTCCAGTAAGACCTCCCTCCAATCCGGAGGCCAGGACGCAGAGGGGAGGAGGAGCGATACCCAAGGGTCCGCAGCCCTCCGGATTCTCATAGTAACTGCTCTTCCTTGTAAGGTGGAGCCTGAAATTACTGGAAGTGCCTCCGAGTTTACCTCTTTGTAGAGGTTTTGGCATCCACGAGCTCGGGGGATGATTATTGCGGTTCCACTGAACTGATGACAACATAGGTGATGTTCCCTTAGATGTACTGAGCGATGCATAAAGAGGCTGCGGATGAAAATGAAATCAGCTGGAAAACAAAAAGGAGAGGAGCCTCCGTCTAGAAAGTTCCTCGGGATCTGACTGCGGAGGGAGATAACGCCAAGCTATACGTAGGGGACCAAGGGAGGGGTCGTGGGCAGGGGAGGGCAGCGCGAGTACAGGCGCCCTAAACAGCCTGGAACTTGGCTGCCAATAGTGAGTACCAGCCCCTGGTATCTTCCGATGGGGGCGTGGGTGTGGTATTACGTGGACGGATGGAAGCCAGCGGCTCTTCACAATCCAGAAAGAGCCCAACCGGAAACTGGAATTCCAGCAGGTCTCCCGGGTGCAGAATTCTCAGACCTGCCAGAGTTTCAGTGGGTGGAGAGCGTTAACCAGCCCACCCACCCCCCGCCGAAGAAAGCACCGTCTCTCTTTGGTCATCTTTCCAGGCTTTCATCGTCGTCAGCTTCCAGAAATCCAGAGACAGTTCCAACAACTACAGCAAGTTGGCGGTGTCCTTGGCTCCCTGGCTGCTTTTGCAATCTGCTGCTCACACCTCTTAGCCTCCCCGACAGGAGGAAAGGGGGAGGCAGCATTTCCGTTCCTCTGTGCGATGCCAGCTTCTTTTCTCCTCTCGTTTTTATCTTCCTTCTTTCTTCTTTCATGACATTTCTTTGGCTGACGAGAAAGTCATTTACGGTCTCCCTTATGGCATCCCTTTGCCACCTCCCCAGGCCACAAGCTTCCCCGTGGTACATTCCTGCAGTAGTTTAATTGATTGCTCGGAATGGGATTATTCTGCTGTCTGCATTCAGGTTTGTCTGCACACGCAGCGGCAGCAGCGCTGGAGACCCACGGGCCGTTGAACTGTCCCGCAGAGGCAGGGTCCAGAACCCGCAGAGTGCATATCTTACCCCAGGATGGCCAGCTTTCACATCGGGAGCTGTCTTAGTTTGGTCTCTACTGAAAGCAGATCCTGAGATGAGAACTGGGTGTGGTAGTTTGAGAGGTGATCGGAGAAATGGGCCGGGAGGGGAAGATGGGGTATGAGAGCGAAAGAAAAAATATTCAGTTTAAGGGTATATTCTCAAGGTCGTCTCTGCAGACAGCCCGGGATGCATTCTGCTGGGGACCTGGGGCAAGTGTTCGGATTCCTTCCAGAAGGACCAGCCTAAAGAGCAGGAAACGGAAACTGGATGCAGAGTCCCTTTCCCCTCTTTTTCGGGTCACTCCCTGTGGTTGTATGCATCTCCGCTTCCAAGTTGCTCCTGTGTGTGGACCAGGCAGGATCCCATGATTCTGAAGTCTTTTGAGGCATTAAGCAAAAAAAGAAAGTCCAAGGTGGGGGCCAGATGCTGTCAACAGAAGCAAAGAAGTTGCAGGAAAGTGTCTGCTGCACTGTCACCAAATTCAGGAGTGGATGAGGCCATACGACACAAAACCTACCTGGGATATGTCTTTAATTGCTCCAAACACATGATTTTTTTTTTAATCAAGTAGAGAAGAGTACATAGTAAAAAGCAGCAATTTCTACTCACCACCAAGACCCGCTCCCCAAGAGTCAACCACTTGTAACTGTGACTGGTTTTGTTTGTTTGTTTCAGTATTTGCCTACAATTTCTTCCATTTCTTACTCTTTATCAAAAGAAATGCATTGTAAGATCATCTTGTCTCTATCGGGGATTTTTCGTGAAGCTTTGGGTTTTTATCCTGATCTACCTTTTTGCTAAGGAATCACAGATAAGGAAATGGGAGAGGGACTGGACCCAGAGTTTAGCTCTTTGCAAACAAGCAGTTATATCTCATCAAGGTTGGGAAGTATTTGGGCTCATACAATTTTATTTCCTTCCCTGAGATGACCGCAGGAAATAGAAATAGGCGATGCAAAAGCAGAATCCTAGAGCAGGAAATAAATGGAATTATAAGGCTGGGAATTCGTGCCATGGACATGAGAGATTGCTTTTGGGTAAGCGCGGATTCTAACAAGAATTGAATTTCTGAAAACATTCCATGGCCTAGTCAAATTGACACACGAAGTTAACCATCGCAAAGGGAATTTTCCATCATGAAGACTGCTATATGAGCCTTTGTAATTACCTACAGTCTGGCCTGGAAAATATCATATATATATATATATTTATGTATATAAAATTTATATATCATATCATATATAAATATCACATATATAGAGGCTGGGAACAGACTTCCTCACATATAATCAAAGAAATTTCCCAAGAAAAGGCAAAATTTGAAAGAGAGACACTTGTTCTTCCAGGCAGCCTTTTTAGAGATTCTGACTCAGTGAATGACTTTATTTGAGGAAAAGTGGGGTTTTTTTTTTTGTCTTTTTGCCTTTTCTAGGGCCGCACCCATGGCATATGGAGGTTCCCAGGCTAGGGGTCTAATCGGAGCTACAGCTGCCGGCCTACACCACAGCCACAGCAATGCCATATCCAAGCCGCGTCTGCAACCTACACCACAGCTCACGACAACGCTGGATCTTTAACCCACTGAGCAAGGTCAGGGATTGAACCCACAACCTCATGGTTCCTAGTCAGATTCGTTAACCACTGAGCCATGATGGGAACTCCTGAAAAGTGTTTTTTAACACAGGTGTTTGTGGATCAACAAATAAAACCATTTAGGAATTTCAACTCAAAAACATATGTAAAGTCTATAAACAATTTGAACAACATGAAGGATTCTTCTAATCGTGATGAGAAATGACATAGCAAAATTCAGTTCTTCCTTCTTTCTAAGAAATATTTCTTCAAAGTATCTCCATGAACCACAGACTTGGTTATGATACCTTTGCACATAATGTTTCAAATTACTTAAGTAGGAAGCTATCTACACGGTCACAGAATTCTCAGTAGCTCTGCCTAGGAAATTTTAAGAATTTATTTTTGGGTGGCAACTTGACATTTAGGGCAAAATTGAGAGGAAGGTACAGAGAGGTCCCACATACCCTCCACCCACATGGGGGCACAGCCTCAACTGTTATCAACATTCTCCTACCAGAGGGTACCTTTGCTGCCAGTGATGAACCTACATTGATACATCAGAATCACCTCAAGACAACAGTTTACGTGAAGGTTCATTCTTGTGTTTGGCATCAATCATTCATGGCTAAACTGAGATACAATGTACTGCTTTGGCTGGGGGCTCTGCGTGTATAACATTAACATTCTCTTTACATTATGTGATATTAATCCTACTGTGAAAACACTGCATGCAGCCATGCACGATCCTTAAGTCTCAGAAGAGACCTTGGGATATTTCGCTCACTTAAGAAGTATTAGGGTCCTTATATCTGCTAAAAAAAAAAGAAAGAGGTAACAAATATTGGTCAGGTAATTTCAAGGTTTTGCAAACAGGAGATCAACCTAATAAGAGCTATGCCCAAAACTCTGAGTTGCGAATTGGTTCAAAGTGTTCCAACTTCCTGATATTGTATGAGGTTAAAACCTTGTGTCATTAGACAGACAAAACCTGAAAATGTAAAAAAAAAAAAAAAAAAAAGGTTCATTCTTGGTGTTTCGCCCAGGAAATGTAGTAGTGCTGATTCTATCAACACCCTCTTTTTTCAGTCTCCTCTTATGACTGAGACATTCTTTTTAAGAAGAATCTTATCAAATTAGACAGAACACAAAGATATGTGATGCAGACAGTAAGAAACTAAATATTGGGAATTTTTAGGGGAAAAGGAGACCTGGAAGAGCAGGGTGATGATGACATGACAGCCATCTCCAGTATTTCCTGGATTAGATGGATTCAGAAAGAAATTACTTTTAACTTAAAATAATTTTAAATTAATTTAAAGTAACTTTAAATTTTAAAATAAAATTTACTTTTATTCATTGAGATCAACGAATTGAGACCAATGAATAAAAGTAAAGGTGAAATATATTTATTTACAACCACACACACACTTTAACATAGGAACATTAAAGAGTTCATAACAGTGAGTCACCCAGTGACAAAACCAAAAATGAATTTTTTGAAATTTTTTTTAGGGCTGCACCCGCAGCATATGGAAGTTCCAGGCTAGAGGTCGAATCAGAGCTACAGCTGCCCGCCTACACCACAGCCACAGCAACACGAGATCTGAGCTGTGACTGTGACCTACACCACAGCTCATGGCAACACCAGATCCTTAACTCACTGAGCAAGGCCAGGGATCGAACCCTCATCCTCATGGATACCAGTCAGATTTGTTTCCACTGCTCCGCAATGGGAACTCCCAGCAACATGAATTTTTTAGTGATAACAGTGGTGATGGACAGATTAAAGAACAAACACGAAAGCAACAGACAAAAAAAAAAGTTTTATCGACTTCATTCAAACTGCATCATTATGATGAGTTGAAGTAACTGGTGGCACTAACAGAAATAAACTAGTCGCCAAAACACCGAGATCTATTCAACAACTTATATCTAAATTTTGACCCTAGATTTACCCCCATAAACAGTAGCTCTTAACTTGTATCTCAACCTGTACTTAACTTGTATTTAAATACCTTCATGAAAAAGAAAATATTTTCGTAAAGATAGGTGAAAATAAATGTTGCCCAAAATTTAGCCATATACATTTCATAACTTCTTAATTTTCATATTGCACAGCTCCTATACCACCTTAGAAGGCTTAATTATCCCTCAGCTCAACTGAGTCCCCTCAAAACTAAGCCAAACTAATAGGACATATTCTCAAGAATTCATCACATCCCCTGAGGTTGGCACTTGAAAGACTGTCACAGAAACATAATGCATAATTCACACTCCTCAAATATCTGAGTATATCCTGAAATTGTGTCTTCATTTCCCCAACGTTGCTCTGGAATTCCACAAAGCATGCAGTTCTACTGAGCTCGGGACAGCTGAGCAAGAGGAAATGAGCATAATTTCCAACAGCCATCTGCTTAAAGCACATGTGAGCCAGTTAGAGTGTTTTCATTCAGCAGCCAAAAAGAGAAAACTCAGCTCAGACTGGCTCAAATATTGAATGAGTTTTATTGGCTCACATAACTTAAATGTCAAACCTCGCACAGATCTTAGGGATCATTTCTTTAGGATTCCAGCTCAATATCTCTACATTTCTCTTGAGTTATCATTATGTCTGTATGAGCTGCATCTTCAACTTGGGTTCCCAATACCATACAGTCATGGCAGCAAGTTCAGTCTTTATATCCATACTCTCCATCATCCAAGAGAGAAGGAGAGGGAAAGGGAAGGAAAGGGAATTTCCTGTGTCGCACAACTCCCAGTAAATTTTCTAAGTATCATATTGATTATGCAACCTCTGAACCAATTTGCAGGACTAAGAGAATCTCATGCCCTGACTGGCTTAGAACTGGATTATCTGAAGCCATAATTGTGGAGACAGAGGAAGCAGGGCAAGACTTGGATCTGGAGCCAATGTCCGTGGTTGCAAATATTTCCATTAGAGTCAATAAGATGAGGGAAGAAGAGAGAATAAAAAAACTATAAAGAACACCAGAGATATTGTCAAAGACAGACCAGGAAGAAATAACACATTTGAAGGCACTGGGGAAAAAATAGCCTTCCCCTGACTGTACCCTACTGAATAAGTCCATCTGATAATGTAGTTACATACATGAAGACTGGAATAATGCACACCAAGATATTAACAGTTGTGATTTTTGGTGGTGGAATTAGAAATAACCTTGCTTTTTTAAAAAATGCATATGTATGAATACACAACCTATTATTTTATAGTAAGAAAAAGGTGATATGTTCTTATATTATTTGCCAAAAAGCAAAGAACATCAAAGAACAGATGCCAGCACTGAACACTTCAAATGCAGCATTCTCTATTTAATTATAGAAAATCAATCAACAAACATCCCTCCCGTGCAAAGTAATAGAATATTCCTTTAAGTTTAAAGGAATAAATTCTTTGTAAAAGATATGGCTGCATTCCACATTATATATTTGCTGCTTCGGCAACTGATGCTCAAATATTTATTGATCATCTTCTAGGTATAATAATAGTTTTCATGAATTGCTTCAAAACAGCTTTGTTGATATTCATCTTTTTAATAATATTCCAAAATTTTAATTGGAATAAAAATCATCAAAATGAGTGCATGTTTTGCAGATTAATCATTTTGTTCAACTATTACTGTGGTGCTTACTTAGAGCTGCAAGTCACAAAAGAAAGGGGTAAAAAATGATGAAGTTGAGAGACCAGAAAAACTATTTATTAATTATCTGAGGAACTTAAATCATCAAAAACTCCTTGCTTAAAAAATTATAATGTCTGAGTGGCAGATGAAATGAAATAGGACAGAAATTCATCTTTCTTCCTCTGCCCTGATTCATAAACCTTTTTGTTAATTTCAAAATGGAAAGCATGGAGAATTAATGAGATTTTTTTTCCTGAAGCATATCCCTCTAAGTCCGTAACTCTTTAAATTAGAAATTCACCACAATGATGTGTGATTTTTTAGTGATTCTTAGAAAACAATTCATTCGCCTCCTCCAAGAAACCATCTCAAAATTAAAGAAATTATACAAATGCATTTAAGAAACAAGTATCTGAATCTATATTTTTTTCCCCTCTTGAATATTTTTTTCAGGCTGAAGGCTTCAGATGAAATGTTCTGTAAGTCTATTCAACTGCATGCACTTTCCTCCGTAGCTAGCATGAAATCATATTATTTCATCATGTCAGAAAAACAGCAATTATAAAACCATTACACTGAAATTCATATGCCACCACACTTATGTCCAAAGGATTTACAGTGGCATAGCCTTGATAATAAAAGATGATTTCTCTCCCCAGGTATATATCTTCCATACTAAATTAGTTATTCCTTGAGGCGAGGGATTGTCACATGCACCCTTGCATGTTGATGGACATATAATAGGTTTTCGATGAATATTTGTTGAATAAATGAGGCAGCCATTGAGTGAATCTCTGCTTTGCCTCACATCTCAAATTCACTAATCCAGAAACAACTCTAAACTTAAATGAGCAGAAATATGAAATCTGATGAGGGACGTCACCACATGGCTTCTCAAGTCATACATAGTCCACCTATTCTCAAAACCTCAGAGAGACCACCTTCTAGGTCAAGGAAATTATGCAAATCCCACATTACTTCCTGGAAGCCAATGCTGCCGGTAAATAATTCAGGTCTCAAGTAGCCTCTGAGCAAGCTACTAATACAAGCACCAGGGGTCTTACTGGAACAGTGAGTCCTGAGTTGTGGTGGCCCCTCTGTCAGTGAGTTCTCCTCATCTTAGAGTCTTCCCTTCCCAGGACTAACATTCCCAGATCTGCCCCCGCATGTGTTTCCCCCAGGTCCTCCAGGGACTTCTGCAATTCTTTTGTGAGGACCATTTCTTCCCAAAGAAGGACTCACACGTCCCCACTCAGGCTGAGCAGGGACCTGAATCTGGTTACTGGCATGAAGGCAATGAGGGATAATGGGAGTCGAAGTTAAGGAGAACATGCATGTTATCTACCTCACAGGAGGGTTTACCTGGTGTGGTGGTAATGGTGGCGGGTGGGGAGGTGCGGGGGCGCGGGGCGGGGACAGAGAGGTAGACAGAGAGAATGGATGCTTCCCTTTGGAAAAGGAGAAGAAGCTGCTTTTGCCAATAGATATTCAGAGCAATTGGGGGTGGGGGTGGGGGTGTGAAGTTAACCCATCGCTTATCTCAAAGTCCCCATCTCTGCTTATTAGGGTCCTGACTTTGACATACAAGGTATTGAGGTGGTGCATGTGTCTTATACTCCCCGCCACCCTTAAAATGAAATCCTGAGCCTGATTTTTCAGCACAGTCTTCATGGTAACTGCAAGAAATGAGTTTGTTGACCACTGAGGCACAAAGGGAACTCCTAAAAATATGTATTTCTAATAGGCATCCTCTTCCTTCATACGATTTCTGACACAGGTCATTCACAAAGCGCTCTCTTAAAATAAACAGCATGGGCTTGGCCCCTGCTCTGAAACCTCAGTGGGCGAGGTGACCCAGCAAGGAATACAAGGGGGAATCGGGTAGGTTGTCAGTATTATGTATCAGGCACCTCGTACAACACCTCTTACAACACCTTCGTATCCTCTCAGGCCTCGCCCATCGCCAGTACCTTTGACCCAGCAACCAGCAGCCCGCTCTGCATGGCCTCTGGCCAACCTCATGGGGTTATAATCCATCCAACTTCATGGGATTACAATCCATATAATTCATCTCATGCCTGTGTCTCCCATTTCCCCCCTCCCTAGGGCTTCAGGGTGAACTAGGAGACATGAGACATTGTGGGACCCATGGGCACCCACACAAATGTGCCCATAGGTACTCAGGGAATCAGTGTCCCATGGAGCAAACCATTGATCCAGATTAAAAAAAGGACATAGCAGATGAGTTCTTCCCATCCTTCCCCAGTGGACAATCCCAAGAAGCAGCCATTTATATGACCTCCTGCAAAATGGGTCCATTGAGATCAAACAAATGTTACACTCGATACTTCAAACATCTCCTCTCTCTCTCTCTTGCTCCTGCTTTCTCCCCTCATCCCTCACTTGTACTCTGTGGTATAAAATACACTCCTCAAGAAAATCGTGGACTTGGAGAACAGACTTGTGGTGGCCAAGGGGGACGGGGAGGGAGTGGGATGGACTGGGAATTTGGGGTTAATAGATGCAAACTATTGCCTTTGGAATGGATAAGCAATGAGATCCTGCTGTATAGCACTGGGAACTATAGCTAGTCACTTACGATGGAGCATGATAATGTCAGAAAAAAGAATGTGTACGGGTATGTGTGACTGGGTCACCTGGCTGTATAGTAGAGAATTGACAGAACACTGTAAACCAGCTACAATGGAAAAAATAAAAATCATTAAATAAAATAAATAAAATACACTCCTTGATTCCATAAGGGCACATAAATAAGCCTTTGCGTCTTGCTCTGCTTTTCTGGGGAACCACAGCTAAGATACATTTATATAACTAAGTTATTTCATCACAGTGCAGCAAAAACTATGAAACCGTGAGCTTCTCTGACCTGACACACTCCTCGCTCGGTGAAGACTGCCACGGGCTCTGGCCTTGGGCAGAATGCGTCTGTGGGGACAAAGGAGGTCCTGAGGAGCCGCGTGCACCTAGACAACCACAAGCACGCACCCTTGATCTTGAGTGCATCCTTTACAGCACTCGTCAGCTAAAGACGCTTAGCCAGGCCTCATCTAAAGTGTCATTCTCACCAATCCCCAAATCTGGACTGACCAATATATATATTTTTTTTCCTTTCTTCGCATGGCTGCAGCTGAGGCCTACGCCACAAGCCACAGCAACCCCGGATCTGAGCCATATCTACGACTTAGACCACAGCTTGCAGCAACGCCAGATCTATAACCCACTGAGCAAGGCCAGAGATCGAACCCGCATCCTCACACAGACATCGTGTTCTTAACCCACTGAGCCACAACAGGAAGTCTAGCACTGATCAAAACTATGTAGTCTAGCATGACACGGCTGGGTCACAAAAAATTCAGTTTGATTAAGAGGTGTTATCTGTTCAGTGAAAAACGTAATTTGGGTTAGAGAATCTGAACTTTTATCCCAATAAAAACTGAGTTCCAGAGTTCCCATCATGGTGCGGCGGAAATGAATCCGACTAGGAACCATGAGGTGGCGGGTTCGATTCCAGGCCTCACTCAGCAGGTTACGGATCCAGCATTGCCGTGAGCTGAGGTGTAGATCGCAGATGTGGCTCAGATCTGGCGTTGCTGTGGCTCTAGAATAAGCCGTCAGCTGCAGCTCCAATTCGACCCCTAGCCTGGGAACCTCCATATCCCACGGGTGCGGCCCTAAAAGGCAAAAAAAAAAAAAGATGAGTTCCATTTCTCAACTGTAGCCTCTTTAGGACCCACCCTTGGACATCCCATCCCTCACATTCTATGAGTGAGAAGTCGCCAGTGTAGTTCTCATTCCCATTCACGCCCGGGGGTGGGGGGGGGAGAGATCAGACTTCACTTTTGCGTGGAAGAGTATCAAAGAATCTGCACACATACAGAAAACCACAGCCTGATTTTGCCCTGGAAAGGCTCACCAGCATATCCCCACATAGAATCCCTAGCTGCCCCTTCTTGAGGACAGAATTGTGACCACGTCCTTGTGCAAAGCAGTAAGTGCGTAGACCGCAAATGTTTGCCAAGTACATAAACTCAAAGGCAAAGGACATTATCTTCCCCGCTCCCTGCACTTTAGTTACCTCAGTCATCATTAAAACCAAGTATTTGCCCACATGAGGTCGCAACTGACATACCAGGTGGGAAATTGAGGCAGCTGGCTGAAAAACTCAAGCAAAAAGCCCTCTCGCTTCAATGGCGTCAAAGAATGATGCAGGAATTTTTGCCCATTTTGAGATTTTTTTTTCTTTCCCTACTAGAGGCAGCAGACCTTTTCCTAGAGTGTTTCCCTCTCTCCCTTTCCAACTCTCTTTCTCTTTGTCTGTCTGTCTGTCTCTCTCTTGTCAATTTTGAATTTCTCCCAGATGGCTCTAAGCAACTCATAGAGGCAATGGGTCACTGAACATCTTTTTTTTAATTTTTTTTTTTTGTCTTTTGTCATTTTAGGGCCGCACCCGCGGCATGTGAAGGTTCCCAGGCTAGGAGTCGAATTGCAGCTACAGCTGCCGGCCACAGCAACGCGGGATCCGAGCCGCGTCTGCGACCTACACCACAGCTCACAGCAACGCCGGATCCTTAACCCACTGAGCAAGGCCAGGGATCGGACCTGCAACCTCATGGTTCCTAGTCGGATTCGTTTCCACTGTGCCATGACGGGAACTCCCTCACCGAGCATTTTCTTGCAGGTGTAAAAGCACTTCTCCAGTCAAAAGTAGCCCCAGATGAGCGGTAAGTCAACCACACCAGTGCCTTCAGTAACTTCATACAGACGGTGGTCCCTGTGATCGCCGTGGGACTATAATCTTACTCTCATTAACAGAACCAGGAACCCACCTTAGAATCTACAACAAGGCAAGCATCGAGCCCAAGAAGTCAAACGTACGTGTTTTAAATCTACAGTATCTGAGACGGAAAACCACATTGAAAAAGAGGTTCTCCCCCACCCTGGCAAAGGAAGATATGCGTATTCCCAACTACACTTCCTTTCAAAAAGGAACTTCTGCCAAAACGCTTCCATGTACTCCACTTCCCCAAGATCAACCCCCCCAAAAAGTTAATATGCTCTCCCAAAGAGAAGGATCTGCAGCATAATTTATCCGATTTGTACTAGCTAGTCATAACCTATGTTCAAACTGACTCCGAAGCAATACTAAGTCTCTTATTATTTAAGGCAATGCTTCAAGGATATAAATTCAGCCTTTTTGAAGAGACTCTTCTTGCTCTTCCTATAAACTCATCCCTCTCTAACTTAAGAAATACGCCCTTGTAATTACGGAGGCAGTGACTGGGAAAAGTGAAGTTTGGCCTATTTTTGTAAACTGAAACCTCCCAGGTCTCAAATTACCAGAGGCAGCCCACATGTGCTGTGCTAACAATAGAGCTGGCCCAGCAGCTAGAGAGAACATCAGTGAAACACAAATAGAGAGGGAAGATGTTAGTGGTTACTAAGAAACAAAGCCAAATACATCTGGCTTTTTTTTTTCTTACAACTCCCACTACTGTGATAGTTAGAAGAGAGGCGCTCATTTCTTTTATTAGCGTTTAAAATGGGTAGGTGACACATAACTGAATTTCCTTGCTAGAATATAGGACAAGTCATTATATAAGGTGCCCAGACTGTGCTCCAGTGGCAAATGGGTAACCCTGGCTCTTTCAAGCCACACCTTACCTGCTAGCCATTGCGGCACTAATGGAATTTTCAGGCGCTGGTGCTGGAGGCTGACATTAGACACAGAGAATTTTCCAGGGCCTGGGAGATTCAGCAAAAGTGGAGTGGGAGGTGGTATAGAAAGAGCCACTGGCCTCACAGGAAAAGTGGCCAAGAGAAGGCCCGATGGTATGGACAAGGTCAGACCCCCTGAATTGATTACGTGGAAGGAAAGAACAGAGGGACCAGGGAGCTGATCTGGGGCAGCTCGACTTCTTTTCAGCCCAACGCAGCACTGAGAGACTTAAGCTATTCTTAAATCTGTGTATTCTGTGTTGGGGCAGCTGAGAAAACCATTTTTAGGGAGTTCCTGTTGTGGCGCAGCAGAAATGAATCTGACTAGTATCCACGAGGATGCAAGTTCAATCCTTGGCCTCGATCAGTAAGTCAGGGATCCAGCACTGCCGTGAGCTATAGCGTAGGTTGCAGATGCAGCTTGGATCCCGCGTTGCTGTGGCTGTCGTGTAGGCTGGCAGCTATAGTTCCAATTTGATCCCTAGCCTGGAAATTTGCATATGCCACAGGCGCAGCCCTGAAAAGTAAGCAAGCAAGCAAGCAAGAAAGAAAGAAAAACATTTTTATGTCTCTGAAGTGTTACACGTGCTTGAAAACTCTGCCACCGTGAAGTTCTCTATCCAAGGCCATACAAAATTGCTGTCTGCAGGGGTCGTTGAGAATGAGAAAAATCCCTCAGTCAAAGAGAAGCAGGAGTGACAAGACGAATTTGCAGACCCGTCCAGGTGTCTGCTTTCCACATTCTTCAAATGGAATTATCCCCAAACCACCACACTGGCTTCACAATCCGAAAGCCTGCTCAGCTGCCATCAAGCTGCAGTATCCATTTCACACAAGGGAAATGCAAACCAACCAAAGGCTTTCAGACAGAAGGAACAGACAGAGGATTAGAACCAGCATCCTCCAGAATTAAGCGATGAGTATTCAGGGGTTCTTAGGGGGTCAGTGTGAGATCATGTCAGAGATTCATTCATTCCTGGGGCACCGTGATGTGCTAGGAATGTGTTCAGTAGGGAGAAGACAAAGATGAAATTGATTTATGATCTGCAGTTCTGGAAACAGAGACTTTACAACACAACATGTTACTGGATGTAACACTGATCAAACGCCGCAGGCGCATGGAGCAAAGGAAAGATAACTACTGAAGGGTCGGCGAACAGCACGGAGGAGGTGGCCACTGAATTCGGTCTTAACCATGAAAGAGAAAACACAGCTGTCCGGGAGAGGGAAAACGGATCATCTGGAAGGGAGTGCTGGCCTGTGAAAAGTCCATCACAGTAAAAGGTCTCTGATAAAGAACATCTCGGCAAAGGCGTGGCAGGTGGGGGCCAAGCAAGGACTTCCCTTCCTGAACTGCTTTCAGATGAGAAGGGCCGTCAAATGTTAAAAGTTTCAGGGGCATAGCAAAGGGGTAAAGGAGATGGTCTCTCTTCTCCCTCAGCATCTCCAGTCAGTAACGTTGGGGCAATTTGCCTTTCAACTCCTTAAAGGCTAAAATTAGTATTTACACTTCTGGAAGGGCAAGGCTAATATTTTGCATTTCTGTAATTGCACGATGTGGATACTTGTGTTAGTTGTGTTCATTTAGAATCTTAAAATAAATATGATTAATAATTAACATCAGTAATATTGCTTCACAAAACCACTTCTGAGGGAGTGTTCGCGGCTGTGCGGGCTCTCATAGGAGTCTGCCTCCTTGCCAGTCTCTGGGAAATGCAAGCAATTGCAAGCAGACAACTATCAGCTCTTCCTCTAGGAAGCCCTTCTCGCCAACAAATGGGGAGAGAACATTTAGGTCTCTCAATATGGCCAGAGCCTCCAAAGGGCCTGCAAATAAAAAGCAACAGGAAATACTGCACCTCTGTGTAAGGGGATAAGACTCTCTTCTTTGCTATCAGAATTTGCTGACATGAGCAAAAACAGGCATCTCTTTTTTTTTTTTGCCTTTATTGGTCATTCTTAGGGCCGCACTCGCAGCATGTGGAGGTTCCCAGGCTAGGGGTCTAACAGGAGCTGTAGCCGCCGGCCTTCGCCACAGCCACAGCAACGCAGGATCCAAGCCGCATCTGCAACCTACACCACAGCTCATGGCAACGCCAGATCCTTAACCCACTGAGCAAGGCCAGGGATCAAACCTAAAACTTCATGGGTCCTAGTTGGATCTGTTTCCACTGAGCCACAACGGGAACTCCCATGCATCTTGAATAGAAACTGAACCCCAGAGTTCCCACTGTGGCTCAGCAGTAACAAACCTGACTGGTATCCATGAGGATGCATGTTCAATCCCTGGTCTCACTCAGTGAGTTAAGGATCCTGCATTGCTGTGGCTGTGGCATAGGCCGGCAGCTGTAACTCCAATCAACCCCTGGCCTTGGAACTTCCATATGCCGAAGGTGCAGCCCCAAAAAGCAAAAAAAGAAGAAACTGAACCCTCCCCAAAAAATGCCACTTTTCCCTTATCTGTCATGAAAACTAAATTTAATACATGATCTTAAGTTAGATCCTAAACAAACAAAAAAGATGTAATGGATATAGGGACAACTGGAGAAATTTAACTAATGTATTGATTAGCCCTGAATCGCTGTTAAATTCCCTAATTTTGCTAATGGTACTGTGGCTGGGTAAGAGGACATCCTTTCTCTTTGTAAATACACACTGAGGGGTATTCAGGGGAAAGTGACAGGATTTCTGCAACTAATTCTCAAATGGTTCAAAAGTAATTATCTGTAGACAGAAAGCGTGAGAAAGGATAAAGCAAATGTGGCAAAATATTAGTTGGTAAATCAGGGTGAAAGGTATATAGGAGCTCATTGTACTGTAGACACGTTTCTCTAAGTTTGGAAATGATTTTTTTTAGTTTATTTATTTATTTATTTATTTATTTATTTATTTTTTTGCCTTTTGTCATTTTATGGCCGCGGGTTTATGGCCGCACCCGCGGCATGTGGAGGTTCCCAGGCTAGGGGTCTAATCGGAGCTGTGGCCACTGGCCTGCGCCGCAGCCACAGCAACACAGGATCCGAGCCGCGTCTGCGACCTACACCACAGCTCACGGCAACGCCGGATCGTTAACCCACTGAGCAAGGGCAGGGATCGAACCCGCAACCTCACGGTTCCTAGTCGGATTCGTTAACCACTGCGCCACGACGGGAACTCCTAGTTTATTTATTTTTATGGCCGCACCCACGGCATATGGAAGTTCCCCGGCCAGGGACCGAACCCAGGCCTCGGCAGTGGTCCAAGCTGCTGCAGTCAGACTCTTAACCCATTGCACTATAGCAGGAACTCTGGAAGTTATTTCAAGATAGAATTTAAAAAGAGTTTTACCTGTGCTTCCCACAGAGCCTGCTTCCTACCATCACACTGCATTCCTCCCGTCTGCCCTCTTCCCACGTGACTCTAAGTTGTCACTAGAGGAACACTTATGTCACAGGCAGCGCTCAGGACGCTGGAGGAAATAAAGAGTGGTGAGATGCAAGCCCTGCCTTCAGTCCAGTGGGCAAGTTCAAGTGTGCACACACATAACCACGCTGGAGAAAGAAGCTACCATGTGAGAAGAGGAAGGACAGAGGAGCAGGTCAGAAACAAACATCAGGGCTGTTTAGACTACAGATGGCTTCGTATGAAGGACAGCTGAGGTCATCACAAGGATAGTAGGACTCTGACAGAGGAACACAGGGGTGAAGGACGAGTGATAGAAAGCCAAGGGGTAACTGGAATGTTCTAATAAGATCCCTGATGCAGGAGTTCCCTGCGTGGCTCAGCAGTTAACGAATCTGACTCACATCCATGAGGATTCAGGTTCAATCCCTGGCCTCGCTCAGTGGGTTAAGGATCTGGCGTTGCTGTGAGCTGTGGTGTGGATCACAGATGCGGCTCGGATCCCATGTTGCTATGGCTGTGGTGTAGGCCGGCAGCTACAGCTCTGATTCAACCCCTAGCCTGGGCACCTCCATATGCTGCGGGTGCGGCTCTAAAAAAAAAAAAAATCTCTGATGCAGAAAAGGCAAGGTGGGTTCAATTTCAGTGAGTAAATCTAGGAATGTAATGGGCAGGGCTAGAAATAAGGCTTTGAAATAAAGCTAGAAAGAAAAGACAGGATAAGATGACGAGTGGTCTTAAGTGACAAAAAAAGTATTTTGAATTTTATTTTAGACAATAGGGAGATAAGGTTTTTTTTGATAAAGTGGTTGTCTACGTCTGAGACTGGGAACCATGTGTTAAAGCATCCTCTGTAGAATTTTGCATCACACATAGCTGACATTCAATAAACAGTGATGTTTATAAAAATAAACATTTACAACCTAGTGCAATTTTATTCAAGCTCAAATCTCAGAGCTATGTATTATGAAAATATTAAATAAAATTTGAAGAGGGAAAAATGTTCGGTCCTCCCATATAACAAATGTTTCACATATTCTCTTATTTAACGTCCCCAACTCCCACATTTAATAAGCAGAACGAAAAGATACGGTAAACAGCCAAAACCATCATGAATGGACAAGTCAGGTTTCTTTGGTTTCAGGCAATAAAAATGACACGTGTAATTCAAGCAGAAAAATGGGGAAGATATAAGAATTGAAGGGAAAGTCTGTGAACCAGTTTCAGAAATTTCAGTCAAGAACTAAGGCAGGGAGAAGAAAAAAACAGAACAAGGCAGGAGCTGTTCCGATGAAATCACCCCTGTTGTTTTTAATCTTTTGGTTGGTCACTCTACCCAGGATACAAATTCTAGGCAGATCTCAACCACAGCCATCCCGAACTAAAGGAAAAAAGGGCAGTCAACTGTTATGCCCTTCATTCTGCAGCCACGGGGCAGGAAAGTGGAGCTGGACAAGGATGGTACTGAACCCCAATTCAGCTGCTTGCCGCTCAGAAGGCCAGCACTGGAGAGACAAGCGCTGGTGAAAAAAAAAAAAACTTCTTTATTCAGGAGGCCAGCAACCAGGGAAGATGGGGGACTAGTGCCCTAAGACCATTCCCAAGTTGCCGGTTAGGAGTCAGAGGTTTCAAAGGTTACGTGAGGGAGGGGGCTGCAAGGAGCTTGAGCAGCTGTGCATAAATCTTTTTTTTTTTTTTTTTGTCTTTTTGCCTTTATCTAGGGCCGCCCCTGCGGCACATGGAAGTTCCCAGGCTAGGGGTCTAACAGGAGCTGTAGCCGCCAGCCTTCGCCACAGCCACAACAACGCGGGATCCGAGCCGCGTCTGCAACCTACACCACAGCTCACGGCAACGCCAGATCCTTAACCCACTGAGCAAGGCCAGGGATCGAACCCGCAACCTCATGGTTCTTAGTCGGATTCATTAACCACTGAGCCAAGACGGGAACTGCCATAATTCTTCATTGGTTGGGATTAAGGTGACGTTTCCAGCATCGCCAGTCTTCTGGTTTCAACTGGTCTGAGTCTATGTGCTTGAGGTCAGCCGTTTTCACCTGGTGGGGGTCTGCTTCCTGTTACAGCAAATAAGGATGTGAGCCAGGCCTTTCCCTACATCCTTCGGGGAACCGGGGGTTGGATGGCTACCATACGGCTGGTTTATAGTCTAAATTCTTACCCGCTTCCCAGGAAGTATTCTTTGTTGCTACATCTTCACATTTCCTAATCCTTAACTCTTGAGCCAGCCAGCCTTTTGAGACTCAGAGGAGGCCTAAAGCTTTTCTACAAACAAGGACATGGAGGGGTAGCGGGGATGTGGGCAGGGACATCTGTCCCCAGAAGGTCCCATAGGGTCCTACTTGATTACAATCCCCTCTTTTCTTTGAGCCTCCTCAGTCTTGAGGAGAACATATGTTGGACAGAAAAGGAAGAAGGATTTGGATAGAGAGCTTAATCACAAACTTGGGAGAGGCAGAGTTCCCGTTGTGGCTCAGTAGTAATGAACCTGACTGGTATCCATGAGGACATGGGCTCAGTCCTTGGCCTGGATTAAAGATCCGGCATTGCCGTGAGCTGTGGTATAGGTATAAATACCATATATCTGCTTGGTCCCCCAGGAAAGGGAATTGGCCTGTTTCTTGCTGCAGTGTTTACTGCTTCTCAAAGAGGTGCTGGGCCCTTAGCCCAGGGTTCCTGACCTGCAGTCTGCATGGGGTATAGCACCCTTCAGACTCATCACATCATACACAGAGCCCTGGGAAACTGGTTCCATCTTGCTCACGCTCCCACTATTTCCCCACTATAAATAATAAACCGTATGGCACTGATCTCTTTAGTCCTGTTGTCTGCTTTGGACTTCCAGAGAATGGCGGTATGTGGGCTCCTTGCCATCCGCTGTGAGACTGGAGTTCATTTTTGATACCTACTATGTGCCAGGACCTCTGGTAGTCACTGTTGCTCCATGTCTCAGCACAAAAGAGCCAGGGACCCTGTACTCTCAGGCCCCCAAGACACTGCAAGGGATGTTTGGGTGGAACTTGGAAAACGTTGTCCATCCAACGTTTTCCAAATCTTTAAGCAAGGTCTTATGACTACAGGAGTCCAAAAGAAAGAGAGTGAGTAAATGCAATGGGGATCCATCCTTGTGGGAGACATGGACCTGGGCCACCCAGATCCTCCTTCAAGGAAGGAGGGACATGAGGTCAGCACAGAGACTCCAGCTGTTTTGTTCCTTCTGGATCTGCCTCAGCTGCAGAGTCCCCTCCGCTGTGGCCACACTCTCCCCCAGTCCCCACCCCCCGGGCAGCCCATATCCAGTGACTGAGCAGGATGGGAGTATAAAGGCCAAGCTATTGTGGCCCAATGTGAGACATCTGTGTGGGGACTTTTCAATCCTAAACCCTGACATTACTCACTCTTCGCTTAAACCCTTACTTCTTCCTCTCAACAAGCTCAGTTACCCAGTCGCTGCCTGTCCTCCATCCATGCTCTTAATCTCTCTTCACCCTTCACCTCAGTCGCCCGTAACAGCTCAGTATCTCTATCAAGGATCTACCAGAAAAGAACCCTTCCAGCTTGACCCAGCTCCCATGACAGTGTCTTCAGGATGACGTGTTCATTCACGTGTTCATTCAGTATTTAAGTAGCAACAACTAAATGCCAAGCAGTGTAATAGGCATGCCGTGGATGCAACGGAAATAAGACTATCTTCATAGAGTTTGTATTCAGTGGGGGAGACACACAATAAACAAATAAAGAAGAAAAGTAACTCTGGTACATGAAGCAAATAAACAGGATATCATGATGGGTTATGATAGAAAATAAAAATAACTGGGACAGATGTGATATTCGATCCTTTCTAATCAGATGTGGTTCCTGGAAGGTAGAACCACCTCAGACCTGTTGGATCAGAATCTACATTTCAACAAAAAAGCTATTAGAGACTTCTTTGACCAGCACTAAGACTTACACATCATTAACCAATGTAGAAACAAAGAAGGGAGGGAGGATTTGCAGGTGAAAGCAAGATCCTGACCTCTGTTGAGAACAAACACGGGGCCCTAACTCAAGAGGGAGCCCAGAGTCGAAAATGTAGGTCTGGGAGCTAAAATCTATAGAAGGAAGCAGGGTACAAATTTGTGGTCTGCTCTTCAGTTAGTCACCTGCCAGTCAACCTGATGAACCAGTGGTTCTTAACTCTACCCGTACATGAGGGCCATCTGGTAAGCTTTGAAAAATACTGACTCTTGGGTCAATATTCCGGTTTAATTAGTCTGAGGTACAGCTTGGGCTTTTTTTTTTTTTTTAAAGCTTAGGCTGGTGGTGCCCCAAGTCTGATGGGGCAACATTTGGCCTTCTAGGCCATGATAAGGCTCCAGAACCAATGGACACATGTATTATTGAAAGCTTTCAGTATGTGAATTTCATAAGTCTAGATTTTACTCACATCCAGTCACGGTCAAAGTTGATGTGATGATTTTCTTATTATCATTAATAGAGCTTTATTGTTTAAAAAAGGAATTGGTGGGAGTTCCCTTCGTGGCTCAGTGGTTAATGAATCCGACTAAGAACCATGAGGTTGCGGGTTCGATCCCTGGCCTCGCTCAGTGGGTTAAGGATCCAGCATTGCCGTGAGCTGTGGTGTAGGTTGCAGATGTGGCTCGGATCCAGTGTTTCTGGCTATGGCGAAGGCCGGCAGCTACAGCTCCTGTTAGACCCCTAGCCTGGGAACCTCCATATGCCGCGGGTGTGGCTCTACATAAAGGTGAAAAGACAAAAAAAAAAAAAAAAAGGAATTGGTGAAAGACAACCTACAGAACAGGAGAAAATATGTGCAAACAATGCAACTGACAATGGCTTAATCTCCAAAATATACGAACAACTCATACAACTCAATAACATAAAAATAAACAGCCCAGTTAAAAAATGGGCAGAAGACCTAAACGGACATTACTCCAAAGACATACGGATGGACAGTAGGCACATGAAAAGATGCTCAGCATCGCTAATCATTAGAGAAATGCAAATGAAAACTACAATGAGGTACCACCTCATACTGGTCAGAATGGCCATCATTAACAAGTCTACATATAACAAATGCTGGAAAGGGTGTGGAGAAAAGGTGACCCTCCTACACGGTTGGTAGGAATGTAAATTGGTACAATCACTATGGAGAGCAAGATGGAGGCCCCTCAGAAAACTAAATATAGAATTATTATATGTACCAGCAATCCCTGTCCTGGGCACACATCTGGAAGAAACTGTAATTCAAAAAGACTATATGTTCACCGGTGTGTTCACAGCAGCACTATTCACAATAGCCAAGACATGGAAACTACCTAAAGGTCAACAGACAGACGAATAGATTAAAAGAATGAAATAATGTCATTTGCAGCAACATGAATGCAACTAGAGATTATCATACTAAGTGAAGTAAGGCAGAAAGAGAAAGGCAAGTATCATATGATATTACCTATATGTGAAATCTAAAATATGGCACAAATGAACCTCGTTGCAAAACAGAAATAAGACAATAGAGAACAGACTTGTGGTTGCCAAGGGGGAGGGGGCGGGAATGGGATAGACTAGGAGTTTGGGGTTAGTAGATGCAAACTATTACATTTATAGTGGATAAACAATAAAGTCCTGCTGTATAGCACAGGGAACCATATCCAATCTCCTGGGATAGGCAGTGATGGAAAAGAACATTTTAAAAAGAATATATATATATACACATATGTGTGTGTGTTTATGTGTATATATATATGTATGTATGTATGTATTACTGAGTCAATTTACTGCACAGCAGAAATTGGCACATTGTAAATGAACTATAATTTTTTTTAAGTTGAAAAGTAAAGGGAGCTAGCAGAGCCCTCTTGTGGTGCAGTGGGTTAAGAATCCATCCTTGGCACTGCAGCAGCTTGGGGTGCTGCTGTGGCCCAGGCTTGATCCCTGGCCCAGGAACCTCCACATGCCCCCACATGGCCAAAAATTAATAAATAAATAAGGAATTAGCAAAGAAAAATACAGGCATGGTTAAAGTTGGAATCTGCAGAATCTTTTTTTAGGGAATCCCTGCGTTACCAACAGAGGGCTATGATTTTGCAATTACACAAAAATAGAACTTCCAACACTACCTCCTTCCAAACGGATTTACACAGGAAGGAACAAAGAGAGAAGAAATGAGGGAAGGAAGGAAATAAAGAAAGAAAGGGAGGGAGCGAAAGAGGGAGGAGGGGAAGTGGAGGGTCAAAGCCAAAAAAGTCATTCATAACGCATAAATAAGAGCAGCCTTTAAAATATATATATTTTAAAGAGTCACAGAGTTCAGCTCTTTTTATTCCTGCCACCACTGAAGCAATTTCTTCCCCTTGCACAAAGAGGTTCTTAAAAGAAAAGCTTCCCTTTGAGCCTGAAATGCCCTCTCTGGTTCCTCGTATCCCTTTATCAGAATGGCAGCATCTTCTGAATCTGGAAGCTATTAAATGGAGAGGCACATGTGGTGTAATCATATAGTGACCCGCAGGTACCACCCAGGAGTGAGCGGCAGAATAAGGAGAAAGGGCTATGAAGACTTCCAAGACCTGTCCCAGGGTCTAGCCAGGTGTGTCTGTGTCTGTGTGTGTGTGTGTGTTTACAGTGGGGGAGAGGAAGGTGTCAAATTAAAAGTCTAAGTCTGTGTCCCATTACAGAACCACACTTCTCAGAGTGAATAATTGCTAAATTTTAACTTATATATTACATTTGTAATTCAAGCCCATGATACAAAAATTTAGAAATAAACTTCCGAATTTTTATAAAATTTCCTCCTCCTCCTCCTCCTCCTCCTTCTCCCCCACCTCCTCCTCCAGTAGTAAAAACAGATCCCCTTCCCACTTCTGTCTCCCAGGAACCCTATTGCTTTCCCAAGAGAGTCTGTACAAACAAACAGGGATATTCTATATAACCGCAGGTGAATATGTTGGGGGGGAGGTACTATATGTGTAATATATATTCTTAAAATTGGAACATACTATTCTTTTTTTTCTTCCAGTTTTATTGAGACCTAACTGATATACAGCACAGTGTGAGTTTAAGGATGCTGCATAATGATTTGATTTACATACATCATGGAGTAATTTTTATTTTTATTCTTCCTTGACAATATATTTCAGAGCTAAGTCCATATCGGTATATAAAGAGATACTGCCTTTTTTAATGGCTGTACACTTATGTAATATTTGACTTAAGCCATCCCTTTTTGGCAGACATTTCAATGGCTTTAATATTCTGTACTGTGGGGCTATGAAGGATCTGCTACATCTATCACAGATCTGCTCTGATCTATCTATCAGAGAACTGGAGGATAAGGTTCTCGAAGTGGCATAGGCAGGGCTGAAGGCATGTGCGTTTATAATATATATTCACATTAGCAATTCAGTCTCTAAGGAGCTCGTACTCCTACTGTCAATCTGTACGAGGGCCCTCTCCAACAGAGTATGTTACCAGCTTGATATTTTCTAATTTAATAGGTGAAAAATGATGTCCTGATGTTGTTTCCATTTGCATTCTCTTATTAAGAGTAAAGTTGGGCATCTATTTATATGTTTGAGCCATTTCTATTTCCTTTCCTAAACTATTAATTTATATCCTTTGACCGTTTTTATGGGCTTATTTCTCTTATATTAAATTATAGGGGCTCTTAATATATTAGGGAAATCAGTGCTTAGTCCGTGACAGGAGATGCAGATTTCTTTTCTCACTTCTTTGCCTTTTGATTTCAAGTATACAGGATTCTGCCTCATAGTAATGTTATGATTTCATATATTTAAATATATCAACAATATCTTTTTCGTTTCTGGATTTTGTGTCACATCTTAAAATCTTTCCCACTGGGATGATTTCTTTACCTTTTCCACAGTTTTTTTCAAGTACTTCTAACGATTTCATTGATCAAGTATAAATATTGCTCCATCGTGAGCTTATTTGGGGGGTAACAGTGTAGCCCAACACACTGCCGCTTGTATCATTCATCTCTTCTCCACTGGATAGAACCATATGATAAAATTGATATTTAATGTTTTACTAATTTTATAATATTATCTTAGGACTAAAACAACTATATGTACATGTGTTAAAGCTTGCATTTCTTATTAAATGCAAACATGTGAACACTACCACAAGTTTTTTTCTTTTTTTCTTTTTTTTTGCTGCACCTGTAGCATGTGGAAGTCCCTGGACCAGGAATCAAACCCGAGCCACTGTGGTAACAATTCCAGGTCCTTAACCCACTGAGCCACCAGGGAACTCCATCTACCACAAGTTTTAATAGCCTATCTTGGCATGTCTTCACTTTTAAAGCTGCCTTAAGGGGAGCTCCCGTTGTGGCAGAGTTGAAATGAATACCACTTGTATCCGTAAGGCTGCGGCTTCAACCCCTGGCCTCCCTCAGTGGGTCAGGGATCCAGTGTTGCCATGAGCTGTGGTGTAGGTCTCAGACATGGCTCAGATCTGGTGTTGCTGTGGCTGTGGTGTAGGCCGGCAGCTGTAGCTCTGATTGGACCCCTAGCCTGGGAACCTCCATATGCCACAGGTGAGGCCCTAAAAAGCAAGGAAAAAAAAAAGACCTCAATGTTCATGTCACCAAGGTGACAGCTGAAGGGACTCAAAAGTCAGTGGTGGCAAGAGATGATATGCAGAAGGTTGGACGGGCCAACAAAAGCATCTAAACTGCTTGCTGGCAGGTCCACCATGAGAAAGTCCTCAGAAGTCGCTGACAACAGAACAAAGCAGAGAAGATTTTGACAAACAGAAGAGAGTATGACATGGCAAGTGTTCAGCCTTTCCTTGGAACTGAGCTGCATCAGCATTCCCCCAGCAAAACACATGCCCTCCAGTTGAGGGAAGTATGCTGTGTGCGTGTGTGTGCATGTGAGTGTGAGTGTGTGTGTGTGTGTGTGTGTGTGTGTGTTGGGGGTGAGGGACATCTGTTTTTGTTTGTTTGGAGGTTGATTGTGGTTTGGGGCAGGTTTGGGTTTGGGTTTTGCTGTTTGTTCCATGCAGTGTGTTCTGCACCTGAAATGCCTTTCTTTTTACCCTGAGTTGTTTTGACTGTAACTTAAGATGCTTCCTCCAGGGTATATTTTAGTAAGGAGCTCAGAATAGTTAAACTGGATCTAGTTCTCCTGATTATTAAGTGACAGAGATAGGATAAGCTTGCTTTGTATTATTTTATTTTCTACTCTCTTGAATCTCAACTTTCCTGCCAGAGAAGGATGCGGATAAAAATATATTCAAGGGACTGAAACTCGGAATAGCCCATAGAAAAGGTTTCTCCAATTTAATGTCTGAAGGCGAACAAGAAGGATGCCTGGCTTTTCGTAATAAATGTTCAGCTGCATCACGTCCACTCCCCACGGAGGCAGGTGCGTAAAGGAGTCCGGTGAACACTTCGGCCCCCCTCCAGAAGAATGCAACACAGAGGAGACACTGGTGAACAAAAACACAGACCGTGCCATGACCTCCTCCAGTTTACAGTCCAGGGGCTGTTAGGACGGCGGCAGAGAGAAGAAATGGCTTTCACGTCTCACAGGAGAATGATGAGAAGGGACACTGAAGACTAGCCATTTGGATGGCCTTCTTTTCACCGATGAGGAAACTAAAACCACCCCCAAACAGTTCATCTGAGTGGTGAGGCTCCAGGCTGAGTGCTCTGTAGGGACCTCACCAACCCTTCGCCACAGCCGTGAGCTAGACTGTAGTTAGACCCATTTTCAGAAAGGTTCATTCACTAGGTCGCCAATAAATAACCAAAGAACGAATGAATGAATGAATGAATTCTAAGGCATTTACTCAGTTGTTATGTCCTTGTTATATTCCCTTTTTTTTTTTTTTTTGCCATGCACATGGTTTGTGGAAGTTCCCAGGCCAGGGATCGAACCCATGCCACAGCTATAACCAGAGCCACAGAGGTGACAACACCAGATCCTTAACCCACTTTGCCACCAGTAAATTCCTTGTCCTTGTCATAGTCTCGCTCCAGGAGCCCCCAGGTCATCATTCCCCCACCGAGCCTGATCCTCTTCTGGGTTTCCTGTCTCTGCACTTAGCCCAGCAAGCATCCTTGGCACAAGCCAGAACCAGGAGAATCCTCAGTCCCTCCCCCTCTGACACCCATCCTGAGAATCCTTCACCAAACCTTGATAGGCTCTCCTCCTAGAATTCTCCTAAATCCATCCACAGCTCTCCACTTCCACCATCTCTCACCGGATGACCAAAGCTCCTCACTGAGTCCCCCCATGGACTGTGGGCTCCCTTCAATCCACCTGCCACGTTATAGTAAAGGTGCCCCTTGCAGAAGGCAAATCGCTTCCCTCTTTTCCTATTTCTTTTCCTTTCCATCCTGAACAGTTCGGATACAAAGCCAATAGACAGGACTCATCAAGGCAGGCGTCCCAGCCTGAGCTCTAAGTCGTTACCTAAAAACAGCCTTGTAGTGTGCAGCCCACCCCGCCATGGGACCACAGGACTCAAGCCAGCAACACCTCGGCTCCCTAACCCGCTGGGACTGGGGATTAAAAATAAGGATTTCCGCAGCAGTGGAGCTTGCTGACTCTGTTGGGCAAACAGACCGCAGAACCTAGCAACAAAGCAAAGTCTCTCCAACATCAGTCTTCTCAGCCTCTTGGCTCTGATGTTGTCCATAGCTCCCATCTCGTTTTCCACTTCCTGCCCTTCCCACTGGGCCCTTTGTAGAGAGCCGTGCCATACTTGTTAATTCATCAGAGAGCTGACAAAGCCCACGGTGGTACCCCTGGCCCCTGCCAGGCCCCAAGCATAGCAATCGGAAGAGTATTAACACGTGCAGCCTACAGTTTACATTCTCAAGGCCTTAGTCTTAGGCATGGGCTAGTGAACAAGGAAAGAATATACTGTCTTTTACATTTGCAAATACTAAAAATACCTGGAGGGAGGCACAGGAAACTGACACCTCAAGGAGAGGAACTGCTGGACTAGGAAACTGTCAGTCAGCATTTGCATCGCAAACAACAAAAACAAGCCCGGCTGATTTAACTAGGAAGGGAGACTGTTAGAAGGATGTTGGAATGCTTCCATACTTCCCAGATCAGGCTTAGGGAACTAAAGAGTCAGAGACAATGCACCAAATCAATTCTATATTCGGCAGTGAGAAACAGGCTTTGACTCAAAAGGAAGGAAGAATCCTCCAGTGAGCGCAGCGCGGTGGCTCAGAATCTAAGTAAACAAAAAGAATTACAACCCAGCAATTACACTTGCAGGTATAGAGCCAGAAAAATTGAAAGCAGGAACTCAAACGGATATTTATTCCAATGGCCATTCAGAGCGGCATTATTCACACTAGCCAGAAGGTGGAAACAACCCAAATGTCCGTCAGGTAAACAAAATGTAGCATATGCATACCATGGAGTATTATTTTGCCTTAAAAAGAAATGAAATTCCTGGGAGTTTCAGTGGTTAATGAATCCGACTAGGAACCATGAGGTTGCAGGTTCGATCCCTGGCCTTGCTCAGTGGGTTAAGGATCCGGTGTTGCCGTGAGCTGTGGTGTAGGTTGCAGACGTGGCTCAGATCTGGTGTTGCTGTGGCTGTGGTGTAGGCCGGCGGCTACAGCTCCTGTTAGACCCCTAGCCTGGGAACCTCCTGATGCCGCGGGTGCGGCCCTAGATAAGGCAAAAAGACAAAAAAAAAGAAATTCCGATACATGTCAGAACGTAGGTGAACCCTGAAGGCATGCAAAGTGAAACAAGCCAGTCACAAAAAGACAAAAAGTGTATGATTGCACTTTTATGAGCAGTCAAATTCCTGGAGACAGAGAGCAGAACAGTGGTTACCAAGGGCTGGAGGAAGGAAGGGGAAACTGTCGTTTAACGGGTACAGGATTTTTGTCAGAGGGATGATGGAAAAGTTGTGGATATGCATCATGGTGATGATTACACAACCTTATGAATGTACTGAACGCCACTGAATTGTACTTTCACGAACGGTGAAAATGACAAATGTGTACTTTTGCCACAGTAATAAAAAAGAATTGCAAACACCCACGACACTCACTTTCCACTGCATATTCTTATGAACCCTCATATCGTAGGCATTATTACCGATTTAAAGCAAATTTTTTTTAAATCAAGGGATTAACTCTTACACATTTACAGGATGTGCTTTCAACTATGAAAAAGTGGTTCTACTATATCTTAGAAATGGCAAATTTTTGAGGAAAAATATAAAAGCTAAAAACCTGCATCTGTGTGTAAATACATTCATCAGTGTAAATAAATTCATCCATCGTTGCTGTTCCCTGTCAGAGCCAAATACAAACTCTCCCTTCTTCCCTCTCCTCACAGCCCAGCCACCGCGTCCTGTCACACAATGAGAATTTCATAATTTTAGCAAGCTCTCATCTAAAACAGTTCTTCAATACAAGATTTATCACTGTCCCAAATCAGAATTCAAATTATATTTTAATGTCTAGTGTATTAATCTGAGAAAGCAAATTAATTTGCAATTATTGCAAATAGTTGCATGACTGTCACAAAAATATTTTGTCTTTTTTCCTAAAATAACAAACAATATAGGATGTTGAAGCTGTGATTGGCCAGGCGAGTAGAGACAACTAAAATGGGTTTCCAGTAGCATTAAATGAGCCTCAGAGCAATGGGTTAGCCAGTCTCTACTTCCTGGCTGACACTTTGCACCACGATACCACAGCATTCATCCAAGACATTAGAAAGAAACATGTCAAAATTAACCTATCAACGAAACTTGAAGAGCCTGGTTTGTGCCCAACAATGTAACCTCAAGTCTTTTTCCAACTGCATCTATGGCATCAAATGGAAAAGGAAATTTTCCAGCTCTGCCATGTCTCATAGGTTGAACTTCTTGACAACTGAATGTGTTCTGCTTATTGTCCAACCCCTGACAACAGTAGGCGCTTAGATGTTTGAAGGGATGAATCACTGAAGAAATGAAGGTTCAGGAGCACCTGCCTCCTAGGTCCACACACCAATCACTGGGGGCCTTGGCTTCAGCACTCAGACTGATAGCAAGCGGATCATTAGGTCAAGTCAAGCTGTGACCTTGCTGAGGGGTGGCTGGGACACTGGGGATCTCACGCATCCTGGAAGCACCCATCGAATGCCTACTCGTTCCAGACCCTGTACTGAACCTAAGGGTACGAAAGAAACGGGAACGCCCCTGCATTCTGGTTGCTCACAGCCCAGCAGGGGAGACAAGCGTGTCGGCTACAATTAAACGCAGGATGAGAAGTGCCCCGGAGCAGGTGTGAGCAGAGGACTCTGGGAGCGGCGGACGTGGGCACCACTAAGATTCAAGCAGGGACGGCCTACCTGGGGTGGGAGAAGGAAAGCAGGAGGAGCGAAGCTCTGAAAAGGGCCGTGGGGCAGGCCTGGAGGGGACAACACAGGGAACGGGAGCTGGATGGGAAGGAGCCAGCGTGAGAGCCGCTGGTGCTAAAGAAAGAAGAGAAAAGGTCAAGGCTGGGGATGGGTAGCTAGAGACAAGCGTGACTTGCCCTCTCTGCTTCCCCCGGGGAGAACCCTAAAAGGAGGCTGGGGGTGGCCTGGTGCTGGGGAAGCAAACGAGCAGCGAGCGCCGGCTGAGCTCAGGGGAGGTCGTGTGAAGACAAGGGCTGGACGTCATTGTCCTGCCACCCCTGGGGCCCGGCGTGACTCTGAGGAGGTCTCTGACCGCCTGTCCTCTGTCCCCACAGAGGGAGGAAGGGCCTGGAACTCCAGCCTAGACTGGAGACAAAAGACGCTGGGGTTGTGGAGGAAGGAGGCTGGGATTCTCGATTTTCTTTTTCTAAACCAGATTTTTCCAGTTGCCCTTCTTGAATACAGGTTCCTCATCTATAAAGTGGGTGAAGGACCAGCTGTCTGAAGTCCATTCCAGTCCTAACAGTCTCTGACCCTCTGACTTAGGATCCGTTACAGGCACAGATACACATGGTGCTATGGACTGAATTGGGTCCACCCCAAAGGCATCTGTTAAGCCCACAAATCCTGGTGCCTCAAGGTTGTGACTGAATTTGGAGACAGACTCTACAGAGGCGATGATGGTTAAATGAGTCAGACAAGCGGGCCCTAATCCAGTCTGACCGATGTTCTTGTAAAAGGAAATCTGGACACACAGAGACGACGCCAGAGATGTGTGTGCACAGCGAAAAGCCCACGTGAAGATGCAGCAAGCAGGCGGCCACCTGCAAGCCAGTCAGAGGCAGGGAGAAACCAAAACTGCTATCACCTTGACCTTGGACTTGAAGCCTCCAGACCTGTGAGACGGTAAATTCCTATCGTGTAAGCCACCGATCTATATATTTTTCTCTGAAGCCCTAGCAAACTAATACACACAATAACAGTACAGTGGGTAAAAACTTAAATTGTCCAGGAAGAGAAAATCCCTCAAGCCAAACATCTTCTAGTTCTGACATTCAGCCTGTTCACCTGGGGCTCTGTGCCATGACTAACAAGACACAAGTCAATACAACCAATGTTGGCTGAATGCTAATCCCAAGGAGCGGCACTGATGGTCATCCTTCAAGGTCATGCAGATTGAGTGGGAAGGGGGAAAGAACGGGTCAGTCAAAACTCTAACACTAATATATGTGTATGACGGGGTCACTTTGCTATACGGCAGAGATTGGCACAACATTGTAAATCAACTATATTTTAATTTAAAAAAAATTTCTTTGACTTAAAAAAAAAATCTAACACTAGCCCAAAAACCCAAGTCCCTCCCTCCTTTACACATGACCTGAGTCTCAAACTAATGAAGGGTTCTCCTAGCTCAGGACCAGCCCAGTCTCTCCCAGAGGTGCCCATAAGCCCCGAGTAAGCATGAGAAGGAAGAGAGTATAAACATGCATGAACTTGGAATAGCCATCCTGACAAAGGAGAAGCTGGGCTGCTCCCGGCAAGGGATTCTCTATGTCAAAGGAGAGAGAATAATTCAGGAAGAGTGAGGACCTGTGACATCCTCCCAGTGTCATCCAGAGCAGCTTCCTTTACTAAGGAGGGAATCCGCCAAGTTTGGAAAGCCCTTTGAGCATTTTCTCAGATATGCCCGCTAAAGTGTGGAGAAGAAAGAAATTTCACATTCGGAGCTCTTTCTTTGGATAAAAATATGATGAAACAGAAACAAAGAGGACTGGAAAATGGCAAGAAGGAAAGAAAAATCCAGGTCTTGTTTTAATCTTATAATTAATGTCCTGTCAGAGATAAACATCTTTAGGAGTCACTCTATTAAGCCAAATCTTTTAGCCCTTAGTGATGTTTGTTTTTTGTTTGTGATTTTTTTTCTTTCTTTTTTTTAGGGTCGCACTCACAGCATAAGGAAGTTCCCAGGTTAGGGTTCAAATCAGAGCTGCACCTGTCGGCCTGTCGACAGCCACAGCAACATGGGATCCGAGCCCCTCTATGACCTACACCACACGGCAGTGCTGGATCCTTAACCCGCTGAGCGAGGCCAGGGACCAAACCCGCATCCCCATGGATCTTAATCGGTTTCGTTACTGCTGAGCCACAACGAGAACTCCAGCAATGTTAAAATAAAAGCAAAGTGGCTAAATATTCTATTTCAACGTATTTTTTTTTCCTTTTTGGCCACACCTGCAGCATATAGAAGTTCCCAGGCCAGGGACTGAATCTGAGCCATAGCTACAACCCATGCCATTGCTATGGTAATGCCATATCCTTAACCCACTGCACTGGGCTAGAGATCGAACCCATGCCTCAGCAGTGAACCGAGAGTGTCAGAGACAATGCCAGATCCTTAACCCACTGCACTACAGCAGAAACTCCTGTCTCAGCGTCCTAAACATCAAAGTCCCTCACATCCCCCAGGAAGGTTTCCAGCATACCCACTGGGAACCTCGGCTCTACCAGGATCTCAGGAAGGTGACCTGTCATCTCTTGCTTTTCAACTGACAAAGATCTAAGCTCAATTCTAGGAACCCGGTCCTAGCAGAAGAGTGTAGCATAAAGATTTATTTTTTTCAATATTCCTTTTGAAATTCTCTGTCTTTATTTATAACCTTCCCCAGCAGAGAAAGACAGCTGCTATCCTTTCTGGTCCTCTCTCCTTTCTCCAGAGAAGCTGGCTGTCATTTCCAGGACCTGGTCCGTACTTCCCAGAATCCTCCTTTGCCGCACAGTCCACGCCAGGACCTTCGGCCAAATCCTCAAGGCGCTCAGCAACCCCAGGCCAAACTGAGGCTGCTAACCATCACGCGCCTGCAGCCCAGAGCAGGAAGGCTTCCTCTGCCTGAACCCGGGTTAGGCAGCAGCGAGTGGGCGTCGGGGAGGCCCTGTGAACCATCCTCTCAGAAAATCAGAAACAGGGTCCGGAATTTGTATAAATGCAAAGTTGGTGGTTGGGCCTGAAAGAAGTTCAGTTGTAACGAAGCACAGAACAGAGACTGCCTGTTCTGGAGGAAAGAGCTGGACTAGGAGTCTCTGGGGTCTAGCTCTATCTTTGCTGTGTGACCTTGAACAAGTCTCTTACTTGTCTGGACCTCTGTATTTTTCGCTGGAAGAAAGCAGGTGTCAGATCAATCCCTAAGGCTCTTTTCAGCTCTCAGAGTGTTAGAGTTTCAGTTTCTTTGATTTGCTCTGATCAGTATTCTTAGAAAACAATATTTAGTCCACGTAAGATTATGACTCTCATCCACAATAAGTTATTAAAGGGTCATGTGTTGGAAGTACTATTTTCTGAATTTATACTTGGCATTTCTCTCTCTCTTTTTATTTTGGGGGGGGCTACCTTTCCTGTATGGGAGGAGTCTGTCACCTTAGCAGGTGTTATGGGCTGAATTTTGTCCCTTGAAAATTCATATGTTGAAGGCCTAACCTTTAGTACTTTACACTATGATGTTATTTGGAAATAAGTTTGTTGCATATATAATTAGTTAAGATAAAGTCATCCTGGGGTAAGGCAGGCCCTATTCCAATATGATCAGTGTCCTTACAAAAAGGGACAGACACATACAGAGAGAACCCTACATGAGCATAGGGCTTACGCTCCCATAAGCCAAGAAAATGTTAGAAGCTGGGAGAGGAGCCTGGAACACACTGTCACCCAGCACCTTCAGAGGGAGCATGACCCTGCTGACACCTTGACCTTGGACTTGTGGCCTCTTAAACTGTGTAAGTTTCTGTGGTTTAAGCCATAGTCTATGCTACTTTGTTACGGCAGCCCTAGCAAGTTAATAGAGGAGGTAAAGCCCATTTCTGTCTACAAAGCAGAGGCTGCAGCTCCTCGTCGCCTCAGCGTGGTCTGGGGTTGATCAGGCACACCTGCACAGCTAGGGATGCAGGAAAGCAGGGACTGTGCAAGTCCCATCAGATGGCAGGAGCTGGCAGTGGGAGCCACTCTACACGGCTCCCAGAGGCAGTTACAGCAGAAGCTGCAGCAGTGCATTCAGCTGGAAAGTGCAGAAATCCAGCAGCAAGGTCCGCCCCATACAGCAAGGGCAACAACACCGTCTCTGCAGGGTGAGCTCTGCAGCCTGATTCTGGGGGATCCTCTGAGCCTTCAGGAGATTCCTGAGTGACCCTATGCTTTATCATAAATTTCCAGTCTGCTTCAGTTAACCTGCTTCATATACTTCCTGACACACAGCAAATAGGCCTCTCTCTCTCTCTCTCTCTCTCTCTCTCTCTCTCTCTCCTTTTTTCAATTTTTTCTTTTTTATTTTATGGCCGCGCCCAAGGCATATGGAAGTTCCCTGGCCAGGGACTGAATCCAAGCCCCAGCTACAACCTATACCACAGTTGTGGCAACCCCAGATCCTATGGCCTATACTAGATCCTGTAACCTATAAGCTGTGGCAACACCAGATCCTTTAACCCACTGTGCTGGGCCAGGGATGGAACCCGCAGTGACCCGAACCACTGAACTTGGATTCTCAACCCACTGCACCATAGTGGGAACTCCTGCTTTCCTCTTTTTTTCGTTTTTTTATTTTTTGGCTGTATGTTTTTGTTTGTTTGTTTGTTTTGGCATGCATAAGTTCCTGGGCCAGGGATCGAACATACGTCACAGCAGCAACCTGAACCACAGCAGTGACAACGATAGATCTTTAACCCTGCACTACCAGGAAACTCCTGGAACAATACGTTTTTTAAATGGTAGTATTAAGAAAAAAACTGAAAGGTTCTGATTCTGAACTAGTTATAGAACATTATTTTAAGTTTGCCTGAATGTCCACTTATCTGGAAAAAGTTACCTGCGCTTTTCCCTGAGGGAAGGAAAATGAACAAGGAACCCTCCAGTTTCCTGATAATGGCCCAAAGGAAATTGATGCAAATAGCTAAATACTTTAGGGCACAAATTATTCAGGTAGTAAAGACGGGGAATTAATTTATCTGAGAAATTGTGTTGTGTCAGCTTGACTTATACAACCAAATTCCTTTTTTAAAGTGTTAGCCATTACAAATTCCAAAACATTTTGTAAAGCTCCTATCTGGCAAATGAGAACAGTTGAGAAAATAAATATGTGCGGTGAAAAGAGCTAAAATATCTTGTTCAAAAAAAGAAATTATGGTAACTGTGAAAACCAAAGTATCAAGACAAATGTCCATTCTCAAGTTTGGCAGACATGTCACTGTCAGAATCAAAGCATCATTTAATATATATATATATTAATCATTTTATATAGATGATTATATATAATCATATATAAATTGATTAATATATATATTAATCAATATGTATATAATCATATATATATATTGATATAAAATCATATATATATAATCATTTATATATATACTAGAGAGAGAGAGAGAAAGAAGCCCACAGAGTAGGTGACAGTAACAAATTGTCCGCTGGAGCTTTGAAGGCTGGGTCAGCCAGACCCTGCCTCCCATCCTCAGGTAGGAATCCTCTTTTGCAGGATTTCCTGCTGAAACCAGGTACTCCCCTGCGGCGTCACCCAGAAGCATATCAAGCTCCATCATCCCCTCCCATGCTGAGAATGAATTAACTCCATCTGACGTCACTTCTCTGCGCCACACACAGTGTCAGCGCCACCTGCTTTACCCTGCCTGACCCTGGAGGCTGGGTTTGCTCCTGACATGCCTTCAAGTTCCCAGAGACCTTCCCGCCAAGCCAACATTTACCTCCTTCCCTTCCTGTTCTCTCCCCAGCCTCCGGGCTCTGGCGCATCATGAGGAAGTTGAGAGTTCTGAGGGTCAGGCTTAGAGTCCAAGGTTCAGAAGGGCCTCAGGGAAACTGAATCTATTACAGTGAAACATACGTTAATCTCATAACCCAGGGAGTCCACTGCCAAGTGGATACCCAGGAAAAACGTGTGCTTGTCTCATCCAGAACACATGTGCTCATAATGACCAAAAACTGGACACCATGCAAATGGACATCGATAGGACAATGACCAATCTATGGCGTATTCGTCTATTATTACATAGCAATAAAAGAGAGTAAACCACTTGCATCTTCAGCACTCTGGATGGATATAACATGGAGTGAAAAGAGGCTAGACTCCTGGAGTTTCCATTGTGGCTCAGAGCGTAAAGAATCCAGCATAGTATCCATGAGGATGTGGTTCGATCCCTGGCCTTGCTCAGTGGGTTAAGCCTCCGGTGTTGCTGAAAGCTGCAAGCATGGGTTGCAGATGCGGCTCAGATTGGGTGTTGCCAGGGCTGTGGCGTAAGTCTGCAGCTTCAGCTCCAATTCAACCCCTAGGCTGGAAACATCCATATGCTGCAGCTATGGCCATAAAAAGAAAGAACAAAGAAGCTAGACACCAAAAGTGCATACTGTATGATTCCATTAATAGGAAGTTGAAGAACAGGAAACACAAATCTATAGTGAAAGAGGTAAGAATAGGCTCCATGTCTGAGAGAGAGGCGTGGGTAAGGACTGGGAGGGGACATAAAGGAACCTGCTGAGATGTTGTAGATGTCCTGGATATTTGTCCTAATTGTGATTACATAGGTATGCATGTAGGTAAAAATTCAAATAGTCTGTATGTTTCTGTACAAATATTGTGTGGGGGGGATTTGCTTGTTGTCAGCGGTGGCAGGTAGGAAGTTCCTTTCTTCTTCTCTCTTTTCACAGACCATTTTTTACCTTAGGGAATCCCAGACTATCTCAAACATAGATCCTTCTAGGACTGATTTAACACCTTTGAACATTTTGGTTTCATGTCATCAATATCAAGACAGTATTTTCAGAAAACAAAGACAATGGATATTTGAACACAGCATATCAGGGCTTTGAGAAAGTGTCTTGTTAAAAGACCAGCCTCTCGAAGTTTATCATTTTGACAGACCGTGGTTTAGAATTCCCACCATGGCCAACAACCAACTTCTTGCTCACATCAAGATCTTCACTTACTCCCATTCTCTAAGGCTGAACGAAGAAGGCCATAGAAAATTGCTCCGTCTACAGCACTCGCTGGAAATTAGTGCACGTGTGTCTATCATATTCAGATCTAGAGTAGCATTTTGTTGACAAAAGTGTATAAACAACCCACATATAATTAAAATTTTATATTGAATCATGTTTCCTAAGGTTAAACAGAGAATGTGTCTGCAATACAAAATTCTAGCCCTTGTTTTATGATGGGAAAGAACTCAAGTCTCATTGTGGAGGAGTAGAAACAAATCCGACTAGTATCCATGAGGAAGCAGGTTCAATCCCTGGTCTCACTCAGTGGGTCAGGGATCCAGTGTTGCCCTGAGCTGTGGTGTAGGTCACAGACACTGCTCGGATCTGGCGTTTTTGTGGTTGTGGTGTAGGCCAGCAGCTGTAGCTCCGATTCGACCCCTAGCAGGGAAACTTCCATATGCCACGGGTGCGGCCCTTAAAAAAAAAAAAACAACCTCAGGTCTTCTTTAAATTTTTCAATTTAAACTGAAAAAGCAGGGACTTCCTTTTTAGCATCATGAAAAACACAGTATGTTCACATTAGCATCACGGAAACCCGCCCAGCTCAGGAAACCCATTTACAACAGTCCTACAAATGATCATCTAGCTCCCCACTTAAGGAAAGTGGAATAAAATGATGGGAAGCCACTCCCTAATTTACAGGTATCCTTACCTACATCCGCCATATTTGTATATATACCCCTTGGTACTTATTAGGCTTCCAAAGCAAAAAGAATCATTTCTGGTGCCGTTTGGATTTAAAACAGAGGGGCACCTCAGTCACCAGCTCCCCCAGAGGATCTGCTTCAGGAAAAGATGCGATCAGAGAGTGCGTTTTTTTGTAATTCATTTGTGGACAACACGGCTGACATGATCCTGCGAAGGATTTAGAGTGAGAAGCCTGCTCCTGGGAACTGGTGTCCGACTTCTGAAACACTTCAAAACATTCTCATTCCTTTTTTCTATCCCTCTTCAAATATTTCTCAGTACAGCTGTTGAAACTGTAGGTAGAAGGACCAAGACTGCTCTTTTTTTTCCAACATGAATACTTTTATTTTTCTTGCCTTATTGAACTGACTAGAATCTTTAGCACGGTGTTGAATGGAGGGCGTAAGAATGGATATCTTTGTTATTGGTGATCTTAGGGGAAAAGCATTGTCTTTCACCATTAAATACAATGTTACCTATAGGGTTTTTTTGTAGATAATTTCTTATTAATTGAAATATAATTGGTGTAAATATTTTGTTAGTTTCAGGTGTACGACATAGGCATTTGATATTTGCATACGGTTATGAAATTATCACCATGATAAGTCTAGTAACCATCTGAAGGATGATGCTTCAAAGAGGGATAACTGACAAAACAGGAGCATGTAGCATGAAAATCAGAATGCTGTCACACGGTGATAAGAAATTATGGGTTTTGTTTTGTTTTTTGCCTGTTGTCATTTTAGGGCCGCACCCACGGCATGTGGAGGTTCCCAGGCTAGGGGTCTAACAGGAGCTGTAGCCGCCGGCCTTCGCCACAGCCACAGCAACGCGGGATCCGTGCCGCGTCTGCAACCTTCACCACAGCTCACGGCAACGCCGGATCCTTAACCCACTGAGCAAGGCCAGGGATCGAACCCGCAACCTCATGGTTCCTAGTCGGATTCGTTAACCACTGCGCCACAACGGGAACTCCAGAAATTATGTACTTTTAATGTTAATGTTTTGGACCGGATGCCTGAGCCCTTCCACACAAAATCCCTATATTGAAATCCTAACCCCCAATGTGATGGTATTTGGAGGCGGGGGCTTTTGGGAGGTGATTAGGTCATGAGGGTGAAGCCCACGGGAGTGGGATTAATACTCTTATAAAAAAAATAATAAGAGAGGAGACTTTGCTCCTCTGTCACGGAAGAAACACGCAGGAAGAACCAGGAACCGGCAAATGGGTGCTCACCAGCCAATGAATCTGCCAGCGTATGTATTCTTGGGCTGCCCAGCCTCCAGAGTTGTGAAAAATAAGTAGTTACTGTTGGAGCCACCCAGTCTGTGGTATTTTTGTTGCAGCAGCCTGAGCTGTCTAAGACAAACCATAGCCTGGTCTGCCTTGGCGGTGGTCCCAAAGAGGACCGGGAGGCACGTGTGCTCAACGCGCCCACACCCTTCAGAAACCAAGGTAAGTTTCTTGTATCGTGAGAGTAGCTTCTGGTGAATATACCTTCATGGGGACTCCCGCTAGTTATTGTTTCGGCAAATACCTCTGCCCTCTCCCCATATGCACCCGAAGTCACGTTTCAGCCCTTCTGGGAATATCTGAAGTTTAAGAAAAACACTTTTACCGGACCGATTTCAGTAAGTGTAATTATAAAGCTCGCTATTTGACATAGAGACTCAGCACGCAGTTTCTGTTCTATATCCACTCTGAGAATTCTGGGGCCGACTCGGTAGTCACCATCTCCCCTTTCCCACATTTTTCACTCCCAAATATCGCTGTTCTGTGACTTTTCACAAATTCTCTGTTATCTCCACTCTCCTCTGGGGCTAATCATCTAGCTGTATGCCCGTGTCACAGCCTATTATATGGAATTCTCTGTTCACTCGTGGACCCTAAGTGTTACACAACGATATTCCCAGTCACATCTCGGAAGCCATGGATTTCAAGCCCAGCCTCATATTAGAATCACTGGGAAAGCTATTTAAAAAGGCACATGCTGGAGTTCCTCCATGGCTCAGTGGGTTAGGGACCCGGTGTTATCACTGCAGCAGCTCCGGCTGCCGCTGTGGCACGGGTTTGATCCCTGGCCCAGGAACCTCCGCATGCCTCATTCATGGCCAAGAAAGAATGCAAATGCCAAGGCCTCAACCTCAGAGATTCTAATTTAATGGCTGGTCCTGACATCAGCAATTCTTAAACGCTTTTCAGGTGATTCTAAGGCATAGCCAAGGTTAAGAATTATTGTTCTAATGCTCTGACATACCTGCCAGCTGTGATGGAGTCCATCAGTCACAGGTTCTCATGACTGCAGTTACATTCATGGGACAGAGGGAGGGAGATTCCTGGAGACAGGTGGCTTCTCGAAGAGTCTCAGAGCACCTTCAGGAATAAACAGAATCAAGAATTAAATGTCTCTGGATGGAATTAGAAACCCTCATGCTGAGTGAAGCAAGTCAGAAGGAGAAAGACAGATGTCATATGAAATCTCTTATAACTGGAGTCTAAAACACTGCACAAATGAACATCTCAACAGAAAAGAAAATCACGAACTTGGAGAACAGACTTGTGGTTGCCAAGGGGGCGGGGGAGGGGTGGGAGGGAATGGGGATAACTAGTGCTGTAATGATGGAATAGCAAGGAG